>OY754962.1:41780751-42295751 GCA_963576555.1 Ferdinandea cuprea | reverse complement strand
CAGCCGAAGAAGTCCAAGAAGCAGTCAAGAAAAAAGCTGCTGTCTTCATCTCTTGTATACAGGTGTCAGTCACAGCGAAAAACAGAAATTCCCTCAAGACGGCAATAGTGCATATGAACGCCCGAGCAGCCTACGAATTGTTGAAGAGCCCAACAATCAGAATCGGATGGGTCCAGTGTCGAATTCGTCGCAGAACAGAGGTCACGCGGTGCTGTAAATGCTTTGGATATGGCCACCACCAAGCAACATGCAGCGGCGTTGATAGAAAGGGGCTAGGACTGTGTTTCAACTGCGGAGAAAAGGGCCACAAGAAGATCCACCAAAATGCTGTCTTTGCGCGAATCTCCAAGTCCAACCAACCGCTCTGGACCATGTCCCGGGTTCAGGAAAGTGCCTTGTCTTCCGAGAGGCTCTCGAAAAAGAAAAGAAAAGGGCCTCACAATGACCAGAATCCTGCAGGGAAATATGCACAGGAGTCAAACGGCGGACAACCTGCTTATTAAACTACTAGATGAAATGAAAGTAGATGTCGCCATCATCAGCGAGCAATATATGAATAAAGAGAAAAACTGGGTAGCGGACTCACTTGGAACTGCTGCAATCTGGGTCTTGGATACCAAAAAATTCCCCATGAAAAGTATAGGCACACAAAGAGGCTTCACGTGGGTAAAGCACGATGAACTCACGGTCGTGAGCGTCTACCTGAGCCCAAACGACCGAATTGACGCGTTCCGGAAAAAACTGGACGATCTGGAGGACTTCCTGGTCGACACCAGAGGGGAGATCTTGGTAGCAGGTGACTTTAACGCCAAAGCACAAGAGTGGGGAATGCCGACTACTGACTCTCGAGGAAGGCAAATACTCGGGATGGCCGCCAGACGTGGACTTTACGTAGTCAACGCAGGAGACACCCCCACCTTCAGGAGACCCGGACACAGAGGAACTATCCCAGACGTAACCTTCGCAACGAACACCACGTTCGCAAGAATCAAAATCTGGAGAGTACTCGAGGACTACACAGGTAGCGACCATCAGTATATCGTCTTTGATCTGGAGTGTAACCAACGAGTCCTGAACCATCGTTACCACCCACGGGCTCTGAGATGGAACTTGAACAGGTTCGACGCAGATCTTTTTAAGGGCGTAATCGAGGAAGGTGCAGACGACGTAATCCAGGTACAAGGACCTGCTGAAACGAAAGCTGAAGCCACGATGCAACTAATTCGGCGCGCTTGCGACTCCTCAATGCCGAGAACGAGCGGTGCCAACAGGAAAAGAGACCCAGTGTACTGGTGGACCGAGGAGATAGCTACGCTACGTCGGAGATGCCTACAAATACGACGGACCGTCACCAGGGTAAGAGGAGGAGGAAATACTGAAGCTATGGAAGATGCTCTAGCGGAATTCAGAACTCGAAGATCTGAGCTCAAGAGGGCCATCAACTTGAGCAAAAAACAGAAGTGGGAGGATCTTCGCCGAGACGTCAACAGCGACCCATGGGGACTAGGCTACAAAATCGTGACGCGGAAACTCGGAGCTCAGATGGCACCCCCCATCCTCAGTGAAGGAAAGATGGAACACATCGTGGACGTACTGTTTCCAACTCATCCGGTCAGACAACCCGACATCACACCGGTCCAACGAGACGAAATTCCAGCCTTTAGCGAAGAAGAGTTGAGCATAGCGGTACAGTCCCTGAAAACCAGAAGAGCCCCCGGCCCCGACGGAATTCCTACAGAAGCACTGAAAGTGACCTCCCATACGTGTCCGCACTTGCTGCTGAACATGTTTAACAGCCTCCTCGAGGAAGGCACCTTTCCCAAGAGCTGGAAGAGACAACGCTTGGTGCTCATCAGCAAAGGCAAAGGAGATCCAGACTCCCCATCGGCATACAGACCTCTGTGCATGTTAGATACCCCGGGGAAGCTCTTCGAAAAGCTTATTAAGCCACGTCTTATAGCGGCAGTGCAAACGTCAGGCGACCTGTCAGAGAGGCAGTATGGTTTCCGGAGAGGCCGCTCTACGATTGGAGCCGTAAAGGAAGTTGTGAACGCCGCCAAAATCGCCCATCAGGGAAACCACTACTCAAGGAACATCGTCTTGTTGGCAACCCTGGATGTACGGAATGCCTTCAACTCAGCCAGGTGGAGCGATATACTGAACGCACTTGAACGCCGTACGTGTTCACGACGGTTCTACATACCAGCATATCTCCTGCGGATTGTAAAGGACTATCTCAGGGATCGAGAGCTGTTTTACGAGACCACAGAAGGCCCGAGAAGAAAGGAAGTGACATCGGGCGCAGCGCAGGGATCGATCTTAGGATCAGACCTCTGGAACATTTCCTACGACGACATCCTTGGCATGGAAATGCCCGAGGGTGCCTTTCTGGTCGGGTACGCAGACGACATCGCGGCGGTGATCACGGCACGAGACACCGATAACGCGCAAAGGAAGCTGAACCAGGTCATGCGACGGGCAAATTCGTGGATGGAAGAGCACGGATTCAGCCTTGCGACGGAGAAAACTGAGATAGTCCTTCTTACGAAGAAGAGGACAGAAGTAATAAGAAGCAGTGCCGCGGTGAAATACCTGGGTATGAGGCTCGACACAAAGCTATCCTACTGGCAACATATAAAGACAGCAGCGGAAAGAGCCTCCAAAACAACTGCATCACTGAGCAGACTGATGGCAAATGTAGGCGGTCCAGCGGCCAGTAAGCGAAAGTTATTGATGGCGACAACGCATTCCATCCTTCTCTACGGCAGCGAAATTTGGGCAGACGCACTTAATCAAGAGAAGTACCGGAAACAGATGGCGGCAGTCCAAAGATGCGGAGCTCTACGGGTGGTAAGTTCCTACCGAACGGTGTCAGAAGCAGCCGCACTTGTGGTCGCAGGAGTGACTCCCATCGATCTCCTAGCGGCAGAGAGGAAGTACGTCTACGACAACAAGGCGGAAATCGGAGTGGAAACGGCAACCGTGCAGGCCGAGCAACTTACCAAACAGAAGTGGCAAGAGCGTTGGAACTCGGACAGCAGAAGGAAGGACCGAAAACATGGGGAGGTGAACTACTACATCACACATGATGATGATGATGATGATGATGATGATGATGATGATGATGATGATGATGATGATGATGATGATGATGATGATGATGATGATGATGATGATGATGATGATGATGATGATGATGATGATGATGATGATGATGATGATGATGATGATGATGATGATGATGATGATGATGATGATGATGATGATGATGATGATGATGATGATGATGATGATGATGATGATGATGATGATGATGATGATGTCGATGGCAATGGTGATATTCGTTAGAAACAGGAGATAGCTCATCCCAGTGGGGTGAGAAAATCGCATGTCGTGTACACTCTTTGCAGTTGATGATGATGATGATGATGATGATGATGATGATGATGATGATGATGATGATGATGATGATGATGATGATGATGATGATGATGATGATGATGATGATGATGATGATGATGATGATGATGATGATGATGATGATGATGATGATGATGATGATGATGATGATGATGATGATGATGATGATGATGATGATGATGATGATGATGATGATGATGATGATGATGATGATGATGATGATGATGATGATGATGATGATGATGATGATGATGATGATGATGATGATGATGATGATGATGATGATGATGATGATGATGATGATGATGATGATGATGATGATGATGATGATGATGATGATGATGATGATGATGATGATGATGATGATGATGATGATGATGATGATGATGATGATGATGATGATGATGATGATGATGATGATGATGATGATGATGATGATGATGATGATGATGATGATGATGATGATGATGATGATGATGATGATGATGATGATGATGATGATGATGATGATGATGATGATGATGATGATGATGATGATGATGATGATGATGATGATGATGATGATGATGATGATGATGATGATGATGATGATGATGATGATGATGATGATGATGATGATGATGATGATGATGATGATGATGATGATGATGATGATGATGATGATGATGATGATGATGATGATGATGATGATGATGATGATGATGATGATGATGATGATGATGATGATGATGATGATGATGATGATGATGATGATGATGATGATGATGATGATGATGATGATGATGATGATGATGATGATGATGATGATGATGATGATGATGATGATGATGATGATGATGATGATGATGATGATGATGATGATGATGATGATGATGATGATGATGATGATGATGATGATGATGATGATGATGATGATGATGATGATGATGATGATGATGATGATGATGATGATGATGATGATGATGATGATGATGATGATGATGATGATGATGATGATGATGATGATGATGATGATGATGATGATGATGATGATGATGATGATGATGATGATGATGATGATGATGATGATGATGATGATGATGATGATGATGATGATGATGATGATGATGATGATGATGATGATGATGATGATGATGATGATGATGATGATGATGATGATGATGATGATGATGATGATGATGATGATGATGATGATGATGATGATGATGATGATGATGATGATGATGATGATGATGATGATGATGATGATGATGATGATGATGATGATGATGATGATGATGATGATGATGATGATGATGATGATGATGATGATGATGATGATGATGATGATGATGATGATGATGATGATGATGATGATGATGATGATGATGATGATGATGATGATGATGATGATGATGATGATGATGATGATGATGATGATGATGATGATGATGATGATGATGATGATGATGATGATGATGATGATGATGATGATGATGATGATGATGATGATGATGATGATGATGATGATGATGATGATGATGATGATGATGATGATGATGATGATGATGATGATGATGATGATGATGATGATGATGATGATGATGATGATGATGATGATGATGATGATGATGATGATGATGATGATGATGATGATGATGATGATGATGATGATGATGATGATGATGATGATGATGATGATGATGATGATGATGATGATGATGATGATGATGATGATGATGATGATGATGATGATGATGATGATGATGATGATGATGATGATGATGATGATGATGATGATGATGATGATGATGATGATGATGATGATGATGATGATGATGATGATGATGATGATGATGATGATGATGATGATGATGATGATGATGATGATGATGATGATGATGATGATGATGATGATGATGATGATGATGATGATGATGATGATGATGATGATGATGATGATGATGATGATGATGATGATGATGATGATGATGATGATGATGATGATGATGATGATGATGATGATGATGATGATGATGATGATGATGATGATGATGATGATGATGATGATGATGATGATGATGATGATGATGATGATGATGATGATGATGATGATGATGATGATGATGATGATGATGATGATGATGATGATGATGATGATGATGATGATGATGATGATGATGATGATGATGATGATGATGATGATGATGATGATGATGATGATGATGATGATGATGATGATGATGATGATGATGATGATGATGATGATGATGATGATGATGATGATGATGATGATGATGATGATGATGATGATGATGATGATGATGATGATGATGATGATGATGATGATGATGATGATGATGATGATGATGATGATGATGATGATGATGATGATGATGATGATGATGATGATGATGATGATGATGATGATGATGATGATGATGATGATGATGATGATGATGATGATGATGATGATGATGATGATGATGATGATGATGATGATGATGATGATGATGATGATGATGATGATGATGATGATGATGTCGATGGCAATGGTGATATTCGTTAGAAACAGGAGATAGCTCATCCCAGTGGGGTGAGAAAATCGCATGTCGTGTACACTCTTTGCAGTTGGGTGTGGAAAGTGACCTAGATGCACACCGACAACACAGCATCGATAAGGAAAGGAAGTCGGTTGCATATTACAACTGCATTTTCATAATTATTATGCAGTGTGACGGGGCGACTCGTCTGTATGCAGATGCAACTATTTGAACGGGGAAAATCGAAAACAAGTTACCTACCTGCCAACGAATTGGTAATCGGATTTTTCATCCAATTACTATCCATCTAAAGATTGTGTACATGTACACTGCCTAGAGAGAGAAAGGCTGAGCTGGATGTTGGTTACGTTGGAGATACGACGACCAACCGGTGATGGTTTGGTATGGTGCACTCTTCGGCGACACACAATATCACGAGCAAATGGAAAGTTAAAAACATGAATTGTGATTATAGACAAAAAAAATAACACAGCTAGCTACATCACTATAACTAATAGCGAAACGATAGAAAGAAAACGGATGGAAAGAGAAAACCCATATAGATAGATACCTACGTTATATACGAAAGACAGTGCTACTGTGCTTTAGATACCAACAAATTCTGGGTCACTTGCAACTTGCGAGTATGGATATGGATTGCTTAGGTTTGATTTTCATTTTCATTTTCTATTTTGCACTGCATATGATTTACATAACCACAAGAAAACAAGAAACACATGAACTTTCATAGAAAGTCCATAACAAAAGCATGTAAGTTGTTTGAGGTTTGATTTTGTGGCGATATAGTGGCAATACCTATCTGCCCATTCTTTTAGGGTTCAAGTAGATGAGTATTTAAAAAAGCGGACACCGTCATACATTTCACTTATTCTTTTTAATAATAATGTTTGTGTTTTAGGTTTCATTCGCTTTAAGTAAATGACTCATAAAAGCCAATGTCTAGATCTTTGCATTGGGATGAGTGACGGTTTTCTTAAAAAAGGAAAGTTTGCACACATAAAACATTGATTCTGCTTATCTCATTGTTCTTAATAAAATCCGATTCCAAAAAAAATTCAATTAAAATTTTAACCAATAAATGGCACAAATGTTAAAAATTTAACTTCTGTAAAGCTATTGCCATACAAAAACTTTTTGTCAAAGTCTCGATGTGCAATGCAACTTTATTGAAGCCTTTAAGAAATACATACATGATAAGATAATGCTTCAAGGAGTAATTAAACTCAAATGATGCGAAATTCTTATTCTGAATCAATTTGGCTAGATAAAACTTCTAAGAGTTAGATATTAATTCATAATTTATTAAGCCAATAAAACGTTCTTTCGGTAAAACGTGCTACGGTAAAGCTGAAGATGACTTTGAAAAAATTAGAACATCTGCTTGGATTTAAGACAAAATAAATGAAAAATAATATAAGTCATACGAAATGTTCTCGCTACATGAAATGTATATTTGAATCGCGTCAAACAAAATGGAAACATTATCACATATGTTTTGAGCAATTGGATTTTCTAAAAAAAGGCAGAAACGATTGTAATGTTATTTTGTATATTGAACACATTTTACCTATCTGTCCAAACCACAAAAACATATCCAAATCGTTAGAGACGTTTTTAATAAAACGAAACGAATAAAAAGTTACCAAACGGTAATTATACACTTTCGCGGCCACCTTGTTTTTTGCCGAAAAAATATGCCGATTTTCAAGAATTTCATATAAAAAATATTCGATGAATATCAATAAACGATTTCAGATATTTTTTTAGCTTTTAATGCTGAAAAATTGTGTTTTTGCGAATAATCTGCCATAACTTTTTTCTACGCTCCAAAATCGTCTTCTTGTATTTTTTTTTGTCATCTACGAGAAAAAACTAACGAAATCGATTTTTTTAAATCGATAAAATTTGTGGCAACATAAATTCTTTATCCATTCATTTTCTGCTGGGTGAAAAACAAAATCCAAAAATGTACCTTACGTTTTCTGTTAGCTTTCATATTCGATTTGGTACCATGAAAAGAAGCTGAAGAGGTTTGTTTTTTTGTAAAACTGAACTTTTTAGCATTCAAAGCCAAAAACCTGGTAAAAATACTGATTTTCCAAATTTTTAATTTTTTTTATCAATCCGCCGTGGAAACGAACAATTCATGAAAATCGGTCTAATTCTCTATTTTTTATCGATAAAAAAAGGCGACCGCGAAAGTATACATGAACTTTGAAGCAAACACGTCGAACATTTTCGCCATAGCTCTCGGACAGACAGAAAGACCGACGCACGGCATTGGCGGACCCACTTTTTTAAACTTCTATATAGTCGTAATAGGTACTCAGTTTCAGTTCGAAATTTCCGCACGACGGCAATAACTTTCTCTTTAGTATACCTACTATTGTATACGAGAAAGTTAAAAATACCTAATATTTTGAAATTAAACGCATATGAAAAAAACAAGATGCAATCCTGCTCGAAAAGGCTTACATAGATAGCGGCTTAACGTGCTTTACGCTTAGCTACCTACAGCTTATTAACGTCCTATAATCAGGACAGTGCGGCATGGAAACATTTTAGACACTGTCTACCCAAAAAAAATATCCACAAAGCTTTAATAAAACTAAGAGAAAAAATAGCTGAAGAGCCAAAACGCATTTCCATCTTGTCTACATACACTCCCCTTTCTTCTGTCTCTCTTCGCTTTATTCCACAGAAATGAGTCTTATTTCCATTATTCAAATTATAAACCTGTTTAAGAGAAATATATTGAAATTGAATCAACTGTGTGTCTACAGTTACAGTCCAGTCTGTCTACTTTCCTATGCAATTGGTATAGAGGGGCTCTTGCAACTTTTTCCCCTGTAAACATTTTTATATGGAAGGAAAATACGCATCTTGTTTTCCATTCCCCACATTTGATAATGCGTAACATGAACTGGATTGGTTTTTGAGTCCTCAACATGTTTTTACAGAGAGAATAGTGGAATCTAAACATTCAGCTCTTGCGAAGCGATAAATTATGATTTATTGATAACAATAAGACACACATACATATTCTGTATATCCTTTGGCTTTGATTTGGTAGTGTTGTTTTGGCTTGCGCCCGGTTGCATGAGGCTTGTATGACTGAATGCAAATTAATTTAACAATATTCATTTTGATTTTTTGAGCTTCTTCTTTTATAATATCCGACGATGTTTCATTTTTGACTTTTTTGACTGCATTTCTACAGATCCCCCTGTGGAGTACTTTTGTTCTACTACTCCCATTTTGACTTAGGCCAATCCAAAGCTGTTCTTATTATTTTTATGTGTGTGAGTTTCTTCTAACCAATGAAGTACTTATAGCTAAAGAACTTCATATTGACAGCAGTGATGCGAAATCAAATGTTTGGATTGCAATTTTTTGCAACCACGAATTGTAATTTTTAGTAGTTAAAGATAACTTTTCTTCTGATGATTCAATATTTCCGAAATGCTTAAGTCCTTACAACGTGCCTGCTCCCCTTAAAACCTTTGAAAAAATTCCACAAACATAACATATTCGCACACAGTAGAATCTCGAAAAAGCACAAATTAATTCGAAATGCGTGGTTACCGTTTGAGATATTTTATTTCGGTTCTCTAATTTTAACATAATTACAAAATAAAATATGTCTTCGAATATAAGGAAAAATATGTCAAACTCTAAAAAGTTAAATAAGAAGTCAACTAAGTAAATTTTTCTGACAGCCAAACGAATTTGTACTATGCTGTGTACAACGATGTCTTCGCAATGAAAATTTCCCATCCCTGGTTGACAGAACTATTTCTTGTTTGTTAAAATATATGCAAGTAATATTTGTTCAAGAACTCTCGCACGTTCCTTCCGTCTTTTTTCTCATATGTATACGCAAATTTTTTCCAATGTTCGAAAAATTCTTCTTCTTTTGAGATTACTTTTTTTCAGCTGTGTAAGTTGCAAATCGAATATTCATAAATTTTCACTTCTTCTAGTACTAACAATCTAATTCTAAATTAACCTCCATATTGATCATATTGACAAACTGTACCGTAGTCCAATTTTAGGCGACCCACATATAAGTTTAATCGGATTAAATTGAATGTCTAACTCGATCCTTGTGGTGATAAGTAGAAATGTTCATGTTTCGCCTAACATCTTATAACGTGTGAGTTATGAAAAGAAAGTCTTGCGTTGTAGTAAAGTTGTTTTTTTAGTGGCTCACTAGCCAAATCCAAAGTATCCATCCAATCTACCTCCTACCAGCTGTTTCTGCAATTTCTGTATTAGTTTCGCTGGAACGAACGAATAACCAAAGAAAGCTTAAGAGGAGGCAACAACAAAAATAATGTATATTTTTGCGAGTGCGCAGGTTGCATATCATGGTTCTTCGTCATTTATTTTATTTATAATTATTTTTTTTTGCAATTTTTGTATGCAGTTGTGGCATCAATTAAAATTGAGCTACTTTCACTATAAATGCTTTGGCTGTCGGTTTGTATGTCAAAATAGTGAATTAATGTAAAAAAAATCATATCTCGGTTTGGTTAATAGAAATTAGGTTAAGTGAATTGGAGAATGACGGGCTAGGCATTTGAAAATTACCAATTATTTGTTTATTTACTTTTTGCATTACTTTTGCTTTTCAAGAGTGAATGTAAGACCTACCAAGTTTTTATTGCTGGAAAGAATGCTGCTGTTGTTGCACATATTATTCAAGAGAAAGCTAATTCAGATATTTAGGGAATTTATTTGGTGGCTGATCCCTATACGGGGATACGCAATTACCGCTGGAGCGCCGTTTTAATGCCACCACTCATGATGACCTTAGGGTATAGTAAGGGATGTAGGTACTCAGATCCACCCGATGGAGTTGGGAAAAGTTATGATATCGAGATACCTGTGAGGTTATCAAAGAATGGTTTACCCAACACCCTTCGCCTAGCCTGGGCCAGTGCTGGGCAGCCGCAAAGTAGATGAAAAACCGTTTCACTCTCGTTGGCGTCATTGCAGCTGCGACAATGGGTGTTGTGGGGTATGCCGAGCCTGGCAGCGTGGGTACCCACCGCCCAGTAACCTGTGCTTACAGCCACCAGCTTTGGATAATTGTTCTGATGTGCAGATCTACTTTCGGTATAAAACAAATTTCATTGGTCTGAACAGTAAGCTCGAATCCAATTCTCACGACCACTTTGCCCGTGACCACTTTTCGTCAACTGAACTGCATCGCTGAGTAGTTACCTATTTGGAAGAGAACACAAGAAGGGGAGCGTAAGAGTGCTCAAAAGTGTGGGAGGTCAGATGAGCTTCGGGATCAGTGTTGATGAAGAAACTTTTTTGCCTGAAACCTAAAATAAATTATGACTTTTTTGTAAAAAAGATAAATAAAAACTAAAATTGTCACGTATTCGCGCATATTCATACCACATCCTTTTCGAATGCATAAGTATGTACAGCAGTATAATAGTGCTATGAATACGAACATGAACATCAACATAGTAGTATGATTAGTTTAGTGGAGGTGAATTCTTGCTTGGGTATGGTGTGTAAACCAAGTAGAAAAAATACCATGTCGTACAGTTGTAAATGAAAATTGGTGATGTGATTGAAGTACCAGATTAACCAAATTCAAAAATGATCGGCATGGATTAATTGTAAAAACAATTAAATAAAAATTATGCATTTTTTCTCAAAATTATTCGTCAATACCTCATCCATTGAAATTATGCCAGTTGTCATCGTTTTGAACTGCATCGTTGAGTATTTGGGAGAGAAACGAATAGGGGCGCGAATGTGTTGAAGGGTGTGGGGTCTCAAAGCTGCCTAGGCCTTAAGGTAGAGAATTCATTCGATTTTTATACCCTATCCTAAGGGTATATTAATTTTGACACATAGTTTGTAACACCCCTTAATATTCGCCGCAGACCCATAAAAGTGTATATATTTATGATCGACCAAATCCGTACAAATGTCCGTCCGTCCGTATGCAATTTTTAGGCCTTTAAAATTAAGATAGGAAGCTGAAATTTGGACCACATATTCCCTAGGGCCCCGAAATGGTTAAGTGTAAAGTTGTTTGAATACGCCCACTGCCACGCCCACAGTTTAGAAAAAACAGTTTTAAGTCTAAAGTTAGAGAGATAGAGTGTTACATCATTTACAAGATATATAGGCACTCCCTTCCTTTATAAGTTTGTCATATAAAGTTTTTTGCCAAGCCTACTTTTTGTGGCCGTTTTTTTTTTTACTAAAATGCTGTTTTTTCGAAAATTTTCATAGAAAGCAAAAAAAAATGTTTAACAAGATATTTGCCCTATATTTTTTCCAACATATCCCCATACAAAGTTTTTGGCCACGCCCACTTTTTTGAACGGGGTTTTTTTTTTTCAAAAAATCTTCTTTTTTTAATTAATAGAATGGAATAAAATCTTCTTAATGCTTTTTTCTTTGGGGCATATAGGGATATGGATAGGGTATCATACTGTTCGCCCCCAGCGCACTGTAGCCTTTCCTTATGTTTGTTTTCAATTTCATTTTTAAATTCAGATAATACTTCTTGGCAATTCTATATTCTCTGTAATTATTTTACTGTAGTGTTTTGTTTAAACATCGAAAAAGTTTTACCAAACTTGCCTTAAAAAAATGTTCTCGCTATAAAACCTTATGAAATCTGTTGAAAATCTGAATATTTGAATTTAAACCTAATATAAAGCAATTAAAAATGTATCATTTCAGTTGTTAACTTGGTTTTTAAGATATACATGCATATATGTGTAAAAACAAAAAATAATGCGAACATCTGAGAAACATCCAAAAGTAAAAAATGTAATGAGAGGCTTCTGAAAAAATTGCCGTTCGGTATCGGCATTAAACTGTACGTCCCTCCATTCTTGTCAAAAAATAACTCTTCGTAAACACGATGGTGAACACATGCAGAACATAGCGATATGCAGTTGCCATAATTCGTTTATGAATGTGACTAAGGCTGGACGTGTGTACCTACCGATTGTAAAATTTTGAAAACCATCCCAAAAAAAAACTTAAGATTAAAAAAAAAACTACAACATAATATGTATTCATGAATATATTATTTCATATATAAAAAACCAAAACGCATTCAATGAAAAAACAAATTACACTCAGAAGCTTTTTTAAGTCTTTTTAGAAAAGTTATAGTTCTTAGTTCAGTTATAGGAACGCTAAGTATTTTTAAATAGATTTATGTATATACCTTAAAAGGTATAAAGTAAAGAGATCGCCATTATGTTTCATGAATAATATTTCATTTAAATGTTAAGATGCCTAGATAGAAATATATTTCCAATATTTTTTAGTTGAGGTGCGTTCAAAAAAATACCCCTGTTTTGGTTTGTGGTAAAATAATTTTGATTTTGGAAGCAGTGAAACAATCGATAGTTTTTTAAAACTATCGATGTACGCTATAGTTTTTTACTATCGATACTATCGATGTTTAACCAACACTACTCTATTCAGTTACAAACATTCAACTAATAAAGCTGTACGCCAAGGACTCGTAACCGGCGTTGCAGCTGACTTTTTGAAAAATGTGTCTTTTTCTTTTGCAAAATGTACCAAATGTATCTTTATTTCCGATTGTTAAATGTATCCACTGTATCAAAACAGATAAATAAATATTTTAAATTTTTTAGTTGACTTTTTTAAGTTTGTAGTTTTTTGTATGAAAGCTGAGGTCTCGTGGCGCTTAAGATGGATAATAAGGTTTACTAGAGTTTCTTGCAGTGAATACAAAAGGGTTCTTGGAACCACCATTTTAATCCAATTATTTGCACTTTCTCTTTTACGGCCTTTGAAGTTCTTGCCGTCTATTTCCTCCAAAATTTGAAGAATTGTCTCTCTAAGAATTTTCTACGACTATGTGAAATTGCCCCGCACTCACACAATATGTGCGGTATATCATTAGCAGCCTGCAGATCACCACAGAATCTGCAGATGTCGGTAACTGACAGTCCGAGTCTGCATGTTTTCGTAAGAGGCAATGCCCTATCAGGATGCCTACTAATATTTTAAGCTTACACCTACTAAGTTTAATAAACTTCCTGGAATTCTTACAGTCGAGCAATGGCCATAGATCTTTTGACACCGTGTGCCCCCAAGACTTGACCACCTTAGATTGGCAGTCCCTAGGGTTATTTCGTCAATAAAATCCTGATTATGCAGAGGGGAGGTTTTATGTCAACAACTTCACTTCTAACGAGTAGCCCTCCTATTGTTGCACGGCTCATCCGCCTGCTCATTGCCTTTAATACCGCAGTGTCCTGGCACCCAGCACAGTCTCACTAGGTTCTAATTGCATTTCCTGACTATATCAGAAATGCAGATTTTTGGTAAACATTTAAAAACGTATCAAATCGAAGAAAAAACGAAAAAAAAGTATCTATGTATCAAATGTTTGCACGAATTGATACAATTGTATCTTTGTGGCAACGTTGCTCGTAACATTTCAACAGGCAATTGAGCAATCAAAAACTCTATTTATAACTAAATACTGTACCTGTAATTCAATGTCCATGTCCATCTCTCTGACTCAATATGTGCAATAAAACAAAGAAAGTTGCCTGTCACTATACCCATTGCCTACCACGACCTGCCCTTTGTTGCAATCGCATCAGGCATCCGCCGCCGCATCCACATACTTGATACTATACATCGCCGTTTTGCATTTATATTACATCAGAATCGAACGGTGGCTACGAAGTACGACGACCAATGACAACATAACATAATCATACAACACGCAGTGCATCCGCTCCCGCGATCCGAGTTAATGAACAGCATCCCGCCAAAAAATGTGCCTTCTTTTGCACGCATCGTTACTTTCAGTGACTCCGCTTCGCGCGAATAACAATGGAGAGGGCGAAGACGACAAAGAAAGACATAGGTTAACGTACACATATATAACCTCTAGTCGTCGAACTTTCTTTATTTTGCCTGACATAGACCTCCAGCACGTAGCCGGCCTGCCCTGCCTTTATCATTGCCCTCCACGCAACGGCGCAGTATTCCTTCCTTTGTTCTCCCTTCAGTAGAGGAGCACTACTACACTTTGTAATTTGCGGTGATGTTCGTGGCATTTTGTTTCTTGGCCTTGGACCTTCTCCTCTTTCGTCTGCGTGCAAGAAAAAAAAACACAAGAATCGGCATATAAACAGAAAAAAGGATTTCTCCTCCAGCAAAAATCATGTTTATGAGTATTGAGTTGAAGAGCAAGCCTAACCCAAAATATAAACACACACACAGCCAAGGCTTTGAAAAGACCTTGAGACGGTCATATTGACGATTAGGAGTTATTGCCCTACATAGAACAATAACACTGCTCGCTTTGTTTTGTTTTGCTGCTTGGATGAAGTACCCAAGTATATAATAGGCAGCGGTAGCCACAGCCACCCTCCTCTTGATCCTTGTTCTCTCTGTTGGCGTACATTCTTGATTCTTTGATTTAATTGCTAGCCATGCGGAGCCCACGAATGTGGTAAGTTTGTATTTAACTTTTGAGGGGAAAGGAGAGATTGTTTGATGAGGCTTCTTTTCGTGTCAATTTCCTTAAGTACGTTTTGTAATAAATGTGACTGCACCTATAACTTAGGTGCCCAACAAACCCGCATACCTAACTAAATAGTTAAGGAAAAAAACAACTGAAGATTTGGCTCCCGTTTAAACTGGCGCCAAATATATCAAAATTTCTGAATTTAAAAAATTTGTTAGGTACCTGACTGTACTTCTTATATCGTCAACGTTTCGTAGTTATCAACGCTCCAAACATGCCTTAGAAACAAATCGTGTCCGTCAAAAAACAGTCTGATATCAATGAACAGTCGCTTGTCCAGAGAATCAGTATCCCAGTTTTGGTAGGTACCTACCTGCATCTAAGGAAGGTAAAGGTTGTGTGCCTTCTTCAAAATTAAGTAATTCCCTCGTAGAAACACAATCGCACGAGTATATCTATTATGCAAGACACTATAATCGCTTATTCATACACACATCCACACACACCCATTTTACGAGGTGTGTGTGTGTGTGTGTGTGACAGAAAAACAGTCGTCTATACAGCACATACAGAAACATGCACCGCGAAAGAGGTTATAAAACTTTGAGCAATCTAACCCTGACAGGAGCCAACGAACCTCAAGAATGGCAGCAAAAAAGGCAAAAGGATAGATGAAGTCCTTGCCATCGTCGTCGTCGTCACTTCGCGCCGACAGCCGTAGGCTACTCTGTTCACCATTGCCACATGTTTTCCTGCCCTACCTTCTCGCATGCCAGATAATCTTACATATATATTTGGTTCAAAATTCTTTGTACCACAACTACTCATTGATTCGTTTTCGGTACAAGCTAGCATAATGGGGCTGCGGCTGGAGAGGGTACTCCTGCTGCTGCTGGTTTGGTGGTGTGGTAGCTATACTACATGGAAGAGTTAAGTATGTAATATTATGTGTGTTTCTTGGCGTTTTTATTCATTGTTTTCGTTGCTCTGCCGCCTGCTGGTTTTTATGTCTGGTTCGTTGATCTAAAACAGACGAAATACAAGAGGAATTATATTTGGTGCTGTAGAGCATGCAACATTATTTATGAACTTCAAGGACGATTTGACCTGAAAGCGATATCTATTTTGGAAACATTTCACAATCAAGCAAGTTTGGCGATACAAAAGAAGCATTACTGAGCCGGGAAAAGACGCGATAGCTTTAATTTCTAGGTGTTCAATATGGCTATGCTCGACTTCGGAATGCTGTCAAAACGGAATCTACTGCCATAGAAACTACAAAATCTAAACATGGCAACTTGTTCCTCGAGCTCGTTATAAGATGACGCCAGAATCATCGGCCGTGCTTAAAGTAATCGTGGCGGTTGGAAAGTTGGTTAGTAAAGATCAGAGAACATAAGGCGTTGAGATCTGATGGCATTCTCAAAAATTTCCCATCCGCAATCGGGAATTAACTGTACGTCCTTTTACATATGTTTCAACAGAGAAAATATATCTGCACACACAATAGTTGGCTTAAGGCTACCCACAAAGTAAAAAAAAATTTCAGTATACTCTGCCATTTAATCATGGAAAGACTTACAAACGAGCAACGATTGAAAATGATTGAAATTTATTATCAAAATTCGTGCTCTGTGAAAAATGTGAAAATCCGCTCTTTTATCGAAAAATTGTGTTCAGCGATAAGCTCATTTCTGGCTCAACGGATACGTAAATAAGCAAAACTGTCGCATCTGGAGTGATGAACAGCTACATGCCCTACAAGAATTACCGATGAATGAAAAAACGACATTTGGTGTGGTTTATGGGCTGGTGGAATCATCGGTCCATTTTTCTTCAAAGACGACCGTATAAGAAACGTCACCGTCAAGGGCGAACGATATCTAGCCATGATACGCGACTTTTTTTGCCCCAGTTGGCTGAGTTCAATTTGGATGACATGTGGTTTCATCAAGTCATGCCACAAAGCTCGTGAAACAATGGAAATGTTGAAGAATGAATTTGGTGAGCAGCTTATCTCTCGAAATGGCCCTGTGAGTTGGCCGCCAAGATCATGCGATTTAACGCCTTATTTTGATACTGACAGCTGTTTCGCGATCGCAATTCATCAGTATCATACCTCCGCGGAACGAAATGAGTCGCTTTACGCTTGAACAACGTTGGGAAAAATTTAAAGCTTATTTCCAAAGTGAGTGCTGTGTAGCCCAAACAGTTGGTTTTTTGAAAAGAAGTTTTGGCCGAAATGAAGAACCCACATCGCCTGCTGTGCAAAAAGTTGGTGAGACTGGTATGCTATTGGACAACACTCATGGTATTCGTACTGTGCGCTCAGACGAGAACGTGGCTGCTGTAGCGGAGGGTTCGGACTGTGGAGTGGTGGCATCGTTGGACCATTTTTCTTCCAAAATGAGGGTGGCAACAACGTTTCGGTCAACGGTGGGCGTTACAGAGTCATGTTAACTGACTTTTTTTTTTACTGAAATTCAAGATCTAGATTTGGACGACCTCTGGTTCAAGGCAGACGGCACCAAAGTCTTGGCGATGTCAATTGCCGGCCTCGGAGCCGCGATTTGACCCCTTTGGACTATTTTTTGTGGGGACGATGTTGGACCGATGTTATGCCAGCAATCCGGAAATGATTCAAGGCCAATATCATCAAATCCATTTCAAGCTACAACCCGATACCATCAACAATGTCTTGGAAAATTGAAGTGGCAGAATGCGCTGCTGCGAAGCCAGCCGAGGCAGCCACTTGAGCGAAGTTCTGTTTCATAATTAATAGGAATTTTTTATTGCCTTTTATCCATGGACTAAATAAAAATTTCTCAATACCTATGGGAAAAAGTCTCAATGTATTTCAGGCAGCGCTCCATGCCAACGTAGTATACAACTCAGGAATCAAAGGCGCCAACATCCACATATTCACGGACAGTCAAGCAGCCCAAATTAGTATTTCCCTATTTTGACACCCTCCAAAAACTAAGTGTCGAAAACAAAACCAAAATATGGTGGGTTCCCGGACCAACGGAACGTTTTGAAGGAAACTCCTTTTATAGGACCCGAACCTTTCTGTGGAACCAATAAATCAACCCTTAATTCAGTTCTAAAAAGCTGGAAACACAACCGGTGTATCTCACACTGGGAGAACATCTCAAGTTTTAGACAGACTATAAAGGTCACTAAACCTTTCAAAAACGATACAATAAAGTACTACATCTTCCAGGGGATACTATAACAGGTCATCATAGATGACGATATCACCTTCATAATACCCATAGTTGACTCACTGGAGTGCCGGCCCTATATAAATAGTATCAGAAGATAATGTTTTCGTAGGGAAATAATAAGCACCGACGATATAAACAATTCTTCTGCTGAGTATATCATCAGCTACATCAGAAAAGTAGAGGCGCTACTCACATAAGCATAGCTCTGACACTGAGCACAAAAAAACTTTTAGGTCGACGTGCATATTTATTTATTGCATCGGCGAGTCAGAAGCTTAAAAACCAAGACTTCTTCTGCACAATTCTGCTACACATCGCCAAGTGCTTGACCTTCGACTAATAAAAAGATAGCTTCCATGTGTATCATTCCCAGAGCAAACTTAATACAATCATAAGTAACGTAAGATTGCGAATGCCTATAATGCTAATAATTTTCCCCACGAACGCACCCACACTCTACCTTAAACCACTCTGACATTAGTGCATTGACCTCGGTTAACACAAAAAAAATTATAATGATTACATCTGTGCGATATCAATAAATTAATATTGTTATCGAAATTTTTAAGAAATGCAGTCCAATTAAGCAAACAAAAAAACAAACAACAACAAAAAAATACCCAAAAAAGGAAACAGATTTCAAACATCGTCACCAAGACCTGACGTTCAAAAATATTATTTAAATGCAATTTTAGATTAAAAAAGAAATAAAAAACCGAAAACAATAGACTAAATGTAAACAAATTGTTACCAAAAAATAATAAACAATAAACGAAAGCTCTCGCCCTCACCGTGACGCACACTGAAACACAAGTGTATGCCACAATGCCACCGTTGTAGTGTATGAATACATTTTTGGCAATCAATATTTTATTGGATATATATGCGGCCGGCGCGCACTGGCCTTGAACTTGACTGAAATTGGAAATTGGAACAACGTTGGGGTTCAGGAACCCCTCTATCAAGAGAAAAGAAGAAGAGGAGAAAAATACAAATCTCGCACCACAATAAAATTGTGTGTTTATTTTTTGTTTAACAGAAAAACTTGAAAAAAAATCATTGCAACCAATATATATTTTTTTCGTTGATGATTGTAAATCTTTGTCGATTTAAGAACGTACGGAGAGGTGATGACACAGGTTGGAAGACCTTATAATTATACAGACAATGAATAAACAATGATACCTAAGAAAACACGGATTTGGTAATGTTTACAAGACTGAGATGGATACTTTTCAAAAATTTGTTGTCATTTTTTTTTATGTAAATATTTTTCAACGGATAAATATAATGTAAATGCACTTGCATTTACTGATGACAAACAGAAAGAAGAATTAATAACTTTATACGCCTGTAACTTATTTGAATTTGTTTAAACGTAGCCGAAACTTGAATTACGAAAAACAATAGCTATGTTTGAAAAAAGAAATTCTAGATCACAAGAGAAAATCATAAGCTACATACGTCGATTTATATTGAGCTGCTAACTGCTGTCAAATTAAATTTATTCTTCTTAGACTAAGGACACGCACTGAGCGGCAAAGCCACAAAAAGCTGAGCGATTAATTATGCAAATGGCACTGTCGGGTGAGGCGAAGTGTTTAACAAGAAAGCAATTTTAACATTTACAGAATTATCGGGAGTTTAAACAAGCTCGCCGGTAACGTTTTTATTTTTGACATTTTTGAGCTTGACATTATAAAGCAGGACGGCTAACTTCTGAAATTAATGTTTCCATTTTTATTTCTTGCCGCTCAGTAGGTACAACACCAAAATAATAGCATAGAATTTAAAGCTAAGAAACGTCGTTCGCCGCATATACTTTACACTTAAACAACTTTTACTAATTAGAAACTTTTAATAATTTAGCACTTCCTAACGAGGTGCCACTTTGGAGGAACCATTTAACATTTTACTGCAACTTTTCCACCGATCACAATATTAAAAAAATAATCTGACGAAAAACATCACAATCATCCCGTGCTTCTTGCCAATTTATATCCATTTACATATATCGTACAATCCGCGCCACTGATTGCTTTTTTTGTTCACAATTTAATTAAAACATTTAATTAATACCATTTTTTCGATCACAGTACTTTCTAAACCCTTAATTTCAACTTTTATACAGATTAAATTTGTCGAATACTTCGTCCCACACTATATTTCAATCTTTTAATGTTTTCCCTATAGGGATGTGTACGACGTCAGTATCAACTGAGAAAAAAACCTTGAAGGGGAAAACTTACAACAATCCGCGGCACTGATTGCTCGGTTTTGTTGCAGTACAACTAAAACACTTTATAAACATTACATCTTTTTTTTTTAAATAAAACTTTGTTAACTTTCAATTAATGTAAGATGGCACAGTGGAAAATCGAGCACTGTCATCCGTTGGACCTTGTCATTCGGAGGACATGCTGTCAACAAAATGCTGTCATCCAGTCCCAATAGCGATGACAAGCCATCACAAGGTTCATCAAATCAGTCATCTGGATGACATGGAAATCGTGTCATCTGGTATGTCATCCGGTTGACACGTTCAATGACATGTCGGATGACAGGCGATCACACGGGATGACTACCTAAGGACAAATTCTACGTCATTGTGACGACAGAATGTCATCCGGATGACAAGTTTGGATGATCGTCTGATCGCACTTTTACATTTATATGATGAACATTTCCCTGAAACCTTGCCTACAATTTATATTTTTTTCGGTCTACTTAAAATTAAATCGATAATTAAAATCATTAGAACAATTTCCAAAATATATTTCTGCTGTAGCTCAGTGTGTGACTTAAATCCAGGTCTGTCAAGTCAACGACAGTAGAGATTAACATATTCTAGTAAATATTCATAAAACTTGGGCTGCGAAGATTATAAGTTTCGGTTAATGCCAAAACTTTAACCTTAACATCAGAAGAATCGTATTTCAGCATATATAAATAAATTGCACGAAACTTTGTCTCTATATTAGATGCGTTTTTGAATCACAAACAAATATTTTAAATATAGGAAAACGTGCGTTAGTTTGATCCAAATAGTATTGTGACGTCGAATACCAATTAAGTCTTATATCGCTTTGCCTGGTTTGGAGATATATAGATATATAGATGTAGGTCTTTTCTTTAATTTGTTGCAAAAAATTGGGCAATTTTCGTACACTTATCTCCAAATTGTACGAAAAAGCTAAGAAAAATGCCTCAAGATCTTACCCAAAACCTTAAAATACGAACTTTGAAGTAAGTCCGTCGAACAGAGCAAAGTCTTCTGGACAAACGGAGGGAGCTGCAGTACCATACTTTTAGACTTCTTTATAGTCTTAATATTACTAATTATATTATTATATTAATTAATATTAATATTCAGAACTTCTCCAAAAATTAATTCTATGCGTTTAAGCTTCTTTATTAAGAACGGTTTACTGTTTTGGGCAGAAGGTATCATTGTGCATTATTTTATTGAAAGGTTTTCGAAAAATGTAAAGCAATGTGCAACATGGGCCTTTTGCGAAATACACATCAATAAAAATTAAAATTTATTCAATTTGCATAGCTTTTTCAGATATTTTTCAAATCTACCACATTTTTTTGGAATCGACCACTCTTTTTTCTTCAGAACTCCCACATTTTGCAATTTCCAAGTGACAACGCTGGTCTGATTTTTATCAATAGATTAATTGCTTGCTCTTGTAAATGTTAAAAGCGAGAGCCGAATGTTGAGATTCCACTATTATCTTTGTAAAAACATGTTTAGGACTCAAAAACAACTCCAGTTACAATTATGCATTATCAAATGTCATATAAAAATATTAAACAAATTTTCAAGAGTAAAAAGTTGCAAGAGTGGCTCTATACTTATTGCATAGGCAAAGTATACAGATTGGATTGTGTCTATACCTACAGTTGATTCAATAGCAATATATTCCTTGAAACAGGTTTATAATTTGAATAATCTGAAAATAAGAGTTATTTTATGTGACGTGGAGCGAAGAGAGACAGCGGAAAAAGGAGTTTAGAAGACAGGACGGAAATCAGTGTTCGTAAGCCGTGGGAAATTTACCTTTTTGTGGGAATTTCGATGGTTAAAAATCGTCTCGTGGGAAAAAGTAGTTCTAAAATGCATTTCTGTGGGAAATTCCATTTTTCCAACCTTTTTTTCATCTTTTAACCTTATACAGTGGTGGTCACGAAAATAGAGCCACACTACGTTATGCATAATATCCTTCCAGAAAATACAATTTTTGAAAATAAATTAAGAACAAAGTTGTAAATAAAGCATACTATATTTCATTGGTGCTTAAATGGAATGTTAATTATTTACGAAAAAAAAATGTAAAGGAAAAAATTGACAAAAATTGAGTACTAGGCGTAAAATCGGTTGGCCATTGAAATAGAGCTACTATCCTTCTTTGTTTCAAAAACTCGCAAAACATGGTAAAAACATAAAAAAAAAATTATGTCATTTTAGCTGTGAGAACTAATACTTAGTTGCATGTCCATTATTTTTTATTGCAGCTTCACAGCGTTTCGGCATTGAAGTAATAAGAGTTTGACATCGCTGGATGACCATTACTTCTGCACAATTTCACAATTTCTTCTACAATTTTGTTGTATTTTTGACGTGGTGCTTACCTACTGCCGTTTTGAGTTTCTTTCATAAATTCTCAATCGGATTTAGGTCCGGTGGTTAATCTGGCCAAGGTAACACTGTCGCGTTATGGTCCTGGAAGAATTGTTTGGCATTCTTTGAGGTATGCTTTGGTTCATTGTCCTGTTGGAATATGAACCAATATGAACCATCTGTTTAAGCACCAATGAAATATAGTATGCTTTATTTACAACTATGTTCTTAATTTATTTTCTTAAGTTATATTTTCTGGAGGGATATTATGCATCACATAGTGCTGCTCTATTTTCGTGACCACCACTGTATGTGTAAATACACAATCAAATCTCTACTACGTTATCCTATTTTAAGAAATTGAGCCCATCTAAACTCGGTTAAAGCCGTCGAAATTTCAAAAAGAAAGAACTGCAAAAGGTAGAAGATTGTCACAAGTTTGAAGTCGACAATGAGTGGCGAGAATTAGTTGCATCAATTTGAAGTGATGAAAAATTGTTGTTGAAAACCTAATTTCAAAAATTAGAAAACATGATGGGTCTAAATTTTTTTCAAATTTAATGAATGTTGTCAAATATTCCTTATAGTAATCTCATTCCAACGCAGATTTTTCTCTAGTAACGGACGTGAAAACTAAAAAAAGAAATAAAATAGACGCGACTGCTTAAATGCAATCTTTTTGTTCACTCGCTACAATTAATATGAGCCTATATAATGTATAGTTCGCTTTTATTTGCTTGTTCTGTTTTTTTAGTAATTTTGAAGTTTTTTAGTTTTACATTGTAGCACCTTTTATTTTATTAATACCGCTGCGATTTCGTATTACTGAATTATAAAATATTTTTTAATATATGTTTATTTGATGTTCGTTCCGTTTTAATAAAACTTTTATAAACAATTCGGTCATTGTCATGTCATAATAGTTGATGACGAGTATTAAAAACCTTTTTTTATTCGGCTTTAATTTACAATTATTTAAATGTATCATTGTGGGAAAATTATAGGAATTTTAATCGAACGGAGAGGGAAAAAAATTGTTTTCGTGGGAAAAACCAGTCCAAAGACATACACAGTCCTTTTAAGGCTCCAAGGACCTTTTCAAGGTTTCAAGGGCCTTTTCCAATATTCTAAGGACCTCCCTGTGGAAATTGATTGCAACATAGCGCATTGAATTCTACTCGTCAAACACTTCCATATAATGCCCATATCAATGGAAGTCGAAAAGAAAAAGTCAATCCACCATTTTGACTGTGGCTGTGAAATGGCTTTTACTTGAATATGTACTGAGTATTATTGCAGTACCCAATAAATGTACTTGAAAGAGGTACTTTTACTTTAATTATTTAAGTACAAGTACATGGTGCTGTGGACTTAATCAGTACTGCAGTACAAATGTATTACAGTACCATACAACTCTGGGCTGGCCCTACATTTCCGAAAACTTTTCTCTTTAGCTCTGAAAGCTTCTTTACAGCTCAAATCAAACCATCCGTTTACCTTAGACTAAGTACTCCTTACCCTGTAAGGCATACCCACGTCGTTGTCGAGAAAGCACAGCGACCAGTTAAAACTCCTAAAGAAACCCTTAAAAGTTTCCTAATTGGCTTTCTCGTATTGCCATATGGTTCTTGTAGGAGATTGTTCTTTAACTGTGTGGTTGGAGTACTAGAAATTCGCCGATTTGATACAATGATATAACGATAATAGAGGCGATAATATATTTATAAGTATATTTATCAGGGTAAGAAACAAGATCCCAACATTACTTCCCTCGAGTGTGGTCTGACAAGAATGTCGAAGCCGATTGTGTGTATTGAAATCCCCGCAATGACGATTTCATGACGAGGATAAAGGGTAACAATTCTAGTGATGGAATCAGGCAGTGCAATCATTATAAGTCGAATGCCTATCCTGGTTATTGCATCTGTAAATAAAGCAGTAATGAATTGTCTTTGGACATGCAATTTTAACTAAATACCGGATTCGAACATTGGCTGGCTGCTTCACTACGTAAATAAATGGTGACACTATGATGGAAAAACAATAATGGCAATAAGTTATACCGGAAGATTAAACTCCGTTGTTAAATTGGAATCAATGCTGAACTGTGTTTCACGAACTAACTAACGGCGTAAAATGAAAAAAGATTGGCCCATAACCAACGAATGTTACTCACGTCAACTCTCAAATTCCTACATGTTACAGAAAACAAACACAAAAGTCTCAACTCCGACGCTATCTGCTCCTGCGCCAGCTTTAGAAAAAAACAAATCACTCTAGGTGTTGTGTCAATGTCAATACAATGAATTGCTTTGGTCCATCAACAAAATCTACATACGCAACCCGCTATTCGCCAGATCATGCTTTACCCAATCATAGCAAATGCACGCATAAAGCACGTCACCTGCTATAGGCAAGCACTGCAGTAGCAAACACATTATTAAAATTTTTAGGGTTTCTGGTATGGCCTTACCGCACCATTTCGTTATCCTCTTGCTTCCTTCGCGGAAGGCTTTATTTTTTCTTGAATTGTACGTGTATTTCAAGTTCCTAACCAAACCAGAAGATTTATTGAGGTTGCTCTATTCGAATCTTAATAAATGAAGCAGTACATATCATCCTTCATCAGTATAATTTAATTCACCCAAAACCTTCTTATTTTCATTTTCTGTTCTCTTCATCAAGGAATTGTTTGACATGCAATTTATATTATGGTGTCTGGTAACGTTATCACTATAGTATCTTAAAAGTTTAACTAAAAATATCAACCACTTACAAGGGGAGTATCAGACATGGGAATCACGGATTCCGATAATTTTTACATATGTTGTAGGCCAGCTTCCCCTGACTAACAGGGTAAAGGGATAAGACGCACTTCTCCCCCCTTTTCGAGAAAAATCGCTTTAAAGTTTTGGTAGCAAGTAAATATAAATAATTTTTACAACTTGTAACACAAGCAGCGTAGATCAGTGGAAGTGTGCCCAATCAGCCAATCGCATGGTTGCATGCTCAATGCATGCCCGACCCACTTTTTTTTTTTTTTTTTAATTTTCTTTTATTTTTTTTTTTTTTAATTTTATTTTTATTTTTTTTAGAGTTTTCAAAATTCTGCCAATAACTTCGTAATGCCAGAAATAATTAAGGCAAACAGTAACGCGCAGACAATTTCGATTATTTTTCGCTTTATTCACTTTCCGTATCAAATTCCATTTCATATACACATTCATCCGGATGATATTTATCATAGAAGCATGAACACATAAAGTTTTGTCACACACTGCACATTTAATAAAACTGGTGTTACTACAATTACAAACATTATTTGTTTTTCAGACTCGATAACATTCATAAAAACACACTCTCTCTTTACAAAAATTGAGTTCATCTAAATTTACAGCAATGATTCAATATGCTTTGCTTGCCTCCAAATTAATTAATGAGATAGAAATTTTTATGAATGTTATCGAGTTGTGTTTCTCGACAACTATTTTAAAAAATCTTTGCAATTGTAGTAACACCAGTTTTATTAAATGTGCAGTGTGTGACAAAACTTTATGTTTTCATGCTTCTATGATAAATATCATCCGGATGAATGTGTATATGAAATGGAATTTGATACGGAAAGTAAATAAAGCGAAAAATAATCGAAGTTGCCTGCGCGTTACTGTTTGCCTTAATTATTTCTGGCATTAAGAAGTTATTGGCAGAATTTTAAAAACTCTAAAAAAATAAAAATAAAATTAAAAAAAAAAAAAAAAAATTAAAAAAAAAAATAAATAAAATTAAAAAAAAAAAAAAGAGTGGGTCGGGCATGCATTGAACATGCAGCCATGCGATTGGCTGATTGGGCACACTTCAATTCAATTTCAAATTGATTTTTATTATTTTTTCAATAAAAACTTACAGACTAGACATAAATGATTAAATCTAACTTAAAATTAACAGGATACTTATTATTGGGCACACTTCCACTGATCTACGCAGCTTGTGTTACAAGTTGTAAAAATTATTTATATTTAATTACTACCAAAACTTTAAAGCGATTTTTCTCGAAAAGGGGGGAGAAGTGCGTCTTATCCTTTTACCCTGTTAGTCAGGGGAAGCTGGCCTACAACATATGTAAAAATTATCGGAATCCGTGATTCCCATGTCTGATACTCCTCTTGTTAGACGAAATTATAAATTCTTTAGGTCAAATAATGACCTAACCTTCAATTAAAAAATAAAAACTCACTTTAAACTCTCGCATTGAGAAGCATAAAAACAGCTGTGATATTTCAGTCTTTTGAAAATAATTGCAGCCTTATTTATTAACATATTTTAAGGCCAGCTTAACTTTACGCAATACTTAAACTGCCCTTAAGCAGCAAAACATTATTTATAAAACTTAAGCAACGTGGCTTAAGCGATGCGTAACCTAAACACCAAAATTCCCGTTTAGAGGCTGCGTAAGGTGTGTGTAAAATTTGTTATTGATTGAAAATGTCATTTTTATATTTTCATTAAAACAAAAAAGAGATATAAAAATGTCATTTCAAATGCAGCTTTTGTTAAGGATATCGATAAACTTCTTTAGCCAACAAATTAACCCGAGACAATGCAAATCGTATAATTGATTATATATATGTGTGCCTTTGTAACATATTTCATAAGAAAATTGTAGTACCTTATCAGTGGCATCCCAATTTTCCGACCTTTTTCATTTATTTCTTGGAGTTGATGCTACGCAAAATATTTTAATGTAAATAAACAACATTAACAAAAACTAGAAAGATGCCCCAAAAATATACGAACTTTGAAGCAAATACGTTGTACCGTTTCGCCATATGGTCCCCGGACAGACAGACAGACCGACGGACGGCATTGGCGGACCCACTTTTTTGGACTTCTCTATAGTCTTAATATCATCGCTCATACTCAGTTTGAGTTCGAAATTTCCGCACGATCGCAATAACTTTCTCTTTAGTATACTAATGTATACGAGAAAGTTAAAAACAGCAGAGTGCATTCCTTGCAAATGAAACTGCTTGGAAAGAATTCATCTACCTCAGCTTACACTCAGAGAAAAACCTATGCAAGATTAGCCTAAATCGAGGAAAATTTTAGAACCGAAGGAAAATTTCAGATTGCTTATTCCTAAGGTAATTTGCTTATTTATATACTTTCCTCTAAGCCATCGCCTCCTTAGTACTTTTCTCAGAACAAAAACAGTTTTACCCATATAAATCATTATTTACCTTAGTACTAACGCAATTTTACACAGTCCGCGGGCATTTCATACAATCAGTATTTTCCTTAGTGCTAAGCCAATTCTTCGACTTATTTGAAGCCCGGGTCTAGAGGGATATCCAACACTAAGCCAGGGTGTTGGGTGGCGGATGAGGCTTTGTTGGGTCAACGGCAGCACTCACATCCACCGAAGTGGGTTACTAGCATCGGAATTACCGGCCTACTGTCCTATGGTCAAAAACAGGGCCTGGCTCTCCAGGTTGGGGGTTGTGCCGTCGGGGCAACTTCCCGACCACGTCAAAAACATCTAATTATGGGAGAGACTATAAGAAACAGTCTCGGATATAAATTTACCTCAAAGGCAAAATAGAGCCGGAACGTTAACGGACATGCGAGTGTGTACCTGGAATGTGCGGACACTCTACACTCCAGGTGCTACTCAAAAACTTGAGTCTGTCCTCTCGATGTACAAGCCCGAAATGACCGCGATCCAGGAGATATGACGGAAAGGATCAGGAACTATGAAAAGACAAAATTGCGACATATATTACAGTTGTAACAAAAGATTGCACGTTTTAGGATGCGGATTCGTCGTGGGAAATCGCCTGGCTGTGATCCGCATCAGAGCTACATTCCAAAACATTAGGCTAATATGTGCACACTCCCCTACCGACGAGGCTGAGGACTCTATCAAGGAGGAATTCTATGACCTCTTGGACGGAGCCTACGGAGCCTGTCCGGAGTACGATGTCAAAATTGTACTCGGGGACTTCAATGCTAAAGTCGGCAAGGAAAACATCTTCGGCGGATTAGTTGGTAAGCACAGCCTCCACAAAACGACAACAGATAACGGCTACCGACTAATTGACTTTCAAGCAGCTTGTAAAACGGTGATAAGTAGCACTAGGTTTCCGCGACTAAGGATCCACACAGCAACTTGGCGCTCTCTAGACTATCGAACCGCCAACCAATCGACCATGTGCTAATCGATGCGAGGCACGCATTCAACATCTTGAACGTGCACACTTATCGAGGGGCAAACGTCGACTCTGACCATTTGCTTGTTGCAGCTAGATTCAGAGCTCGACTGTCCAACGAGAAGAAGCTGCGAGCTGCCCAAAAGAAGAAATTCGTTGTTGGACCCCTTAGCACATCTGGAGACGCCAGAGCCTACAAATAGCGTCTGAGTGAGAAGCTCCCCACTGTGCATTCACCTACCACAGACGCCAATAACCAGTGGTCTCAGTATCGCGACATCATCAAGGAGGTAGCCGAAACCACCCTAGCCGAAACCACCCTAGCCTACCAGCCACCCCAGAGAAAAGCCCGTGGTATGATGATGTATGCATATACCGGAAAAAGGTGACAGAAGATACACACATTAGAACGCTGCAAAGGAAAACAAGGGCAGCAAGGGATGAGTACCGAGCCAGGAGACGGGAGGAGAAGAAGATCCTGCGTAAAAAGAAAAGAGAGCACACAGTCTCCCAGCTCAAGAAGATGGAAGAGCCCTGCTACCGAAACAACATCCGGAAGTTCTATAAGAAAGCCAGGCAACTGGCTGCTGGCTAAACGGGCAAAATGTAGAGAGAGTGATGGGGCAAGAGGAGAACCCACGTCCAGTCACTGAAGAACCAGTCCCTCCGCCCAGTATAGAAGAGGTTGGCTTAGCTATAAAAACGCTAAAGAACAACAAGGCCGCCGGCTCTGATGGTCTACCTGCGCATGCACCAAATCATTAACCAAATTTGGGTGTAGGAAAGCATGCCCGATGACTGGACCATCAGCTCCATATGTCCCATCTACAAAAAAAGCGATTTTATGTCTTGCAAGAACTATCGAGGCATATCCCTGCTTAATGTCGCATGTAAGATCGTATCCACCGTACTGTGTGAACCTCTCAAACCTTTCTGCAACACACTTGTCGGCACGTACCAGTGTGGTTTCCGGCCCGGCAGATCAACTGTAGACCAAATCTTCACACTAAGGCAAATCCTGGAAAAGACCAACTAGTTTCAAGTCGAGACACACCATCTCTTCATCGACTTTAAAGCCGCATATGACAGCATTCATCGTCAGGAACTTTTTGTGGCGATGGCCGCATTCGGGATCCCGTCAAAACTGATCCAGATGTGTCGCATGACACTAGTTAACAGGCGATGCAATGTGCAGTTCGGCAGCAGCTCATCTAAACTCTTTCAAACATGCACTGGATTTCGGCAAGGAGATGCGCTGTCGTGTTATTTCTTCAATCTTGTTCTTGAGCAGATAGTGCGCAGGGCAGGTGTCAACACGGAAGGCACTATCGTCAACAGATCAGTCCAACTGCTGGGGTATGCGGACGATATAGATATCATCGGTCGATCCCAGCGTGCCGTGATAGAGGCTTTCACGGCTATTGAAGAACAGGCAATACTAGTTGGCCTTCAAGTGAATGAGGACAAGACTAAATATATGTTATCAACAGACAAACAATCATCTGTCCACCGACTAGGACAAAATGTCACTGTTGATAGCAGCAACTTCGAGGTAGTTAAGGAGTTCATCTACCTCGGGGTAAACATCAACTCCACAAATGACATCTTAGTGGCGATCCTTCAGAGAAGTACCCTAGGAAACCGCTGCTACTTCGGTTTGGCAAAACAAATGGGTCCAAAACTCCTAACTCCAAGGACAAACAGCATTCTCTACAGTACCCTTATCCTGCCAGTTCTGCCATACGACGCCGAGTGCTGGACGATTAGCTGGAAAGCAGAGTTAAAACTGGGATCCTTTGAAAGAAAAATCCTTCGACGGATATTTGGTCCTGTGTGCGAGAAGGGGGAATGGAAGAGAAGATACAACCGCGAACTCTATGAGCTGTATCAAGATGTGGATGTAGTCCGAAAAGCCAAAACTCGTCGACTACATTGGCTCGGCCACATCGAGCGAATGGACAACAACGCTCCAGTTCAGAGATGATAGTAGCAAAGAGATGCCAACTTTTCCAGTGGAAAACACTCTGCCTACAAGCTAAATTCCAGAAAAATTCCAGAAAATTGAGGAATTTACCCATACTATCATATTTTTAAACAAGTATGGGTAAATTCGTCAATTCACCACGATTTCTTCCTCAATCCACCACTATTTCCCCGCCGCCTCACCGACCTCGCCAGCAAACCAAAAACGAAGATGCCGGAAATAGAATCTTATCCAACACGGAAATGGCCAAAATGAAACATACACCACAGATAGAATGCATCTAGCAAATGCACTGGAAAGTAGAAACTCGTTCAGCAGATACTAGGTATAAAATAAAGATCTTAAATTGTAAAACAATATTGAAATATTTTGGATTGCTTTGATTTATTAAATAATAAAACAAAACTTAAGAAAACGAGAACTAAATTTGATTATACAATTTCAAAAATTGTTGAGGTACCAACAATAAAAAAATAAGTAAAATAATTAAATATAACAATTGCTATATTAAAATATAATACATTTACTTTTAGGCGATGTTCAAACAAATAAATGAGGGAATACTTTTTTTCATCCTAAAATAATATGAATATTAAGAGAATGCAAAGTAGCCATGTTTCATACAATTCACTGATGTGAATTCTATAATTGAAGATTTTTTTATGATATGAAATTGGGCAGTTCGCAAAGCATTCTTTTAATACCCTATCCTAAGGGTATATTAATTTTGACACATAGTTTGTAACACCCCTTAATATTCGTCGTAGACCCATAAAAGTAAATATATTTATCATCAGGACCAAATCCTAAGAATATTTAGCAATGTCCGTCTGTCCGTCCGTATCAACCTTTGAGGCCTTTAAACTTATGCTAGGAAGCTGAAATTTAGAGCATATACTCCTTAGGGTCCCGAAATGGTAAAGTGTTAAAAGTTTTTAAATTCGCCCACTGTCACGCCCAAAATTTAGAAAAAAACCATTTAAAGGCTAAAGTTAGAGAGATAGAGCGTTATAACCTTCAGCAGATATGTAGGCACTGCCCCCTTTATAAGTTTGTCATATAAAGTTTTTTGCCACGCCTACTTTTGGTGGGCGTTTTTCACTAAAATGCTGGTTTCTTCGAAAATTTTCGTAGAAAGCGAAAAAAAATGTTTAACAAGATATTTAGCCAATATTTTTTCCAACATATCGTCCATACCAAGTTTTTAGCCAAGCCCACTTTTTGGTTGTGTTTTTTTAAAAAATATTTTTTTTGTAAATTTAATAGAATGAAATAAAATGCTATTCATTATCTTCTTAATGCTTTTTTCTTTCGGGCATATAGGGATATGGATAGGGTAGCATACTGTTCGCCTAGCGGACTGTAGCCTTTTCTTATGTTTTTTTACCGAATAATAATGCTAAACAAACCATGAACATTGAAAATTGTGTATTAATTTGCTGCAATCACTTATACACTGTAATTAAAATTTCTATTACATTATAATAAGTAAATATTACATGTGTTTCCATGGAAAACTTTAATTACTACAAGTAAAGCTGAATACATTCACTTTATTTCATTTGACATATCAAATAAAATTTTACTGAGCTTTACTGAATACATCCATTGTCATATATGAGGTGAACATTCATTTGACTCCTGCTTTAACAACCTATAAATATAGTAACATACAACATGTGACATACAGCAAAAAAAAAAACCTGGCTAACTTGACTTAGGTCCCACAAACACTTCACTATATTGAATAAGAAAAGTTCGAAGTCAATCGCTGCATAATGAAACCTACCAAGATAACCTAAGAGAATAGAATAATTCAATTTTTAATTTTAATTTTATGTGTGCGACTAAATAACTTACACGTATGACTATCAAATGACGAATCTTCATTTAAACAATAAAGCCGTAGGCGATTGACCTCTGTTTTTTTCTGAAATTAAAGAAAATAAAAAATGGAAAAATGCAATTTATATTGATATGCAAAGTAAGTTAAATTTAATAAAGAAATTACACATTTTGCTTACGAAACCACGGGAATACAAAAAATCTTAAACAACTGTTTACTTTTATTAAGAGAAATGTCAAAATACTTACCACTGATAAATAGGTGCGTCCAGACGAAAAAATTTCGAGTGCTGAACTGATTCTTTCAGGTTCACATATATTCACCAACACGGCTATCACTGGAAATCGATTACAACAAAAACAATGTAAACAAATGGGTTTCGAGGGGCAAGGGAGGTAAGAGTTTGGCATCTCTTTGCTTCTATCATCTCTGCTTCAGTTAAGAGGATCTTCGAATCCGAGCCCCCAGGTTCGAGACGACCAGGAAGACCGAACCTCCGTTTTAAAGACCAAGCCATCGCGGATGCCAGAGCGCTTGGTCTGGAAAACTGGAAGCAGCGTGCTAGGGATCGCAGAGGGTGGAAGGCTGCCATATCTCAGGCAGGAACTCTTCACGGGTCAGGAGCCCGTTAAATAAGTAAGTAAGTAAGCCAATTCTACACAGTGGATAGATGATTTTAAGCAGTTTGCATTGGAACCCACTCCTAATGCAAAATTACACATGAGAAAATTGCCGTATAAACGAGCTAAATCTAATGTAATTTTACAATTGGCTTGCAATATCTGCTTAGTTCTAAGGCAAAGTTAACTTTGTTTAACATATTTACTTGGTTATTTCACATAACCTTTTTCCCATTACCCTGTTCGAGCATAAATAAGCTCATTTCCTTTTATACTTACGTCAGTTTTTTGCAAAGGTCATGGAAAGGCTAATAAATTGTCACCTTCTGAAATATCTTAAATCACGTCAGCCCTTTTTAGATTTGTTGCCGTTTCCATGAACATTTTTCTATACATTTCATTGCTTGTTGTTGTTTTTGAGAGTGTTAACAGATCAGTGTTTATAGAACTTATTGCTAATTTCCATGGAGTAAATATTGGACATTTTGTTGAGTTTATTAGGACAGGGGAATTCCATTTTTTCTAAATCTAAGGTGATTTTTTTTAAAGGCATTTGTTTTAAGGAGAATGGAAGCAGTAAGGTACTCTATCCGTTCAGGTATTTATGGGAGTTCGGCGTCTGTTAAAATATTTTTGATAAGTGTTGTTCGAAATGCTCTTTGAGCAGTTCATATTTCACTATGGTAGGATGGTGTAATTAGTCCGAGTGTTGATTTGGAGCATTTACTGTAGATGGGGAGTCCGTAGTTTATTTTTGCGAGCAGAACTGATCTGATGATATTATTAAGAGAATTTAAATTACAGAAGCTGTGTTTAGAAGCTAAGCATCATATCATATGTACCATGGTAGCCAGTTTTTTTTTTAATATATCTATAGACTATGTGACTTAAAATTTAACTTCAACTCAACTCAAATTTAACTTTAACTACAACATTTTTAGAACAGCTTTTTTTTTACAAATTCCATTCGTGTCAAAAAAAATAGCGTTGCACATACTCTGACTGAAAAGCCATCGTTTAAGGACTTGATTCCTTTTTATTGTTTGAAGTTAGGCACATTGTACCTACCAAACCTTGAAATTAGTGAACAAACATACATACATACATATGTACACATAATTATTTTCAGTTAAAAAATGCTCACCTACTTTTCTAAAAGTTAATTTCTATTACTCATGATGATTTCCGGGAAAATTTCTTTCGTCATTCACTGTTCAATGGAAATGTTTGTTTGAGTAGGTAACTTTAGCATAGGAAGCAAATTCGCGTCAGTGTTGTTGAACAAATAATAAAAACAAAACATAAGGAAAGGTTTACAGTCCGCTTAGGGCGAACAGTACGATACCCTATCCATATCCCTATATGCCCCAAAGAAAAAAGCATTAAGAAGGTGATGGATATCATTTCATTCTATGAAATTTATAAAAAAAAATATATTTTTTGAAAAAACGCCCCCAAAAAGTGGGCGTGGCCAAAAACTTTGTATGGGTGATATATTGGAAAAAATATTGTCTAAATATCTTGTTAAACATTTTTTTTCAGTTTCTATGAAAATTTTCGCTGAAAACAGCATTTTAGTGAAAAAAAGCCCACAAAAAGTAGGCTTGGCAAAAAATCTTATATGACAGACTTATAAAGGAGGGCAGTGCCTACATATCTTGTAAAGGTTCCAATACTCTATCTCTCTAACTTTAGCCTTAAAATGTTTTTTTCTAAATTGTGGGCGTGGCAGTGGTCGGATTTAAAAACTTTTAACACTTTACCTTCCTAGCATAAATTTAAAGGCCTCAAAAGTTGATACGGACGGACGGACGGACATTGCTAAATAGTCTTAGGATTTGGTCCTGATCATAAATATATATACTTTTATGGGTCTACGACGAATATTAAGGGGTGTTACAAACTATGTGTCAAAATTAATATACCCTTAGGATAGGGTATACAAATTAAAATGATTCAACTATATGCGACTTATGTAATCCAAATGAGTTCTTAGACAATCGTTTAACTTGATTCAATTGTTGTCTCAATTCAATTCGAGCTGGTGTGCATAACATCGCTTAATATTTCCAGAAGTTTGATACACTGGCAATATTGTTCTCATTTTTTTTATTTGTTATTTCCAAACAATAGGTTTTCGTTTCGCGCCGGCCGTCTTTCCTATCTACTCGTAATGAGGGTCGACAGCCCCTATATTAGAAATGCGACGCATTGACCTACCAACTGAACTTGAATTTTTGTCTCGAAAAGTTGAAGGTCGGCTATATAGCAGTTAGGTTGGTGTAGGTAAACCACGTAAACTCTGTCTCCCGGCCTGGCCCAGTGCATCACCGGCTCTTTCACATTTCCCCGTACCAAAAGCAAACAACAGAGAGTGACTGACTGGCTGTGTATCGACGAGTTGAGGAGCTTCTCTCATCGAACACGTTCGAAGCAAATGTCATAATTCGAACAAAAGAGTAGTGGAGTCGTTCGCTGGTAGTCAATGTCAGAGAGGAATGGGGGGATGAGGGTGGGCGATACAAAAAACAACCTACTGACCACAATTTTCAGCTTTTTTCACGTAATAAACTGACGTCTGTTTTTTGTTTTCCCCGCCCTTTGCGACGCACGGACTGATTGGTTTGGAGTAGCATTTCTTTTTTATTTAATTTTTAATATTTACTTCAGAAGATAGCGTAATTATTCTTTTCGTTGTTATTATTGTTGCGGCGCATACTGACGAAATTGGGGTCAATGGACTGATTGCCATAAGCTAAGTAACGCGCTCTCTGTTTTGTATTATAAATATTGTTTGTTTGGCTGTGTTTGTGGATCTCTGTTGGTTTTTTTTTTGGCAAGTTCAAGCTTTCTTGGTTAATGACTCGCTATTTAGCGACACGGTGAACCCAGACGCGTGAAATAGCCTTAGCGGCTGGCGCGGCGCGGTGACAGCAGCAGAGTGTTTGCGATTATGATGTTGATGAGTTTGCGTTTGTTTTTAATTTGAATTCCATAATTTCTTTTCGTTCGTTTTATCTGCCTTGGTAGAAAATTACGAAAATAAAATTTGCGACGTTGATAATTTTATTTAGTTTTCAAACATTGACAACAAGAAATTTATTGCGTAATTTATTTTTTGTTGGAGTTATGATGACTGTTTCATTTGTTGTTTTTTGCGCATTTTTTGTAGGTTTTTTGTTTTAAAAAGGAATGAAATGCGGTAACGGATGTTGGCTATAAATGTGACTATTAAAGTTAACTGAATTTGTTGTTATTTTTTAGGGAGGAGAATGGTAATGGCCTTGAACTTGGTAATTTGGCTTTTTTAATTTGGACATCACCAACAGAACTTACTTTTAGAGTAACGGGTTAAGCTTCTTACAATCAATCAAACCCCAGACCACGCACTCGTCAAGTCGAGCCATTTAAATTTATTAATGAATTTTGTGATGCAGCAAATAGGAACATAGCTATGTTGCTTCACCTATAACTTTTGCTTGCTGAATCTGGTAAGTGCGGGCATTTGCACAGACAGAGTGTGGTAATTTCCTCAATTTGAAAAAAAAAAAATGCCAGCTAGGCAGACCTAAGTCTGCTGTCTTGGAACGATTCGCATATTCTTCAGACTTTCATCTAAAAGATAAGGAAAGGTAGTCCGCACTGTTAGAGATATTGTTATCAATGAGAATACTCTTGTGATAAGTAGAACATTTATCTAACAATAAGACTTTCTAAATTATAAAGCTGCTTAATGAATATCACACGTTTACCATTGTTCTTAAACAGCTTCTTGAAAAATGTCCATCCGAAGACAACAAGCACTTAGACCTTCTGGTTCAACCTACTTTGGCAAGGCTGTCTAGCCACAGAACTATTAGTTTATATGGAAGATACATTGCTGAATATGCCATGGCTCCTAGCAAAGTAGAGGTTAGCTAGTTAAATTTTTTTAAGATCATGTATCAGCGGTCGTTTGTGTTGTACCTTAGTGGACAAAAAACTCTTCTTTTAGAAATAAAATAGATATACTTACACATTGCATTGAATGATATAAACTTTAAACTTTGACTTGGTCCGTAAGAGAACCACTTTTCGGTAGTTCCTGTCTTTAAAGTCTCTGAAAGCTAAATTTTTTGAAGCCTTAAGTGAAGTAGTAATGTGAGTCAAGACAATAACGTAAAAAGTTTCTTTTTTTTTAAAGCTCTCCTTTAGAGCAACAGTTTGTGCAAATCTGACAATTAAAAATTGCAACTGGGCGGAAAAAATTATTATACACAGCAATGACAAATATAGTTCCAGTACTAGAATTAGACTGTTAGCCTGGCATAGATACTTTTTCATTATGCTGTAAAATTCTCCGTGATATCTACGAACTTTACCACACAATTTTCTCGTTATTTCTTTTCTTCACACTGAAAGGTCCAAACTTTCCATCAAGAGACTTCTGATTTACTTTAAAAAAACCTACAAATGAGTCATTATCACTGCTAAAAGCTTAATTCTCCTTGATCATCTTCTTGTATTTTGTAAAAAAAAAAATATCCAAAAGAATACTAGAACACTCACACTAATCGAAATAGTTACATACCTACCTACAGATTGATTCTAAAAACTGAATGTCATAGAATATATCTCACGCTATAAGTACACTTTGTATGTGAACGTTATAAAAAATGCCCCCTTCCATACCACCAATGGCAAGACGCCGCCTCGCCCTCCCCACAATACTAAAAACACTATTCGTCTACTAATTATCCCAAATTTCTATTCTCGGTTGTCGACTCCAAAAAAAGCGCCCGCCACCACGTAATAACAAACCGAACAAAACCATTTAACCTAGAAAAATTGCCAAAACCTAAGCGGGAGACAGAAAACATGACACATTCCCCACCACTCGCCGTACTGGTGAAGCGCTAGCTGAAAGCATTTACCCAAAAGAATATGTAATAAAAAATAAAAACCGTTTACATGTGTGTTGTTGCTGGACCTTTCTAATGTGACCTACTGTGCCATAGCGCTGCTCCAGCGCAACAAGCACATACCTCTACAGCTGTTGCGGTCGCGCACAAGCGCACTCTCTTTTTGTGTGTAAGTGTGCGCAACGCGCAAAGTCTGTAAATCGCGTGAGTTTACTTTCTCTCCGAATGGAAAAATTCATGACCAAGAAAAATTAAATAAAAATACAAACAAACACAAAGACAGCACGATCGACTAACTCTCAACAGCGGGATTAGTGAATGCATTTAAGCTCTTCCTAACCTCTATTTGGGGTTACTGTGTAATTGGGGCAAACACCAATCCATTAGTTTGGAGACTGATATACATAAGTAATTTTTAATCTTCTTTGAAGCTGAATGTGTGAATGGTTGAGGCCGCCCTTTTGTGTTGATGCAAAAAGCCGGGTTAAGCGAGTAGGAAAGGTGGTATGATGGAAAAGAGAAGGCACAATTTTCATTGCCGATGAACTTGGAAAGATGATGCTGAATTTTTTTTGGATGATATTTTGGCAGCAGGACTGTATGTTATTGTCAATTAGTAAAATATTCTTGCAAAATAAACTACTGACATAAGTCACTTGCACAGAATGATGTCAATTGATCTGTGTCATTGCGACATCGCCATTATGGCAGTGGTGGCAGAATAAATAGAAGCAAGCAATTTTCCAGTATGTTATATCCCTAAACATAAAGCAGCATGTACATCAGGAAGTTAAAAAAAAGTTATTTAAATTTAAAATGAAAATAATTCCGAATTTCCGACGGAACGAAAATAGTAGGATGAAGTGGTCTACATTCACCCTAACCCAAATTAGAGACCTATGAATTGAAAATTTTTGATTTTGGGATATGACTAAAGTGTAATCTGTCCTAACGGAAAAAGCGTGTTTTTTCGTAGAAATAATTCGCCCATAAGCGGACTCTTTAACAACCGGTCGCGGACACAACATTTCATAACTGCAGACGATTTTTGTTCTCTCTTAACCGGACAAAATATAATTGGAGCACGATTTCATGTTGTTTTGTTTTCTATTTCGCGATCCTTAAAAAGCAAAACATTTAAAGGTTTTGAGCTAAGAAGCTAAAATTTGGAATGTATACTCCCTAGTAATAACAAAATTATGTCTACCTTCTTAACAAGTTTGCCCTACAATGTTTTTACCCAAGCCCACTTGTTGAGGTCGTTTTTCTTATAATACTTATAGCATATAATACTGTTTAAACCGGGCGAAATATAGGTTAGGTAATTTAAGAACTTTTTTAAATGTAATTCATTAGTTCATTTTCTCAAAACCGGACCCCTCTAATAAGCGGACAAATTTCTCGGTACCATCAATCAGTGTCCGCTTATGAGAGAGTTCACTGTACTCTAAATGATATAACTTTAAAACTATAAGATAAACTTACCACAGCCGCTTGATACCTGTAATAACCCTTATATGAAAACGCAAGAAATCTTAAAAGTCACGTGTGATTTTATGTCCAAAAACTTTTCATTTAAAATTAATTTTTCTGAAGACCACTTCATCATAACAATTTTTTTTTCGTCGGAAATCCAAGATTATGGTCCTATTCGATTTTATTTTTTTGTTTCGCCACTCCGATGTACATACTGCTTTATATTTTGTGATATAACGTCCTGGAAATTACAGTGATTTTATTTTTATTTTTACCACTACTGTATGCTAAGCTCGCACTGTGTGTCGCGTGAAACTAGAAGCTGGGCTATGTATGTATTTGACCCTGGGTGTTTTATGCTGTTTTATGGTGTCCATTATGCTAGTTAATTGCCAATAGTGCTCCAAAAAAGAGTAACGAACCTCAGCCCGTACCATTAGATGCTTAAAGTCGATGAAAATCCGACCAATTTCTACAAGGTATATCTTTCGGGGTCATATATGTTGCTTGTGATACGTCTTAAGCATGTAAATGAATACTCCGATTTTAAAATATCGTTGCCGGAGTTCCGCAAGGAAGTGTTCAAACCAAAGGAGGGTACCTAATTTTAAATCATATCCATGTTACTGTTTGATATTCATTTACACCCACGACACTCAGCTAAAGACCGAATAAAAAGTTTCATCTCTCAAGTGTGTAATTGCATCAACATCAAGTTCATTCAAGACCGGGTATAGCTACCTATCACTCGTCCGCGTCAAGTAGCACAAAAATTCCATCTGTACAATGTATTTGCATCAGAAACCTGACCAACATCTCTCACTGCCATTCAAGTGCGATTACAGTCAGATGAGTGCATTTCTACTGCAGATAATCTAGAAAAAAAAAATTAAATGGAAACCTACTCGTAGTCACTGATGATTACAAAATAACTAACAAAACTAACTTTACTTTCGGATAAATTTGTTGCTAATATAAATTAAGACGCTTTCTCTAAATTACTTGCATCAGAGTGATGGCAAACTGCAAATTGTGTGCCCATTAGTCCGCGCCGCTCACCACATTGCAATAGTGAAAAGTCTAGTATCTATCTATACCGCATGATGCACATAGAAAGGCGTGCACGAGGGATGAACGGCAAAGCCTTTCATTTGTAACCTACTTTACATTCGTCGTGTTATGCATTTACCTCATAATGCAGCTGATTGTGATTTCTTGCCGCTGCATTGCACTCTGTAATCCATATAATATCTCTTTGCCGCTCCAAGCCGCATTGATACTTCCTCTCGCTCCTTTGTGTTTTGTCATTTTCTAAGTGAAAATTGTAACCATTAGCGAAAGAAAATAGGAGAAAGCGCTTCTTTCATGTTAGCTTAGGATTAGTGTTGACACTTGATTGCATTTGACGTCTGAGTGCTGTTGTAAAATTTGGAGATTTATTCGCGAATTTTTCCACTCGCATTATAGTCAAACTTCAAATTACTTTCTCGGTCTGTCTAAAATCAGTTGCAAATCAAAAAAATATTAAATAAAATGTCCACCACTTTTTGTATTGCAAATACCATGGCAAGTGATTGAAGCAAGACAAGCTTGAACGCGCCATGGGGTTTGCAATTAAACGTCGTTGAAAAGTAATTATGCCTTTTAAAGATATGATGTACATATGTATACTGGAAAAGACCTAAATCTTTGGGTTTGCCGGGCACAGCGGTCTAGGGTCTGAAAAGCTACAGCTACAGTTGCGGTTCAACAAGGACATATTAATAATTTATAACTTTAAGTGTGAGTGAGAAAGGTTTGATTTTGGGCACGACAACATTCACTCGTTAGCTTATTAAACTGGGAACCGAACCTCTAAGTTAAAGCTGTCGATTGTGACATTCTGGCCAATTCGTGTATGTTGGGTGTTCCTTCTTATTGACAGAAAATACTTGGTTAAGGTTAATTAAATGCTGAACCCGCATTTGCCGCTTTTCTTCCTATACTCGCAAACGCACTACTGACAGCTCGCTGTGCTTTACCGATAATATTAGTATCATCGTCGTATGCAAGCAATTGATGAGCCTTTTAAAAGTCGTACCTCGTGTGTGGTGCGTCTGCCAAAGTATGAATATATGGATTTGAATATCTTCTTTGCTTTTCTCGACGATGCTATGATCACAACCCTTCCACTTCACTGCATTTCTACTGCTCCGCCAGTGGGTTAAGTGGGTGGCACACCGAAAAATATATGCAGGCTTCCAGGTTTCGTATCAACTGGTCACTTAGGTCAATCAAATGCTGGTGTTGTTGCATTTGCGTGATCCAGGAGCCCCTCTTTCGCGCTTGTATAAGAAAAATGCAATCAATTATCAAGTTCATAACAATAACTGTGGAAGAGAAACTCTCTTTCGTAGCGAAGTAGGGAATTGTGATATGGATTTGTTATAACTCACGTGTCGAAGGCTCAAGACCTCTTGCCTAAGTCTGCCGCTTTACAACAAATCCTCAGTTTTTCAAATTCCACGAACAGTTCCGAATTTCGTTGGCCTTCATCAAAAGGTTTTCATGTGCTAAGTGAATTTTTAAAGTTCTGTAATTCTTTATATCCATCTAAATATAGTTTTCATTTTCATAATAAGCAAAAAACTGCCCTTTTTCGCAAAAAAGTGGTAACTCTTAAACCCACCATCAGTACCTATGCTAAAGACTACTCTTTGGCAATAAAAAGCATGAAAGAAAAAACATTTTGACAAATGACGTCGGATTGGGTTACTATACTAGAAATTACGACTGATGCACACTGCGTGTGTTTATCCAACAAACTAACGAGACGATCTTTTATCCACGAGTCTTTCCTATTCTCTTATTCGTTGGAAAATAGGTTTGCCTTCTGTTTGTTTTGTATTTTGTTTCGCAAAGAATAGGTAAGCATGCAAATTGGCCACAGCATTGGCACTTGGCAGTGACCGTAAGAAAATGTGTGCTTCTTATATTGACGCAAAGAGTACATATATGATTTTCTGCATCGTTTTCTTACAAACAGTTAATTTTTAAAACAAAATCAAAAATATAGTCAAATAGTGAAGTTTTTGGGTTAAAATTAATATAATGGAATCCCAAAACTCATGGAAAAATCTTGCATCGCTTAAGGAAGCCTAGACATTTCGCAGCGTTCTTGGCGACATCGAATATGTGGTCATTCCAACGAAGTTTGTCGTTAATGCACATACCGAGGATGGAAAGTCTTTCGGTTTCGGCGATGCAAGTCCATGGATATTGGTAGAGTATTGGGGCTTCGATTTAATGACAGAAGACAGCATTGTGTTTTGGAAGCATTAAATTCTACTCTACTGGTTTTACCCCACATAAGAATGCTGTCCAGGCCAGAATTTAATGAGCTTAACATACGTTGCCATTCTAGCTCCACGCCCGAATATGAGGGACGTGAATCGTAGAACGAATATGCGAAGCCAAGGGTACTGTCATCAGCAAAGGAATGGATTGGATTAGAAGTGACAGACAGGAGGTTATTGATGAAAATTAGAAAAAGAATCGGAGACAAAACGGAGCCTTGAGGGACGCCAGCATTTATTTGGTGAGTTGCAGACTTGAAACCGTCCAAAATAACTTGAATTGATCGGTTCCAAATGCACGCATTTTCGACAAGAGAGCTTGATGCCAAACTCTGTCAAATGACTTTGAAATATCAAGCGCAACGACCTTACTTTCACCACCACGGTGAAACGATTGGTTCCACTTTTCGGTTAGATATGTCATCAAATCACCAGTGGATCTATTGCTGCGAAAACCATACTGCCGGTCATTAAGAAGTTTTCGGGATTCAAGATATTTCATAATTGACGATTTATCAGCGTTTCCATGACCTTGGAAAGAAGGGACGTTAGTGCAATTGGTCGGTAGGAGGAGGAAGATTCGCCTTTTTTCGGAACGGGCTGAACAAATGCTGTTTTCCATCTTCTCGGAAAGAGCCCTGAAGAATAGGATAGATAGAAAAGCTTACGCATTGGTTTTGCCAGTGTGGAAGAACACCTCTTCAGAACGATAGGGGGAATACCATCTGGACCAGCGGATTTATGTTTGTTGAGATCACGTAGAACTCTTGCCACTGCACGAGTGCGAACAAAAATGGGTCCCATAGAAGATTCTACGCGCTCGAGTAAAGGGGGGAGATCATGCACAATCTGGCAGCGTTGAGCTAGCTGCAAAATGAGCAGCGAGCAGATTGGATTTATCCAAAGAGCTGATAGCTGGAATGTCATTGCAAATGAGTGTCGGGATAGATGACGATGCCGAATTTTTAATATTCTTAACAAACGACCAGAAGTTTTTACTACCGGTGGGACTTTGTAGTATTTTTTGCCTCAACTTTTGGTCGTAGGAGAATTTTACTCGATTAATGAAGGCATTGCAGTCATTTCTGGCTCGTTTGAACCTATTTCGGTTTTCCTCAGTTGGGTTGGCTTTAAATGACCGAAAACTTACCTCTTTAGCCCTGATAGCTTCTTTACAGCTCAAGTCACACCACGCGTTTTCCTTAGGTCTGATACACTTTATCCTGTTAGGGATAAAGCGTTTCATACCCAGGTGAATTTAATTTCTAATCATATCGGCAGCGGCATCGACGTCGTTGTTGAGGAAACACAATGACCACTTAAAACTCCTAAAGAAATCGTTTAAAGCTTCCCAATTCCCCTCTTTAGCCCTGATAGCTTCTTTACAGCTCAAGTCACACCACGCGTTTTCCTTAGGTCTGATATACTTTATCCTGTTAGGGATAAAGCGTTTCATACCCAGGTGAATTAAATTTGTAATCATATCGGCAGCGGCATCCACGTCGTTGTTGAGGAAACACAATGACCACTTAAAACTCCTAAAGAAATCGTTTAAAGCTTCCCAATTGGCTTTTTGACCGCGAATGTCCGGTATCCGTGTCGGCTCATTTACAATCTGGATTAAATTATTTACCTCAGCAAAGATCTCGACATACCTTCCTTCGGATGTTGTCTGTCCAGAATATCGAAGCCAACTTGAATTGTATATATTGAAATCGCCCGATAATGGGATAATGGGTTACAATTCTGGTGATGGAATCAGACAGTGCATCAAACCCATTATAAGTTGAATGCCTGTCTTGGTTAGGGCTTCTGTAAATAAAACAACAGTTAATTAATTGTCTACGGACATGGAATTTTAGCCAAATAAGGTAGAAGTTGGTAGCCTACATCACTACGTATATAAATCGGAATCAATGCTGACCTGTGTTTCACTTAGTGCCAAAACAGCTGGTTTATTTATTTTATCGCATGGGCGTACAATGAAAAATAATTGGATCTCAACCCACGAATATTACTCACGTCCACTCTAAAATTCTCACGCATAATGAAAACCAAACACAAAAACTCAACTCCAACGCTGACTAAGCAGATCTTGACGTCAGCTTTCCATTGGCGTGATTGAGGAGCCTAGCTCTGTATCTTTGAGCGACTTTTCCAATCTCATTTTCAACCGCCTTAACAGTAAGATCTCTATGTAGATCGTCGTTTTATATGTACCACGGAGCATTGACGAGGTTGCGTAGAACTTTATTTTGGAATGTTTGAGTTTGTTGTATGTTTATTTTGGATATGCAGGTCGATCCCATAGGTCCATATCGGTTTTAGAACTTTATTATAAAGCAGTAATTTATTATTATTATTTATTATTATTATCGAATAACTTGGACAACATTGAAAGTATTGAAATTGGGCGGTATGCGGTTACCCCTTTAGGTGGTTTCGGAATCATTATTACCTTGCATGCTTGGAACATACCTTAACTTGAATGCAGCGTTTATAATCTGCTCTAGTTTCTTTAACCCTTTTATTGAAATTGCTTAAGAATATCCCCCGTAATTAAATCGAATGCAGGGTATTTTTTATATTCATCCCTTTTTGATTTCTTTGGCCAGTTCCTTAGCAGTAAGACATAGACAAGTTTATTGTCAAATGTATCACTGCTCATCACCTATTTCTAGGTGTCTATGCGGCTGACGAGATGTGCAGTAGCAATTATTGTTTAATAGAGATATATTTAAGAAACAATTGCATATAATCTTCGCTTTTTACTAATGCTTTCCTCTTTTCCTAGTAACAGGAGGGTACCTACTCCTTTTCTAAGTCTATCCTCTTTTTAAGGTTTTAAAAATTGTTCTTCGGTCTTAAGTAAAATCTATTAAGATACATATATCTAACTCTAGTAAAGGAATAAATAAATAGCACATCGCCATTAGAGTGAAGCGCGCACAAAGGAAATAAATATAAGAAAAGACACCGACTTAACAAAATGATAACCAGAGCACGTCGTCGTTGTTGGTCACTTGATTTATTGTCTGTTGTCGCTTTGTTTGCCATCGCATCACGGATAAACTCAAATCTATTAGCATTTTGTAACGTCTTAAGTTGGAGTTCTTATGTTGAATTTTGGAAACAGAACACACAAAACAGCTGCTTTCTCTTGTCAGAATATTTAAAAACTTTCTCTTTCTGGTTCTGTTTGTCCAGTTTCAGATTTCTTTTTGAAGCTCTTTGCGTGCATGTGTGTTTGTGAAGCACAAGAATCACGGCTATAAAGTCTTATATTGTCGTGTTAAATTATTCCTCATCCACCTCATGGATTTTAGGTGGCTTAATTTTCGCCCTTCGCACCACTTCAGATCCAGACGTACCTTTCCTTTAGTCAACAACAACATCGCCGCGCTGAAACTTGTACTTGTGTTTGTGTTCTACGCACAGGCGAATAACTTGAAAAAACCTTGAATCAAACCCAAAGAAGAAGCTCACACACACACCCCACTAATACTATCAGATACATTTTGGCGAGACAAAGAGGATATAGCAATAAAAAAAAAATTATGAAAGGACGAAAAAGTCCTTGACCTCCGGTTTCATTCGATTGCATATGACTGTTATGTCTGCTAAGTTTTTTTTTTTACTCTTACCCTCGTCGAACTTTGTCCTTTCGAACCGAGCCATGGAACTTGTACACATATAGTAGAATTATGGTGCCTATGTGGATATGTAAGTGAACACGCTTTTTGAGTTAAGCATAATAAGAGGAGATGGAGAAGAGAGGGTTGTTTGTTTCATCGCCGTAACCAGTGCCGGATTAGCCACGAAGCAAGAGTAGTAAATGCTGCGCGCCCCGCGCACCAACGTTTCCTGACCTTAAAAAAGTATTATTATACCCTATCCTAATACACCCCATAATATTCGTCGTAGACCCATAAAAGTATATATATTTATGATCAGGACCAAATCCTAAGACTATCTAGCAATGTCCGTCCGTCCGTCCGTCCGTCCGTCCGTCCGTCCGTACGCAATTTTTAGGCCTTTAAATTCAAGCTAGAAAGCTGAAATTTGGACCACATACTCCCTAGGGCTCCGAAATGGTTAAGTGTAAAATTTTTTGGAATACGCCCACTGCCACGCCCACAATTTAGAAAAAACCGATTTAAAGCTACAGATGGACAGATAGAGGGTTATAACCTTCACAAGATATGTAGGCACTGCCCTCCTTTATAAGTTTGTCATATAAAGTTTTTTGCCACGCCTACTTTTTGTGGGCGTTTTTCACTAAAATGCTGTTTTCTTCGATAATTTTCATAGAAACCGAAAAAAAGTGTTTAACAAGATATTTAGCCAATATTTTTTCCAATATATCGCCCATACAAAGTTTTTGGCCACGCCCACTTTTTGGGGGCGTTTTTTCAAAAAATGTTTTTTTTTTTCTAAATTTTTTAGAATGAAATAAAATGCTATCCATCATCTTCTTAAGGTTTTTTTTGGGGCATATAGGGATAGGGATAGGGTATCATACTGTTCGCTCCAAGCGGACTGTAGCCTTTCCTTATGTTTTATATATTAGATTTAGTCACAATTACTAAGAAGAAAATATTTGAATCAAAATGATCGACTATAATTTTATTTTTCTATCTACTGGTCACACTAAAAATCATGTTTCGCAATGCACTACGGCATTCCCTAATATTTTCTCTGATAACGTACTCACTGCTTTAGGTAAACGTTGAAAATATCTGCAACCATAGTAAGTGCTTACGCAGATGACTTGGAGGATAGTCTGGGCGACGAATTAGTGCAGTACGCTGCAATCCTCAATTCTGATGTGGCTAGTATTATTGACAGCAGGAATCATAAGGCTCTGGAAATGCAGGTTTACAAGCTGTTGATAAATAATTCTTTACAATCTTGTTTCCCGAACGTTGAAATTGCTTTGCGCATTTATTTGTCACTTATGATCACCAATTGCAGTGGTGAACGATCTTTTTCAACATTAAAACGTGTTAAAAATGAAATGAGGTACACGATGAACGTCTTCATCACCTCACTTTAATGAATATTAAAAAAATAAATAAATATTCGGCGTTAACAGCCCATACAGGACCTAAAGCCTAGCTTCACCAACCATTGTGTATGCGAAGTTATATTTTTGGCGCGAATGCACCTACAGTTTAATGCCGATTCCGAACGGCAATTTATTTTTGAAAAGCTTCTCATGACATTTCTTAATTTTGGATGTTTGTCAGACATTCGCAAGAGGTGGGGCAGCGAATAAATACTTTCAGGTGGTACAGGTCGGTATTTGAACCACCGACCTCTCGCTTAGTGGTCCAAGGCACTTAACCACTTAGCCACTGCACCCACGACTAGTTGAACATGATTTGATGATGATTAACTCCGAGAAGTCGATACTAACAGCATTATTTATAAATTTGCCCAAATTAAGTCAAGAAAAGTTTCTTTGTAACAGTTTTGTTTTATTTAATACCATAAACTCGATATGTACCTAGCCTAAAACAGTCTAAGGGCCCCTTGATAGAATTTGTTACAGGCCCCGCACTGGCTTAATCTAGCACTGGCCGTAACCGAAATGAGACGAGATAGTGACGGTGATGTTGTTAGGGTCGACCTTTAAGTGTGTGGTTATGTCATCCACGCGATGAGCAACTGAGCAGCATCTCAGTTCACAGTTTTTAGGACGAAATGTGACGTGAATTAGACGTTTGCTGCAGCTGTTTACACATTTTAAATGGTTTACGCTTAGTTACTTTAGAGCAGCATTTCCACAGATGAGAGCGAATCTCTCACCTTGCCTACACAGATGAGTAATTATACAGATAGTCGACTCAGCATACCTGTGTCCCTTTGAACCCGCAAAAAAATTTTAAAAATGGGGAAAAAATCCTCTCTCAAATGTTCTATCTGTGAATACGTGTGAGCCAGCCAAATAAAGTATGGAGGGGTTGATGTGTCAAAAATATGTCATTAGCGCGGGCAGTTTTGCAAGAATTCCAATTGTCAACAAAAAACATAAGGAAAGGCTACAGTCCGCTTGGGGCGAACAGGATGATACCCTATCCATATCCCTATGTACCCCAAACAAAAAAAGCATTAGGAAGATGATGGATAGCAAATTATGTTTTTTCAAAAAACGCCCCCAAAAAGTGGGCGTGTCCAAAAACTTTGTATGGGCGATATATTGAGAATATTATAATATTGGCATAATATATTGTTAAACATTTTTTTTCGATTTCTATGAAAATTTTCGAAGAAAACAGCATTTTAGTGAAAAACGCCCACAAAAAGTAGGCGTGGCAAAAAACTTTATATGACAAATTAATAAAGGTGGGCAATATCTACATATCTTGTGAAGGTTGTACAACTTTATCTCTCTAACTTAAGCCTTAAACCGGTTTTTTCTGAATTGTGGGCGTGGCAGTTGGCGTATTTTGAAAATTTTAACACTTTACCATTTCGGAATCTTAGGGAGTATATGTTCCAAATTTCGGCTTCCTAGCATAATTTTAAAGGCCTCAAAAGTTGATACGGACGGACGGACATTGCTAAATAGTCTTAGATTTTGGTCCTGATAATAAATATATATACTTTTAGGGGTCTGCGACGAATATTAAGGGGTGTTACAAACTATGTGTCAAAATTAATATACCCTTAGGATAGGGTGTAAACAGCTGATTATAGCGGATGTGTTGGGGAAGTGCTGCGAAGTATTGAGTTAACGTAGTTCAAGTTTAATAGATATCTTAATTGAAATGTTTATAAAAAAAGTAGTTAGGTATATAATAAATAATATAGTTGTTCCAATTAAATGCGAATATTTTTGGTGTTCATAAGAAATAGTTCTCAATTTTTTATCTGCCTTAAAATAAACATACTTGGGTTGTTATATTTTTTCCATTTTGGTTATTAGAGTAAAATAAAATGTATATATTATTTTATAATTGCATGAATATTACTAAATTAGTAATGTTTGGGTGCAAAATATTTATAGTTATGAATTAGTTTTTCATGTATATTAAATACTTTGGTTGTTTATTATGTTTTTATTGAACATATGAAATTTTAATATATTTACATACCTACATATTCGGAACGTTCATATGAGAGCGAGCGAGCAAGCGAATTGACAAACTGCGACAAAATAACTTTAAATGCATTTTTAAACACAAACTGTAGACTTGACTATTTCAATTCCAAGTTAACAACGTTATTAAATTTATTTCATCATGTTTAACAAATTAAATAACGTTATTATCTTTGAATTGGAATAGTGAATAGCGGTAAATAAAATAGCAGTGAATGTATGAAATACTATGTTAAATTATTGAAATGGTCAGTTAACTAATCACGCGTTGCTCATTAATTTCATTCATTGAGCTTTTATTTATTTTACCTACAATTTTAGTAAACCTTCCGTTTAAAAATTGTTTGATTTTAATTATTTTACTCAACATTCGATAAGTCAACCACCAAAATTTACGACGTTATTGGACACAGCCCAGTTTTGACTTTTAATATGTCAACATGAGATCTTTTCCAAAATGGATTCCTAGGCGCAGAACTGCTATTGTGTGCGTGAGCTTGCTCAATTTGATTTGCATGTAAAAACATATACGAACACAGTACTGTGCCTTTTTGAAGCAAATAAAAAACGATAGGCGGGAGAGCCAAAAATCCTCTCAGTCGACTATCTGTATAATTACTCATCTGTGCTTGCCTACAAGCTAATTCGAACTGATAAGCCCCACATAATTTGCACTTATATGGGCTTTTACGTGCAAATCAAATGCGAATCACGCACACATGAATCGAATTATATGAGGCTAATGGTCGCAGCCATGAAATGTCATTTTTTATAGCAAGAAGTTGAGAACAGTTGATGAATTTCAGCAGATTACACCTCACAATTTGGGTTTGTAAAATAAACATGGACAATATGCGGTGAATATCCATTGAAGCATTTAAGTACTTTTATGCTACGTTTTCACCATAAAATAAACCAACATATATTAAGCACAAAAAATTGATTACAGAGATTTATTTTCAATCTTGTGTTTAGCAGATTGAAATTTGTATGGTTAATCTTGAGATTTAAAGTGGATTAAGGGCAGATTAAACTTAATCTGGATTTAGTGCTCAGTGGAAACTTTGCGTTACACAATTGGGCACTGGTTTTTAATATAACGTGATCCAAATCCTTACAAATATTATTTTTGGTACGTGAAAACACTTTTTTAACAACATTTGTAATCACTTGCTAGTAGTAGTACTAGTAAATTGTTTTGTTTATTTTCATAAACAATTTTTTTATAAAAATTACAGAACATTATAACTTGACAGATAAAGTCGTCTTTTAAAAGAGTGGCTAATTAATTCAATATATATATATGTAACATAATGTGCATGCTTATTTATGTGCATTCCAACTATCTTCTGTCTATCACCTACTATGAATTTTAAAATAAAGCATATTAACTTATATAAAAAATTTCCAAAACCGCCTAAGAAAAAAAACCGCTAAGAAGATTGATTGACTAAACGTACAAAATTTGTAGCACAAAATAATTTAAAAAGGATTAAAAACACTTTTTATCCACTTTTTTGTATCGATGCACGGAACCCGAATATGTACATATATTCATTAAACTTTCATATGTTGAATAAAAACAATCAAATAATAAAGCAATCAAAGAATTTAATAAATGTATATAAATAACCATTGCAAACTATTTACTATAAATATTTTACACCCAAACATTACAAATTTAGTAATACTTCTGCAATAATACAATGATATATATACATTTTATTTCATTTTATTTACCAAAATGGAAAAAGTATAACAACCCAAGAATGTTTATTTTAAGGCAGATAAAAAAATAGAGAATTATTTCTTATAACCGCAAAAAAATATTCCAATTAAATTGTAACAACTTAATTGAGTAACTAATTTTTTGTTTCTTTATAAACATTTACATTTAAATAGCTATAAAAGTTGAATCACATAAACTCAACACTTCACAGCATTTCCTATTGCCCAACACATCCGCCGTGACCAGCTGTTTTGTTGTTGCGATTTGGATATGTTGCAAAACTCCCCACAATTATTTTTGGCGGGTAATCTAGTATATAAGATCTAACTTCATGTCTCTGGCTCACACGTATTCACAGATGGGAAAATCGAGAGATGATTTTGCGGCCGTTATTAAATATTTTTTGCGGGTTGAAAGTGTGCCCAAAGATATCCGTGCTCCGCGGAAAAATAAAAAAAAAGTTTTAACAAAATTCCATTTCACTAGAACTAGTTAATTTTGTGCTTGTTTTTGAAGTTGTCATTTTGATCGCAGCAATCGAATTTGAAATTCTCATTTAAAAGAAATTAATACAGACAAACAAACTAAAAAACCATAAGGAAAGGCTACAGTCCGCTGGGGGCGAACAGTACGATACCCTATCCACATCCATCCCTATATGCCCCAAAGAAAAAAGCATTACGAAGATGATGGATAGCATTTTATTAATTTATAAAAAAAAATATTTTTTGAAAAAAAAACGCCCCCAAAAAGTGGGCGTGGCCAAAAACTTTGTATGGACGATATGTTGGAAAAAATATTGGCTAAATATCTTGTTAAACATTTTTTTTCGCTTTCTATGAAAATTTTCGAAGAAAACAGCATTTTAATCAAAAACGCCCACAAAAAGTAGGCGTGGCAAAAAAACTTTATTTGACAAACTTATAAAGGAGGGCAGTGCCTACATATCTTGTGGAGGTTGTAACACTCTATCTCTCTAACTTCAGCTTTTAAACGGATTTTTCTAAATTGTGGGCGTGGCAGTTTGCGTATTCAAACAATTTTTACACTTAACCATTTCGGAGCCCTAGGGAATATGTGGTCCAAATTTCAGCTTCCTAGCTAAATTTTAAAGGCCTAAAAATTGCGTACGGACGGACGGATGGACATTGCTAGATAGTCTTAGGATTTGGTCCTGATCATAAATATATATACTTTTATGGGTCTACGACGAATATTAAGGGGTGTTACAAACTATGTGTCAAAATTAATATACCCTTAGGATAGGGTATAATAATTCGTTTAAAAAGATGTGGTATGTGATGATAATATCAACGACAAATGAAAATTATAAAAGAAATGTTTCCAGAGACAACCATATCCGCTAACGCAAAAGTGAAACGTCATTTTGAGGGGATCCAGATTGAAAAAGCAAACCGACTGATTTCGTTTTAAGGAAGTATGGTGAATTTACAAAATCTCAAATAATTATTACTAAACAGTGAGCGAAAACGAGTTGAGGGCGTCCTACTTAGTGAGTTTCGGAGTTGCGTAAACTGGCGAAGCCCATACAATCGCTGAAAACTTAATCAAGCCATGCGTTAAAGACATTGTTGAGTGTATGTTGGGTGAAAAGGCCAATAAATTAGTTGACACCGTTTCTTTGTCAAATAACACAATATCACAAAGAGTCGGAGACATTCTTTGTCAAAGCTACTTTACTTTCGCGAATAAAAGTCACAAAATTTGCGCTGCCAATGGATGAGTCAAGGGACGTTGCAGGGTTGGCCATTTTAATAGTATTTGTGCGCTAATAAAAACCTATAGTCCTTTCAAGAAGATCCGCTTTTTTGCAAGCCGTGGAAAACTACAACAACTGGTGCTGCAATTTTTAAATTAGTAGAAAAATTCTTTATCGTCAACGATATCCCATGGGTTAACTGCGTGGATCATGACTAAAAAAAAGTCCGGTGCCGTCTTAAGAATACAACAAAATGCCAAGGAATGCAGCAGTAGTCACAGCGTTCTACATCGCCATGCCCTTGCAATGACAAAAATGCCACTCTCCTTAAAAAAAGGTCGTAGACGAAAGCGTGAAAATAATTAACTATAATAAATCACGATCTAAGAATACAAGGATATTCAAAGTATTATGCGATGAAATGGGTAGTCTACATACGTCTTTAGTTCGTCACACAGAAGTAAGGTGGCTTTCTCGCAGCAAAACAATGACGCGACTTTTCGAAATAAGGGCTGAAGTCAGAACCTTCCTAATTAACGATAACTATGATTTGGGCGACAGATTGTATAATGAGCATTGGCTCTTGAAATTGTCATATCTAGCCGATATTTTTAAACTTTCCAGTGCTTGATTGATTTGACATCAGATTCTTCTATAAAGGCAAATTTTGAAACGAAGAAGTATATATCAGAATTCTGGTGTATGTTGAAGGACGAGTTCAAAATTTTATCAGACAAAGCCAAAATAATTCTTCTGCCATTTGCTACAACATACATGTGCGAATTAGGATTCTCCGCCTACGTTGTAACCAAAACAAAATATAGATCGCGTTCCGATGCAGCGCCAGATATTCGGTTGCAGTTGTCCCAAATTCAACCAGATAAATGTACCAGCATTATGCAAAACCAAAAAGGCACATAATTCTTACTAGAAGCAACTTTGTGAGCTTTTTATTGAAGTACCGTTATGTATATATATATAATTTTATAATATTATTGAATTTGTATGTTCTTAAATTAACATTGTTCTTATTTTTTTCGTTGAAGTTACTTGTTTTACTTAAATTTAATAAAATATAAAGAAAACAGTTATTGCATTTTCTACACATACATAACTGCGAAAAATAGCATAAGTGAAACGAAGTACTCCGCGAAAAATTTGTTACCTAAAAAGTGCTCCGCGACTAAAAAAGATTGGGAACCGCTGCTTTGGAGTCTGGTTTGTTTGGTCTGGTTTGTATTGTAGAAGTTATCCAATACGTCATGCCGTTGTAATGTCCCGCGAATAGCATGGCGAATATTAGTTTGAATTGTTGTAGGGGCACTTGGCAGGAGAAATAACAAGCAATTTCGCGATGTCTCCATCGCGAATAAGTTTAATCGCACCGTTTTTAATCCTGCCTAGTGGGTCTAAATATGGAATTAGTGCACCAGACGAGATCTGCATATTGATCCTAAGCCCAAACCTAAGACTGATATTGTTCGTCCTTCGAAATGAAAGGATTCTTGAGTTGGAGCACTTACTTAAGAGTGGCTAAAAGAACAGCTTGGTTGTTTTTTTACAGACTCAAATATTTTAACACCTCTAGCTATTCTTCACAATATAATGCCTAATAAGAAGAAAACCTTACGTTGTTTGAGCAACGGAATCGTGGCACTGTAACCTATAGAGGATTACTTGATATTTATCAAGGAAAACTAAGTAACTTGGTGAAATAAGTTGAGCCAAACCCGTCAGTTTTCTTCTTCTCGTAAAGAGAACAACTTTGGTTTTAAGAAGATTCACGGAGACCCAATTTCTTGTCGATCATATGGCTGCACATTCGCACAAAAAAATCTCTAAGTTTGATAAGACTACAAACGGCCGCAGTTCTGCTTCTGTAATTTTTCTACACAATGTCCTCGAATGGAGCTGCATATGCTCCACAAAAAACACATATAATCTGTGGGGAATATTATTTTTTCCAGAATTTCAAAGCAAGCTATTGTATGAGTCTTCGCATTTGTCTAAGACGCAAATATTAAAAAAAAATGCCAGCGTACACAGATTGGAACAAACACAGACAGCTTGGTCAATTATACCTTCTTTTGTATATTTTTATTATCAAAAGTCAAAAGCCCCATACATCATCGGTCCTTCCTCTTGCGCAATTATCCACACTACCCGCAATGCCATACATCCATTCATACTAATACTTCTGTGTTGAAGCAGCAGTAAGGGTGGTTTTAGAAACCAGACACAGACAAACAATAACTGGAAATTCGAAAAAAAAAACCAAAACAAATGTTAAAAACAAAATCAAGCAAACAAATGCCGTTTCCCGAAAAATAATCGTTCGCTAATAGGGTGCATTGCCTTCTAAGAATAGCTAAATCAAACGTCATTCCAATAACTTTATTAGCTTTAATAAAGAAATTCAATACAGAAAAAATCAGCAACACAGGGGGAGCACACATCAACTCAACACAGCACATTAAACACACCAATGCAACAGCCACAATCAAAAGTGAATCATTACCCTTTCAAATTAATGAACTCCATCAAGGTTAACACTCATAAGATTGCGATGTGCTTTCTTGATACATAATGTAAGAAAAAAAAAAATATTGCATAAAGGCGAGTTCTAAGCACGCACTACAGTCTTTAGTCCTTGCCTTACATCCGCATGGCTTGGTTGCGTTTGGAGAAGGTTTATGTTGACCTCTTGTTGGAAGAGGAACATACAAAATTTAAAGTGGTGTAAATGGCATCGTGGAATTGAAACCGGAATGGATGACGCAATATTTTGTGCGAACTCTGATTTCAACACAATGGGTACTAAAATTAATGTCTGATAAAGATTTTGACCACTCGTATTTAGGGTAGATTAGATAATTGCTAACGGAGACTATTGCATTTTGTAAGGTTCGAGGCGCATAGTTTAATACCTCAACTAAGTAACCAAGCATTTCAAAAACAGTTCCGAAATCGGCTCGCTTGAAAATTGGGACGATTCACTAGATTGGAACAATGGCGGGGCCAATGGAGAGTACTAGTGGCACTGAAATTACCGGCCTTTTGTCCTAGGGTCAAGACAAAAGGCCGGCCCAAAGTTGAGATTTGTCAAAAGACGAGTTTTGTGAGAGATAACCTTAGCTCGGATATAAATTTCCCCAATTGGCCAGACTAGACCTGGAACGTCAACGGATATCAGAGTATGTACCTAGAATTTGGGAACACGGTATAAGGCAGCCATTACCGCGATCCAGGTAATACGTTGGACAGGACCCAATGCTACTTTTGTAAAACAAATATGATCTAAACTCTTAATTCGAAATATAGTATAGTGCTCTACAAAACACTTATCCTACAATGGCGGGTGATGAACAATTAACACGCAAAAAAAGAGTTAATATTGAACGCTTTCCAAAGAAAAACTCTTCGAGGGATATTTGGTCCTGTGCACAGTGGAGCGGGGGGGGGGGGGGCGTATGTGAAAGAAGATAGAAGATATAACCTTGAATTCCATGAGCCAACCTTAGCAACCATTAACAACCAGTGATTGGTGAAGTTGTCCCTAATTTGGCGAATACATCAGCCTAACAATTTCGGGGAACCCAATTGAGGTGAATGTTAAACTGCTTCGTGACTTGAGTTTATGGAGTCTGATTCCAAAAGAAGACAGAAATTAGGAGGCCTGCAGAAACTTTTTGCCGGGTAACAGTGGGTCATATCCTGAGTCTAATGCACAAGAAACTAATGCACTCAGAAACTTTTTGGCGCGTAACAGTGGGTCATATCATCCTGATCATAACCTTCGTCGATAGTGGTAGCGAAAAGAAAGAAGATTAGTTGAAGTCAAGTTCCAGGAGTTACTGTTGACTTGCTTACTTATGTCCTATATCCCCTTGTGGGGCCTAGGGCCTCTATGATGGAGTTTATGGAGACTGATTGCATGAGGTATAACTTAACTTTTTCGCAAAGAAGGAAGCGGAGTCAAACAGTTGATTTCCAAATAAAAAGCTTTCTAATCTGTGTAGTTTACCTCATAAAACTGCCTCTTCGCGCCTTCATTTCTGTCGTAGACAAAATATTCATAAGATTTCCTCCTGGGCAGCTATAGATTTTCATCTATAAAATTCAAAAGTGGAACCTTTCAATGGAAATTCGCGCGACAAATGATGCATAATTCTCTGATGTTGCAAAAGTATGCTAAATAAGTACTACTGCGCTTTGCTAATATTCATTTATGATATTTTAAGTAGTAGTTTTATTTAACTTTGTGTAACTGTTAATACTCGTCCATTAACCAGTCAAAATAAGCAAGAGCCATGTGACTTGCTTTGCATTTTCTCCATGCATGAAGCTAACGAATTGAGAGACGGTCAACTGTGACTCACCATAAACATAGTTATTCTCAAGTGGCATTTAAGTGTGAATAGTTTTAAGTTTTTATTACATTTTATGTTAAGCATTACTTTAACTTCAACTCGTGTTTTACCATTAAAATATGGTAGGTGCCTACATATGTAAATTAAATAAATATTTTTATGTTGGCAAACATGACAAATTCAGTTTATTACTTAGAAGGCAGGAGCTAGTTTTTACTATTTTATGTTCCACAGGACCACAGCTATTTAAATAAAAACCGTCGTAAACTGGTATTTGAAGACAAACATACTTAACGAATCTGTTGCTTTGAGGGCAAAAGTAAGCACTTGGAGTGCGCAAATAAAAAAAAATGCACCTACTAGTTCAATTCAAACTTACTTGAATAGAACTTTGTGCATTAGACTCAGAGGTCTTATTTTGGGCAGGTACAGCTGTATGCTTAAACTACACTGGAGAACAAAATGCTCACCAAGCTACCACCATTAAAAGAAAATATGGTTAATTGACATCGTTGCGAATGAATTTGTGTTAGAAAATATGCTCTCAATTTGATCAATTCATGTTGATGTCTTGCTTTCGAAAACATAAAGGATTTTATGTAGTATGGTCGAGCATTTCAGTTTCTATGTGCAGCGACGCGATAGATAAGCATTTCCCTGTAACGCAGCCCCTAATAAATAGTGCTTGTCGTAAAAGTTAATAAAAAACCGCACATGCGTAATAGTAAGTCATCTCAAATCCTCCTGATCATAACCCTCGTCGATAGTGGTAAAGAAAAAAAATAAGAGTAGTTTAGGTCAAGTTCCAAAAAGACACTCTTGAGTTACTTCCTCTTTTTATAAAAATGCCCCTGCCCGTATAGCTGACACTGGGAACTAAAAGGGGGGATTTTAGCCTTACAATTAGAGACGAGTGACTTCACTAGTGAATGCCACAACATTCTACTGATGTACGGAAATCTTTATGGAAGATCCGTCGTCTTAACCAATGAAGGGCCGGTCACTCACAGGGAATATGTTCGGAAGTCTCATCGTCCTCTAGACAGAATCAACATGCAGTCTCTGGGCACAAGTTCATTTTGTTAAAATGATCGGCCCTACGAGGTATCCGTCGGAACGGAAAAAAACGATGATATCGAGAAACAAAAGTAAGATAAATGATCTGGCTGATGCGGCTTAAGTTATCCTATTATATATCTTATATTTGGGAAACTTAAGAGTTTACTTACAGATTTAAAAATAAACTTTCCCCTTAACAATTCTGCATAAGCATATGAAAAAAATTCCTATCCTGCTAGGAGTAACTTTTAATAAAGAAATAAATAAAAAACGCATTTCACAGCAAAAAAATAATTGGTGGTCTGAAAATTTATCCCAAAATACAGCAAAAGCTTCTGGTATCTCCTACACAAAACTCACCAGAAGTTCATATTGCCTGGTGCTTGGTTTTTTATTTGCTCTGGCCTTGAAACAAAAAATGGTGTGAAACTTCACACCACTTCGCACTTCATTGCACTTCTGATGATGATGATGATGATGATGATGATGATGATGATGATGATGATGATGATGATGATGATGATGATGATGATGATGATGATGATGATGATGATGATGATGATGATGATGATGATGACGATGATGATGATGATGATGATGATAATTTTTTTTTTGTTTTTTTTTTCCTGTTGGGTGGAGGAGAATGCTTGATGCACCATAAGGAGGCCGTGTTGGCGTTGACCTTCCCCGTGTGTCCGACTCCCCTTTTTCAAGGTATACGTAAACTAAAACTCCTCCCACCCCTCGGTTTCGGACCCGCCCCCCCGGGACCGCTGTTCGCATTACTTCAGGGGGGTTGTAATCATTCGCCCTTTCGGGCTTACTCTGTCTCGTCGCGAAATTGCTCTTCTTCTCTTTTCTTTCTTCTGAGAATTCGTTGGGTGTAGACGCAGATTTCGTTCCAGTTCTGTTCGCTGGCCAGCATCTTTTCGACTATGTTGTCTGGAGTGATGATACCGATATTTCTCTCCAGTTCAGCTCTTTCATTTTCCCATCTGCTGCAAGCGAAGAAGGTATGTTGAACGTCGTCTTCTTCGGAGTCTCCGTACTGGCAGGCTGTGGTATTCTTTTTACCGATCTTATGAAGGAAGGCATTGAAATATCCGTGTCCGGTGAGGAACTGTTCACCTCCCCATGTTTTCGGTCCTTCCATTCAGCCACGTTCCTGATCAGCTTTGCTGTCCATCTTCCTCTGCTGTCCGAGTTCCAACGCTCTTGCCCCTTCTGTTTGGTAAGTTGCTTGGCCTGCACGGTTGCCATTTCCACTCCGATTTCCGCCTTGTTGTCGTAGACGTACTTCCTCTCTGCCGCTAGGAGATCGATGGGAGTCACTCCTGCGACTACAAGTGCGGCTGCTTCTGACACCGTTCGGTAGGAACTTACCACCCGTAGAGCTCCGCATCTTTGGACTGCCGCCATCTGTTTCCGGTACTTCTCTTGATTAAGTGCGTCTGCCCAAATTTCGCTGCCGTAGAGAAGGATGGAATGCGTTGTCGCCATCGATAACTTTCGCTTACTGGCCACTGGACCACCTACATTTGCCATCAGTCTGCTAAGTGATGCAGTTGTTTTGGAGGCTCTTTCCGCTGCTGCCTTTATATGTTGCCAGTAGGATAGCTTTGTGTCGAGCCTCAGTCCCAGGTATTTCACCGCGGCACTGCTTCTTATTACTTCTGCCCCGATTTGGAAGTCAATTTGTGTGGGGATCCTCTTCTTCGTAAGAAGGACTATCTCAGTTTTCTCCGTCGCAAGGCTCGTCCGTGGTCTTCCATCCACGAATTTGCCCGTTGCATGACCTGGTTCAGCTTCCTTTGCGCGTTATCGGTGTCTCGTGCCGTGATCACCGCCGCGATGTCGTCTACGTACCCGACCAGAAAGGCACCCTCGGGCATTTCCATGCCAAGGATGTCGTCGTAGGAAATGTTCCAGAGGTCTGGTCCTAAGATCGATCCCTGCGCTGCGCCCGATGTCACTTCCTTTCTTCTCGGGCCTTCTGTAGTCTCGTAAAACAGCTCTCGACCCCTGAGATAGTCCTTTACAATCCGCAGGAGATATGCTGGTATGTAGAACCTCCGTTCAAGTGCGTTCAGTATATCGCTCCACCTGGCTGAGTTGAAGGCATTCCGTACGTCCAGGGTTACCAACAAGACGATGTTCCTTGAGTAGTGGTTTCCCTGATGGGCGATTTTGGCGGCGTTCACAACTTCCTTTACGGCTCCAATCGTAGAGCGGCCTCTCCGGAAACCATGCTGCCTCTCTGACAGGTCGCCTGACGTTTGCACTGCCGCTATAAGACGTGGCTTAATAAGCTTTTCGAAGAGCTTCCCCGCGGTATCTAACATGCACAGAGGTTGATGATGATGATGATGATGTTGATGATGATGATGATGATGATGATGATGATGATGATGATGATGATGATGATGATGATGATGATGATGATGATGATGATGATGATGATGATCTGTGGTTCTGGTGTTAAGACAGCTTTCCTTTATGCAAAACGTGTCATGTTGGCCCATCGTTCGTAGCCTTGATAATTGCTATTATCTTATCGGAAATGCCTCTCCTGTACAAGGCACGCCAAATAAATTTCCGGTTGACACTGTCAGACGCCTTTTCGAAATCAATGAACAGCATTTGAAGTGGCGATCGATATTCAACGCACTGCTCAATGAAGATCTGCAAGGTGTTTATGTAGTCGGCAAAGGAAACCTGCATTTTCGGCGTCGAGTGTATCCTCGAGGCATCCTCTGATTCGCTTTAGGACTTTTAGGGAACTTGAAGATCATACCCTTCTACCGAAAGGAAAACTCTCGGTCTCCCAGGCTCTCTCAATAAGTGGGAGTAGTAGCTCAGCCAATACAGTTGGAGTAGCTCGGAAAAGCTCTGCGGGTATGTCATAAAGTCATACCTCTCTATTGGTTTTCAGTGCTTTGATCGCGGAAATGATTTCATCCCTACTGAGGATTGTTGTGGAACTTTCGTTAACTTTTTTCTCCGCACAGCTAAGTCTGACTTGGGTGCATATTGCTGGCGACTCTGGTCACTGTTTAACGCTTTGCACTGATGGTTATTTTGTTCTGGGTGTTTGGCGGTCACTTTCGCACAGCAGTTGGTTTTACTTCTTAAACTTGATTATAACCTTCTTTACTAATTATTAGAGCTTGATACCTAAGATATTTTGAGCGACTTTCATTTCTCATACAGGTTGTTTTGTACCATTCAATTTCCCAATTTCCCAAAGCACATCCGACAAGGCGATACCCTTTTCGAAGCGATAAATCAAACCTATTTTTTATTGTAACCCAGAGATTTGCAACTGTTCGTAAGACTTTAATTACATTTCCATTTTGCTCGTCAAGTATAAGTTACATTTAAAAGATAGCAAATTCTTATAGAATCGTCCCCTAAAACAACAAACACTTCAATTTTGTATTCAAAAAATCATTAGACCAAAACATTACTGAAACATTTATTTAGTATCAACTACCTACAAGCTAACAACATCCACTCCATCAAAGAAAAATATTTCTGTCCACTTTTTCGTAAGTTCAAAAACCCCCTCGATGCGATCGTATAAAACAAAAATAAAACAACAGAAAAAAAATTACAAATTTCCACTTCAATTTCCAAAAAAGAGAACATTCGCTTTCTCTCCATTTCATTGCACGAACTTCAAAAAAAAGTATCTTGCATAAAACCTACTTTTTTCGATCAGTTCAACAACCTTTTTTTTGTTACTCCAATCGAAATGACTTAACTCCAAAAGCCATTGAACCCAAAAATAGATTTATTTTGGACGAAATAAATAATAAAAAAACACAAAACTGTTTATGAATTTTTCCGTAGCTTTCTTTTCAATGACAGTCTACTTATTTTTTGTGTAATGAAAGTTGGAGTTTTGGAATTACGTATTTCCCATATGTGTGCAATTCAAAAAAAAATTATATATTGTTCCAAAAGAACAAAGCCAAACCCAAACCGAAACATGATAGTAAATAAAATTAGGTTACCAAAATTAGTGGAAGCAACAACGACACCCCAGAGAATAAAAAAAAAATATTATGAAATGTCATCATAGCGGTGTAACTGCGACAAAGGCGATAAAGCAATATCGTAAATATTTGGGCCATATTCACACACATCTACATGCATACGCATGTAAATGGGCGAACAAAATAAATTTAATAATTTATATAAATTGTTTACACAATATATGACAATAAACCGGCCTTTCGTCTTCCTTTCATACACTTACAAGTAGGCGACTATAGGCTTTACAGTCAGTGCGATTGCAAGAAGTAAGCCAGCAAAGAGCAGCAGCAGCAAGAAGAAAGTTCTTACCTCACATGCTCGCTCGCAATACTGACTCAGGTTTTGTAATCGAATTGCGCTTGTGTAAGTGATATATAATTATGTGTGTGTGTTTGGGGTTGTGTTGGAGCGTTGAGAGAAAATTTAATCTTTACACATAATGGTGAATTGGTGGGCAACGGGCACAGCACAAGCTTTTATTGGCATATATGACTGACTGAGAAACAGCGCGAACTGCGAACGCAACGTCGTCATTGCACTTGCACTGATGTAACCGGGCACGATCAACTTGTTTGTATGATTGAAGAGTGAACAGCAAACCGCGTTACCGTTTATACTTTTTTTTAATGGAAGTGGAAGAAGTCAATTTTTTTTTGCTGAGTGGTAAGGAGCTATTAGGGTCATTAGGGGCTATTATTGGGCTAGATTTCCCATAAAATTGCAGCTGGAATACAAGTTTGAGCCAGATAATACTTAACTCTTTTCCACTATGTTTAGGGAATACTGTTTTAGAAGATTGTTTGAGGTAGACACAAACCGTGTAGACTGATTCAGTGGTTTACCGACACTGGACCTTAGAGATATGGTCTGGTACATCGTCGAATCGAAAATGGAATCTGAAGATGGAGCTGGTATCCTTGAACCTATCCAACACTAAGGTATCCATACCAATGCGAATTTGCCCGTCTGTCTTAAATATATGTATGCCAATAAGGTATTTGCTAAATTAATGGTTTCCGACACTGGACCTTAGAGATCTGGTCTGGTACATCGGCGAATCGAAAATGGAATCTGAAGATAGAGCTGGCTGAAATCTGTGTCATTAAGGTATTCACTAGATTAAAGCTAGCAAAATGTGAAGCGGCTTTTCAAGCTTTGCACTGTAAACCAACACTATCTAAACTCTATAATAATGATTTACTGCGGGTTAGGTTAAGGATTGTTAAGGATTATCCCCCCTCTCTGCCACTAAGGACTTACTCACCTTCGTAAGGAAGGTAGTACGCCAGTAAGGATAAATTACGTTTGAATCAAAAAGATCTTTAAAGTTTTCTTTTAAAACAAAACTAAAAAGAGTTAAACAAAACAAACACAACATCGATGAAAAATAACGTTTTTTCATGCGATTCAGTCTACAACTCATATATTTACTTCGGGTTCATAAAGCAAGTAATGTTAATAATGAATTGACGCGAGATTTATCGGTGGACCTTAGGAGCTGTACACAAGAAGACCTCGCCAAATGTGGCACACACGTTAAAGGATACCTGAAGACAGGTAGCCAATAGATGCACTAAATAAATTAGCTTATTGGTTCAAGACAATGAATTATGCAATTCCCCAACTAAAAAGGAAAACATCAATTCACGACGAATTGGCTATGAAAACGAAGTACGTTTGCAGGAAAAACGGCAACGCTGAGCGAAAGCGTCCATGTGTTGTTGCGCTGTGCGGACATTTTCGAAGTTGCTAAATAAATTCAGATAAACGATCGGGGTTGCCGAATGCTCTTGAACGTGTTTGCATGGAAATTAAACTATACAAGCCCAGTATGCCTTAATGCAAAAAAAAATCACTAAAATTGCATCAGATTTAACAATTCAAGTGCAAAAGCACGTTTTTTGTGTTCGTTATTCTGCGACTCGAACCGCTGACTCCCTTCCAACAAAGAATATTATTTTTCCAGTACAAGAATGTAAAATCATTAACTTAACTTCATTAAGAAAACACCAACCAAACGTTAGAAATCAGTCACAACTGACTAAAGTCAACTGTACAAAGTAGTTCCATATGCTTAACAAAAAAAATAGTCAAGATTAACAAAAAAATTAATGCGTTCAAAGTTTTGTCTTTATCTCACTGAATGAAATCTATAGAAGGTAACCCTACTTTCGTTAATGAGAAATTTAAATGAAAAGGAGCAGCAACAGCATATGGTGGGGCGACAACACACCGAATGGTAAAGTTATTGAACTAACGACATTGAATTTGAACTTGATTTCTGATCGTTTTTTTCACAACTTTTTGTTGTTGTTGTAAAGGAAGCCCGAGTCGCCTTGAAACTCAGAATAAAACAAAATACAGAAAAATTAATAAGGTACGAATAGTTTATTAGGAAGGGATGCAGTTTCTATATTTGCAAATACATAATCGATATTGGGATTTCTTTTATACAGAATTGTGACGGTGGTCCGGAAAAATGTTCGTCAATACTGTTGAAAGAGGTTAGTTACGCTTCGTTAAAAAGAACAAAATAAATATTCTATGCCAAAAATATGACGAATAGTGTCTTTCTCATGCGAAAAGTGTTTACATACTCGGAATTTGCTCAGCATCAGTTCCATGTTACGCAAGTACCTGCGCCCACGAGTCAGGTTTAGGACAACAGGAGCGAAATCTAAACAATACCATATATGGCGAGTGACGGTGCAGACGATTTGCCCAACATATTGAGGCAAGAAAAATTTGTATTATCACAACAAAAATCATCAGCTGGCACAATGGGGAAAAAATTAATTCAATTTGGAAAATGAGAAAAATTAAATAATAGATATATGTATTATTATATGACTGGAAAACTGACAGCAACAAAATAATTTCCCGTACTTTTTGATATTCAAAAATCAAAATTTTACAAAGAATCACAACACTTATCAAAATAATGACGTTTAAGTATTTCTGACAGATCCCACTGCAATTACGTCAAACAAAAGTTCTGTTCATGCTTGCTGTACTGCGTCACTGCATGCAGAATTTCTGCGCATGTGTTTTGGGCATTGCAGATGAAATGAGAAGAACTCCCACCACTGGAAGTCTTGCTCAATTCATTTACCCCTGCAGTTCTTTGTTGTAAAGCTACGAGCAGACGGTATGCGAAAGTCGCATATTTATGCGACTCTGACGTAATTTTTACGTCATAATATGCGATTCTTGCTCCCAAATCGTCTGAACGCCTTTTTGGGATATGCTCGCAAATCATGTGCGGACGATATGCGATACCCAGATCGCAAATCGATTTGCGACTTTTCCACACATCATGTGAACACGCTCGCATATAATTTGTGACAGTTTGCGAGCATATGCGAGCATTTGTGTCCCAACCGTATGCGACCGCAGGAAAACAGATCATTGCATATTTTGCCATTTGCGATCAACAGTTGTAGGGTTCAGTTAAGCAAACGGTTGGTTCTTGTGATAGAGTGTTTAATTATGAGTGAACTTGATGAGCTTAAGATGATGGACTTACCATCGAAAGATAATGTTCTCTGTCACCTTCGCAATCTTTTGATTGCTTCGCTCAAAAAAATCAGAAGCAGGAGGCAGAAAAGTACAGCATAACTGCCAGAATGAAGAAATCCAGCGTTTAATTGCCGCGGTGGAGAAGCGTATTGTATATATTATAAAATCACAAAATGAATAGTCACGTTCTCTTTATTTCTTTAACCAATGGACTTATAATAATATCATTATAATAATAAAATAAAATAAAAATATTATAAAGAGTGAACTTTTATTTGATGTATTTATAAACTAAATGTGTCTACATTGCCAGTCAACTTCGCCTTCTTCAGTGAAGTAGTGCGTAAATTGTCTGTGCATGTGCAAATGCTCTCGCGATGGCAATGCTTCGAGGGGATACATTTTCGAGCTCTGGCTATCGTTGGCATGCCACTCACCAGTGGTCACTATTTTACCATTGGCATCGTATGGATCAAAAGCTGAATTTCGCCTTATTTGCGGTTATTAAATAATTGTGAAGTACGGAACAGGACAGAACATCCAAATTCGACATGCCAATGAAACCGCGATATAATATTGGTTCATTGCCACGTAATTCCAACAAGAGTTTTGCGCAAAAGCCTTCTGTCTCGCATAGTCGTCCGTTTCACCTTTTTGAAACTAGCTTCTTCGTCGTCATTTTTCAGCATATCTAACGCCAAAACAGCAATTGCAGCCCATTTCCTTTTCGACATATTAATTAAGCACTTAAAATGTTTGAGACTAGGTACAAAAACGTTATGTTATTATGTTCGCAAACTTGCATATGATTGAAAATATCTGATGTGCAAATTGTGCCACATATCGTGTTAACACATCGCATAAAGGCCTCAAAATTTGCGAACTCATTTGCGGACATATCATATGCGAGCATCTAAGTCGCAAGTGCATTTGCGAGTTTTGGGACAAAAGTTGCATATCGTGTGAACCTGCCTATAAGCGAGTTTGCGAGCACTGCCATACGTATGGAATTTACGTAACATTTGCGAGTTTTTTCATGACGTCAGGACTCGCATATATATGCGACTTTCGCATACCGTCTGCTCGTAGCTTAAGTGAAGCCTGAAAGTCGAAGGTTCAGATTGCTACTGGTCTTGTAGCAATCTGAATGTCTGCTACATTCTACTTTCTAGTCCTCCTTTCTCATTACCTGGGTTGTAAGAGCGATGTGTGCATCGACTTTAGGCCATCGTGTATGTAGAGTGGTCTTTCTGAAGCCGGTGTCTGCTCTAGAAATTATTAGATTAAATTATCTGAATTCTGAGTCCATAGATAGAAAACAATGTCTTTCAAGCTGCGATCTTCGATAGCATAAGGCTGGGCTTATAAAGGGAGCTTGGTTTTTCGAATAGAGATAAAAGTGACAGTTTGTGGTCAAATTTGCCAACTCTAATGTCATTTATGTTCAGTTTTGTTTGCCATTTCATCATGAACAACCCTTGCAAATCGTGCAAATTTATTTTGAGAATAATGGTGCAGTTCTCGAAGTTTACCGCAAGCTCCGTTCATTTTATGCCCGACATAATCGTCCATCAGAGCAATTAATTCGGTTCACCATGGATTGTTTTCGCACTACGTTTACTCTATGTGATAATACGCATCCGCAAAAACAATTGCCGCTGTAGAGCAAAGTATTGAAGAGGACCCGAAGGAATCGATTCGCCACCGTGCACAGCAATTGGAACGTTGTCCATCAACTTTATGGAAGATTTTGCGCAAAGATCTCTTCTTACGTACGACCTTACAGGATCCAGCTTGCGCAAGAATTAAAGCCGCCAGACCTTGCAATGCGTCGTGATTTTGGTGTATGGGCCGAAAATGAGATTATTATCGATGCTGATTCAGTGATGAGGCTCATCAACAAGCAAAATTGCCGCATTTGGAGTGAAGAGAATCCACATGAGACCCTTGAAACGCCATTACATCCACAAAAACTGACTATTTGGTGTGCTCTATGGGCTGGAGGAGTCATTGGCCATACTTCTTCCGAAATGATGCTGGAGAGTCAGTTACCGTTAATGGAGACCGTTATAGAGCTATGGTGACCGACTACTTTGTTCCCGAATTGGATGACATGAATGGCTATATGCCAATGGACCTGTCAATTGGCCACCAAGATCGTGTGATTTGACACCATTGGATTATTTTCTTTTGTTTGGTTGAAAATTGGACCTCTTTACTTGTCTTTATTCAAACCCGCGGCGGCCACATGCCCGAAATCATATTTCAAAATTAATGGCATAAAATTATCCACCCAATGAAGCCAAATTGATGGACATTGCAACGATTTTCTTGTATTTTATTTTAATTCGAAGTTCTATACCTCTAAAAAAAACACCCTTTACATATGCACAGACAGCCAAGCTGCTACGATCAAATCCTTCAAAATTGAAAGCAGTTTTACCTGGGTCACCGGACATAACTCCATCCTTCAGAAAAATAAAAGAACTGACACAATTGCCAGTGCTATGTTCATCATCAGCCTCCTCATCAGTCTACAAATGTAAAATTACTGAGCGTTTACATCTACAGCATACCGCATACTGACACGAATTTGCTTTATGCACACATTCGAGGCTGTTGACAGGCCAAAATTCAGCATATTCAATTCTATCTGCTCAGAATGAAACCATTCAGCGCAGACGAATGACAACACGCTTTATCTACCAGGCTGGTTAGCTATTTCTTTGGCCTAAGGAAGCGTTTACGTACATAATGGGTATCAAATCTCAAGATATACAATAACACCCCCATCATTCCAGTACTACAGTGTACAGCTACTGGTACATTGACCGCGAATAGACAAAGACCGCGCCTTAAGTGGCTCGCTCGCACAAATAAAAGAAACCATTAACATAATTTTATACAGCAAAAGGCTTCACTAACTGGTGAGGCCCAGTCCAACATGGACTTTATGATAAATGCCATCATCAGCACGCTTTTTGACTAACTTTCAGCTTCAACATCAAAGCCTCTAGTCAAAGCCATTAAGAATCGTTTTCCCTTATATATAGTTACAGTTTAAAGATACCCTAAACACCCATTTAGAACAAAATGCAGACCCTTCTATTTGAGTTGAAGAAGCAAAGCCTCAGAGCCTATTTGGGCTGTTTGATATTCCAACCTGTCAAAGAATAAATCTCACTGACATAGGCGATAACTATCAAAAAAAAAATCTTCTACATTAAATTCTCTCTACAGTTGAACCGTTACAATGAAATTATTAACCATACGACAAGCGATCAACTTGACCCAGAATTGAGTTTGAGCTTCGTACAATATCTTACGGTTGAAGCCGAAATAAAATCAGCGTCTCACACAAAGCAGACAAAATAAAAAAAAAATAGTAACGATAGACGGTAAGATAGTCGCATGTACGAGACAACGAGAATTTGTACCTCGGATGTACTTGTAACGTAGCATGAAAAAGAAACCCACACGAGAGAAAGTTACGTTTACGTTTTGTCATAGCGGAGCAAAACAATGACCTAAAAAAATTTAAGTCAAGTTTTTTTTCCTTCTTTCTTTCAATCTTTCCTTCTATCTTATTCTTGTTCTGTTTTTTTTTTATTAACCCGTTTTCGTGAAGGTAAAGCTAACTTCATCATCAATACCGGCTTTCTTCCGTTTATATCTCGCTCTGATGCGTGTTGCCATCACCAAACCATCATTGTATCACCACCACTCACCCAGCACAGCAGCATTAACAAACAGCAACATAATATGTACATGGCTGTAGCGTTCTATATTTGCTCTTCATTAGAAAACAATTCATTAAATATACTTGCGCCGTATCTGCAATTGAAGAAGAAGACGTAGTAGAAGACTAAGGTGAAGAATAATAGCAATCTTTCTTTCTCTTAGCATTATAGAGATACTTTTCTTGTACGTTAGATATTTCTTATGTTCTTCTCAAGAGTAGTTCTGGTCTCGGCTTTGACCCAATTTCAAAATTGCGCAAGTGTGCGTTTATGTTTGAAATTGTCTTTTTATACATTTTTTTTTTTCGTTCCGTGATTTAAGAGAAAACGAACAACACAATAAAAAATGTTGCTAGTGTTGTATTAAGTAATTACTAGCTTTTAGCGGGAAACTGAAAATAAAGAAGAACTTAATATTCATAGATAAAAAGGAATTTAGATTGTGACATGATATTTTGATATACATATGTATGTATGCAACTTGGTCTCGACATAACCTGTGGAAGATTTGTTAAATGTTTTAAACAAGGTCGCTGGTATCTTACTTATGTACTTACTTTACTTAATGGGATTCCGACCCGTGAAGAGACCCGGGCACGCGTTCTGGCGTTCTGTTGAAGATAGTGTCTTCCGTGTTAACTCTTGCCCTGCGCGCTATATGCACAAGAACAATGTCAAGAAATCACACGACACGGGGCATCTCCTTGCGAAGAGCTTAACTGTTTTCTAGGGTCAAGCGCCACTGCTGGAAATATGGTGTGTCTTGAATTTTCAAAATTCGTTGGCCCATTTCAGTGTGCATTAGTGTGGAAATGCGATCTATTGTTAATCTGCAAGCCGTATTATCGCCAAAACTTCACTTCCGTATTTAAAAACCGCTGCCTCGTTGTTCTTAAGCTTTTTTAAAGTTTGTCATGGTTTCTCATTGACTGGGTGTGGGTTAGGATGGATCGACAATTTTTTTTTTTTCGTTTTTCATTTTCGAATAGCATTAACCTTTATGACAACTTAAAGATTAGCAAATCCAGCCAAAATTACTTTAATTTTTTTTGTCGACTCTGTAACTCTGAAAGTAAAGGTCCTAAAAAAAATATTCTTAATATAAAAAAAAAAAATTAATATCCTATCAGAAAATATGAACACTAACGAAAGCCTTTTGTGCTTAAAGCTGATCACCAAAATTATTTGGTGATCAGCTTTAAGTAATTGGGTTGAGCTAAATTGAAATCTATGAATAAAAATTCCATACGAGGTAGGGTTACCAACAGGAGTGTTTAGGCCCGGAGAGACTCCGGGAAGTTGCTTCTATCTTCGGTCTCCGCGCCTTGCCGAAATTTCTCCGGGCCGCAGTTTAACATTTTAATTCTGAAGGAAAGTAGGTAATACAAATAATGCATTAAGTTTTCCCTAAGTGTATGCAAAAAACTATGCTGCAACACAGAAACACTAATCAACAAAATATATCCGGAGAAAAGTTCGAGCACGGATAAAATTAAACCTGGATTTTAAATGCTGGCAAAATGCTACCCGACAGCTTTAGCGTCACTTCTATTTAGCATAAAGGAGTACATTTTGTAAAATATCGAAGATGCCATAAAGCCAGATTATAACAAAATAGCTCAAGATAGTCATGGTAACTTTGGTTCGCGGAAAAATTGGACCATGCAAATAAATAAAAAAAAAAACAATTAAGAAATAATTATTGTCCAGAAACCTCATTAAACAACGCGTTACTATTTGATGCGGTCTGAAAGTAGTCTGCATCTTGGGAGGTATGTCGAGGAAAGAAAGGATACTGTAATTCAAATACCCAATTACAGGGTTTATGGCTTAATTCAACCATTCTATCGAAAATATTTTTTTTTTATAGTAATGTGTTTTTTAATTAAAAGTGTTTTTTTTTCTCAGAATATGCTGAGTCAAGATTATTTTCTTAACCTCTCTAGCTTAGGAAAAATGAATAAAGGACTTTGTAAAAGTAACCCAAGTAATTTTAAAATTATGTCGTAAAATTATCGCACTTTATCTTTATCTAGAGGTAAGGACAAAATTAAGTTTACAAATATCGGGGCCTAGCCCTTCTTGCAGTTGGTAACCCTAATACGAGGTCTGATCTGGGAGATGTGAGGTGTCCCATATATGGGATAAATCTTCACAATGGAATATTTAACATCAAAAGAATTTTCTGCTGTGATGTTTTGCAGTGAAAAAAAAACAAATCAAAGTTCTTTGATTATTAACACTACAATAAAAAAACTTAAAAATTTTTTTTTTTAAAGAAAACCTAAATAAATATTAGACATATAGGTTCACACAGAATCGAATGCCTAGCTTCTCCAACCATTTTTAAAAGAAAACCTAAATAAATATTAGACATATGTTCACACAGAATCGAATGCCTAGCTTCTCCAACCATTAAAAAAACTTTTACATATTAATTTATTTTTGTTTATAGTGTATGTGTATGCCAAAAAGTTACTTCTTTATTCAGCAGGCAGCCATGAGAAATATCATCTAGCACAACTTTTAGTTTCTAGTCCTGTGGAAACGAGCAAGTTCGGTCGGAGTTCAAATTAGCCGTGAATTACCGTAAATTCGGGAATCAAACACGAGTCAGAGATTCAGTCTTCCGACCAAATTCAAAGCACTAACTTATGAAGTGGTTAAAGTATTGAGCATGGCCTTAAGGGCAATGCATGCATTCACATTCTACGATAAGCACCTCAACTCTGAAAGGTTTTAGAGCCGTTTGTGAAAATGCGAAACCTGCCCGAAACCAATCTTGACCTTGGCGAATATTGATTTTTAAATATTAAAGCAGCCGGTATCATTGAATCGAAACTACAGTACGAGTTGAACCAAAAACCACTCCTTTTAAAAAGAGAAATGATCTAATTATAATTTTAAGGGTTGCATTATGTCGCAGTCAATTTCATCAGAATTTCGATTGTGATGATTTAACCATTGGTCTAGGATGTCCATTATATCTTCATCTGTGAGACAATAAAACCATTTCCTAAAGAAGACGCTTGTGTTCATGGAAATTAATAAGTTTTTGCGAACCTTTGTCCTATATCTGGTACACATAGTTCTTGACAATTACGACCATGGGGAATCGATGTCCTATCCGGGACATCGTTTTCTTAAAGGCGTACTTACCATACAAAATTTGGTATTTCGTACACTTTTGACTTTAAATAATGTAGAAATTCTTTGCGCGAAAGTATGTTTACTAACGATTCAGAAGCTGGATAAAATACAAGTAACTAACAACAAGGCAAAACGAGTAAACCTGTACTTGTTGCGAATGTGTGTGCTTTGTTAGTTCAAACAGTGATTATAAGCGAATAAAATCAAAAAGAAACTTACTTTACTTCATAACCCGCCTTTTAGTTATGTCCTTTATATCGGAATAATTCCCTGAAAGCGATAAAATAATTTTTTTAACGCCAAATACTTATTCAAAAAATGTTGCTTCTGCTCTAAATTCTTAATTCGGAATGCCGTTAACATTTTCTAGGTAATAATTTACAGTAGCGGAAATTGGAAGACGAAAAACCCCATAACTATAATGAGAAAACAAAGAACCCACTACTATTTTTAAAAATCGCCTCTTGAAACAAACAAAAAATACCGGTCTCAAAATAACACTCCTTGTTTTGCTACTTCAACTACTCATAAATCTGATAATGACACGCAGTTAAGTATTTCAAAATATCAAGAGAGTAGTGAGAGAAATCGGTTGCATCTTCCAACTTTAGCAAGAGTTTCTGCATTTCGGATCAGCAGCAACAGTGGCGAGCGCTGCTTGGTAGAAGTTGGCTTGATAACCACAGAGAATATCGAAAACATCATAGATCCAAGTAAAGTCCGCAGGGCCGGAAAACGGCAACGTGAAGTTTTCCAAACTGAAATTAGTTTCGACCTTTGAAAGCATTTATTTATATTTGTATACAATAGGAAAATAATTTTTTAAGAGTGCACAGTTTACATGAAAGATTTTGCAATGGTTGAAAGTTATAAATATAGTAATAACATTTCGATGGAAGAAAAAACAAACCGTTAGTTTGTGTAGAATGAAGTCAACGTGTTCACAAAGCAACCAAAGTAAAGGAGCATATTTCACTATTCACTATTTTGGGGCTTTATTTCTTTGGGCCTTATTTCCTTGAGCCTTATTGATATGGTATATGAGTGGAAGAGGCATTGAACAAAACACTAAACACATTTTCTCATTCATTAAAATGTATTCTATATCGATAATTATAATAAATTTACTAATTACATTATCAATCCCTTAACCCAATGGAATGTACAATATTTTTTGTTATCCCATCTTTAGCTTACACCAAGAAACTGCATGGTTTGCCCACTGAAAAGCATGGTATTCTCAAATCTAAGCTACAAACAGACATCGTTTGGCCTTGAGATTTATTGATAGTAATTGCAATGCCAATCTAATTGGAAATTGAAGTTTTTAAATTGAATAGGCACATCTGTTGGTATAATAGGGATCCGTGGTAGTAATATATTTTCACCTCGGAATTTTTCTTTAAAATAATGGCTTCGATAATGTTTTTCATAAAATTTATAACAACTAATCGCTTACCGTTGTAAGCCGTGGTGGGTTCAAATTACAATGCAAAATAACGGAATATCCAACCTTCAGTTATAAAGAATGTTTTTTTAGAGGTTGGTTTTTCGAATAGAGATAAAACTGACATTTTGTGGTCAAATCTGGCAACTCTAATGTCATTTATGTTCAGTTTGGTTTGCCATTTCATCATGAACAGGTTGACAAAGGAACAACCCTTGCAAATCGTGCAAATTTATTTTGAAAATAATGGTTCAGTTCGCGAAGTTTACCGCAAGCTGCGTTAATTTTATGGTCGACATAATCGTCCATCAGAGCAATTAATTCGGTTAACCATGGATCGTTTTCGCACTACGTTTACTTTATGTGATAATACGCATCCGCAGAGACGTCGAACAGTGCGCCCCGAAGAAACAATTGCCGCTGTAGAGCAAAGTGTTGAAGAGGACCCGAATAAATCGATTCGCCTCCGTGCACAGGAATTGGAGCTTTGTCCATCAACTTTATGGAAGATTTTGCGCAAAGATCTCTTCTTACGTACGACCTTACAGGATCCAGCTTGTGCAAGAATTAAAGCCGCGAGACCATGCAAGGGCCGAAAATGAGATTAATATTGATGCCGATTTTCATCGCAAAATTTTGTTCAGTGATGAGGCTCATTTAAGTGAAGAGAATCCACATGAGACCCTTGAAACGCCATTACATCCATAAAAGCTGACTGTTTTGTGTGCTCTATGGGTTGGTGGAGTCATTGGGCCATACCTCTTCCGAAATTATGCTGGAGAGTCAGTTACCATTAATGGAGACCGGTATAGAGCCATGGTAACCGACTATTTTGTTCCCGAATTGGATGGCATGAATGTGGATGAAATGTAATTCCAACAAGACGGCGCTAAATGCCACACAGCGCACGTCACAATCGATTTATTGAAGGAAACATTCGATGAGCGCATAATTTGGCGGAATGGACCTGTCAATTGGCCACCAAGGTCGTGGGATTTGACACCATTGGCTTATTTTCTTTGGGGTCGCTCGCCTACGCCAACAAACCAGAAACATTAGGGGCCTTGGAAGTCAACATTCGTACCGTTATTGCCGACATACAGCCCCAATTGCTTGAAAAACTGGTTGAAAATTGGACCTCTAGACTTGTCTTTATTCAAACCCGCGGCGGCCACATGCCCGAAATCATATTTAAACATTAATGACATAAAATAAAAAGTTCTATACCTCTAAACAAACACCCGTAAATTATATGGTGGCATGCCAGGTTAATCTAATGAGTTTTAAAACTCTGGTGTATAAGTATCATTTTGTATCTTGAGATTCAATTCATGGACGTCCACATTTTTTTCTGCTAAATTGCTTTTTCCGACAGCCACTCATGATTAATATATTGTGTGTACATCGGGAAATATCTGGTCAATGAGAGCATCTCGCGAATTAATGATTGTGCAGAGATCGCTCGGTAAATTTACGCATCCAGTTTAATCTACAGTAACTTTTCCATCAACAGTTCTTTCGAGAATGTTTAAGCGGATTGAACTTGAAGCATTTGAACGCGCATATTAACTTTTATTTGTGATTTTTCAACATTACGCCACAGTGGCGTTGATTTTAAGCAGGCGTTGATTTCGTCAGCATACGTTGAACGTACAAAAAAATTAAAAATAAAATTTGTTTGGGGTGGACAACCCTTCCTACAACCAATCCCTACTTAGGGATAAAAAAAATAGATAAAAACTTATTCTCAGACCTACCAAATGTGCATGTAAAATTTCATCAAAATCGGTTAAGTCGTTTCGGAAGAGTATGGCAACTAACACTGTGGCGCGATAATTTGAATATATTAGATGAATAAAATGTAAATATATAATAATAGCACTGCGAAATAATGATAAATTCAGTTGAGCACTGGAAAATTAAAATGATACGAATAACTGTCACTGCTACGATAGAGACAGAAATAAAACCAAAAAAATAGACGAAAACTGTGTAGAGAGTGAGAGGAAGAAAGCCGATTTCGTTCTGATCCCAACTCCGTGGTGTTTGCTGGTTGAGAGGTAACAACGGGAGACACCTGTTATTCGTTGATAGAACTATACATGAAAATTATAGTTTACATACTACAATTATTATATTTGATTGACATCTTGTGGATCTGTGGATGAAACAGAAACATATAAAAATCGCGAATAAAAATCAGGGGTTAATCGTATAAGGGTGGAAATTTAGAATTGTATGTATTTTTCAATGCTGAATCATGAAAAAATAAAAACAAAAAATGTTGTCCACACAATAAAAAAAATGTTTGGGGTGGACCACCCTTAACATTTACGGGTATAAAAAATAGATATTGGGTGATTCTCAGACCTACCCGATAATCACAAAAAAATTAATCAAAATCGGCCCAGCCGTTTCGAAGGGAGTTTGGTAGCAAATTATATAATATAAAGTTATTTCAAATAAAAGGTTTTGTAGATGTCTTAAGCCTTCATCCCAAAAAAAAATCTGAATGTTAAATTATTCTACTCATCAAAATCCAACAAATTGGGGGTATTCGAAACTTATACATACATTTGCCAAATATACAAATCCCTACTATTGTCCCTTCCTCTATTACCAGCCTATTCTTCTCTGACGAGGAAAAATATCTGGGTGTAATCTTGGATAAAAAACTAAGCTGGAAGCCTATTATACAAGAAAGAGTTAGGAAAGCAACAGTTGTTCTTTTTTCTTGCAAGAAAGCTATTGGTAATAGATGAGGCCCCCAACCCCGCATTACACATTGACTGTATATCTCGATTGTATACTTATATATGACGTGGTGGTCTGGTGGACAGCCTGAGACATTGCCAAAAATCGTGACAAACTCAGCAAAGTTTAGCGATCAGCCTGTCTATGCATGAGTGGTGCACTATGTACTTCTCCCTCGGCAGCACTCGACATCCTATTTTATTTAAAACCGCTCGACATTTTAAACAGACAACTAGCTGCTAACTTGGCCATTCGCCTTAAAGCAACATCACAGTGGACCGAAAAAGAATTTGGCCACTCTGCTATTCTTAATCTATTTAAGACCCTTCATAGAAACATAGACTTCACCACAACTCAGCATCAGTTTGACAAAAATTTTCTAGTCACTATTCCATCCAGATCATTCTGGGATGAAAGTGATCTCGAGGCCTTGAATTTACTAGACACAGTCTTTCTAAAATCTATAGTGGCCCTAGAATTCCGATCCTCTCTTAAGGAGATGTCGAAGCATTTCAATATTCACGTCTGCTGGGTGCCGGGGCATAGAGATATCCTAGGGAACTTTAAGGTCGACGAACTAGAAAAGCATGGAACCACACTGCTTGATATTTCACCTCATAAAGGCTCCTTAGGCATTCCAATTGCTACATACACACTAATGCTTAAATCGAAAGCTATTAAGAAAACTAACCTTAGGTGGACTAGTGGCACAACTAGCGACAAAGCGGATTTGCCCTAAGCTGGATCTGAAAGGCTTCAAGTGGCAGCCATGCTACTAGGCTTGGCCTGTACTCAAATGACTTCTTGAGAAGATGCATGGACGAGGAGTAAGAGAAGACAATCCTACACCTTCTTTGCACGTGTCCTGCTCACCCATAGCCGTAAGGTCCATCTAGGTGCCTTCTTCCATGAAAATCTTGAAGATATGTCAAACACTGGCGTTTAAGATCTCTTTCGCTATATCCAAAGCTCCAAATGGTTCAACGAGTGGTGTAGTAAAATTTTAGATCCACGTGGTATCACAACGGAAGTCTTTTGGTCCGATTGCCACTTCAACCTAACTTAATGCTAACCTACGGTTAAGTAATCCTGTTCGGATTTAAAGATTGTTATCATTTCGGCAACGTGGATGCTAATGTGGATTGTGTGATAGCTGTTAAGGCAGCCAAGCTTCTTAAGAACTGCTTAGTGCTACACAGTTAGCTTTCTCATATTGTCATACTGTTTATTTTGGTTTTCGTTTGATATTAAGTAGTGTCATATAACGGACTCATATATAGACTTTTGGCAGAGTGAGGAATTTATAGCTATCCAGCTGCCCATCATAACCGCGCCATTATAACCAGCTTCCAAGCATATTCTTTATTATCTTTAATTCTTCACACTGGCTGCATGAGTCGCTCTGAATCTCGACAAAAAATTGATAAACAAACCTAGGATAGATACATTTTTCCAATGGATAAAAGTTAAGGTCTGACATAAATTGGTTCTTTTAATAGCAAACGTAATTTGTGCAATGTGAGAAGATTTTTTTTGTCAAGATATGATTCTCTGATGTCTTTCGAAATCTTCACGAAATAAAGGTTTTTTTTGAAAATAGTAAGAGTACATATGTATATTGACTGGACTGGTTTCATTTACAAACTTCTCAGATAAGACCTTGACAACAACACTATTACAGTTTTGTCATTATTAGTATTTTTATCAGTAGATTACAAGAGAAATCCGAAAAGCGCTGCAAATTAAATGTTTGTTATTTGATTATAAGATGAGGTAATCAGGCCAACAGTGTGCAAGTATAAACCTCTTATCTCCTTGCAAAACTATTCATTCGTTACATCACATCAGACTGATAATGAAGTCACGTGTTCTTATAGGTACTTTTATGAATTGTTGAACCAGTTATACAGGGTGTTTCCTCCAAGATCGTTTTTTATACTTTTGGATTGTTTTTAAATTTTTATCTTAGTTACCAAGGATTTAAGGAAATACCCTAATGAAAGACCCTGACTAAAATTAATGCTATTAGTGCTCCGGCGGAGTTTTATTTAACGAAGAAATAATATTCTTTGTAACATTGTTTTTAATTATGTCAACATCTCATTTCTGTTTAGAGATATTACTTACTTTAGCACCAGTTACAATGCAATTGTAGCACTATTGTGCTATCTATTAAGGGTAATCAAACTCTTAGAGCGTCTAAGATCCAGCTTAGGCCAAATCGGCTTCGTTGTCAAACAAGCGGTGCCAGTGCCTGTCCACCTATGGTTTGTTTTCTCTATTGCATCCAGTTTTAACAAGAGTTTGCATGTGGAAACTGGTATGCCTAAAGAGCCTTTTTCAGGCAAGATTGAGAGTGTAGTTCCAAGTTGGGCGAGTTATTTAGCCTTGCAGTTACCCGGAATGTCACCTCTATGCCCCGGCACCCAGCACAGGTGAATGTTGAACCGCTCATCCATCTCCTTTAGAGATAATCGGCAATCAAGGGCTACTAAAGAATAAATAGAGACAGTCCGAAAAGATTTGAATATCCATTACGGATAGCACATTATTCTTTAGCCAGGACAAGACTTTCTTGATCGCCATACTTTCTGCTTTGAAAACAATACAGGGATTATAAAGAAGGAAAGATAGAGTAAGGTTAAGTCGTCTGAGAAGACGCCTCGACACACCCATTCATTAGTTTTTAACTCGTCTGTGTAGAAGTGGATCGATTCTTCCTCAAGGAAGAATCTTCGCAAGGCACCATCCTCCCAAAAGGATGTGAAGGGAATGGTTAGCGGGGAGTTTTTTTTCGAACTACTACGAATCGAACTACTGTTGGGGTATGGTGTAGCCTATATGGGGTTAACGCCTAGACCACAACTATCAGCCCATCTTGTTAGCTTATTAAAAGCTATTTGTATAAGTTCTTTTAGGGTATCTAGGTGCCAGGTGCCGATACGGCAATAGCAACATCATCTGCATAGGCGATCACTCTGTAGAGCTCTCCTGCTAACAAGAAGTTTGTTCACCACTAGATTCCAAAGAATTTGGGATAGGACTCCTCCTTGCGAGGTTCCCCTGCAGACAGATTTTCTGGTGGAGGTCACACCCTGCTTTGAGTTGATAATTCTACTGGTTAGTAGTCGGTCGCTGAACTCGTATTCTTAGAGTCCAAAAATTTTTAAAGATCTAAGAATTACTTGAAAAAAATGTTGATAGCTTATAAGTTTTCAATCTCATTTAAAAAACAATTTTTCCAAAATTAATTAGCCGTTTATAGAAAGGTTTTGAGAAAAATTGATATTTAAAAAGAAAAGATACAAAACATATTTTTTTTTTGAGCCATTTAATATTGGGTTAGTAAAATCACATGGAATTATTAACAGTTTCTGTTCTTTCTACAAAATGTATTATGCGGTTTTTGTAGCTATTTCTAATAGTTCTGAATAACATTAAGGCCCGATTTATTCATTCTCCATTGAAAAGTAAATATTGTAGTCTTAACCGCCATTAAGCTTTAGAGTCATTAACTGCTCTCCATTAAAGGCATATTAATTTTCTATTCATTCACTCCCCATTACTTTAAAGGCACGCCTGTAATGGTGCCTTGAAATTTAAATAAGTTTTATTAAAATCCCTGGGATTTTTACATCATTTTGACAGATTAAAATTCAAATAATAGAAAATTGAAATAGTTTTAAATAAAACCAAATTTAAAAGAAAATAAAGTGCACGACTGCGTCATACCAAACTCTCTCGGTATATGAGATGCGTTTTTAAATCGCAAAATCAATCGAAAATGAATGGTGACAAATTTATTTAATTCACTTTTCAGGTTTTGAAAAATTAAATTTTCTCAAAAACGGCACCTACGATTTTGATGTAATTTCGCACATTGGACATATTTAACATAAATTTATTCGACTTTATAGTAAAAAAAAAATAGGAAAATTGTTTGGAGTTCGCTTCGTTAGTTTTCGAGATATTGGCGATTTTATAAATAACCGAGTATGCAGTATTTTTGACCCCATCCCAAGTACCCTTAGTACAAAAAAAGACCAAAATCTTTGGAACCATTTTCTAGAAAAATAGTGACAAGTTATTTTCACCAAAAAAATTGCATGCCAGGTAACGTTATTTCGTACAATATAACAAAAACAAGAAAGATGCCCTGAGATGTAACCCCAAAAATCATATATACGAACTTTGAAGCTAATCCGTCGTACCGTTTCGCCATACGGCGCCCGGACAGACAGATAAACAGACCGACGGACGGCATTTTCGGACTTCGCTTTTTTGGACTTCGCTCTAGTAATATCATCCCTCATACTCAGTTTGAGTTCGAAATTTTCGCACGATCGCAATAACTTTCCCTTTAGGATACTAATGTATATGAGAAAGTTAAAAAAATGATGAATAAACGTATGCGGGCATAAAAATTCAACGCTGCAGAGGAAAATATGCTTATTCATTGCGTTTTAAGACATGCAACGATTATTGAATATAAGAGAAAAAAACCCGTTTGGGACACAATCGAAAATAAATTCAACTCGTTATATCATGAATGTTGTAAGTGCTATATAATGTTTGTTTTTATACCCTATCCTAAGGGTATATTAATTTTGACACATAGTTTGTAACACCCCTTAATATTCGTCGTAGACCCATAAAAGTATATATATTTATGATCAGGACCAAATCCTAAGACTATTTAGCAATGTCCGTCCGTCCGTCCGTCCGTCCGTCCGTACGCAATTTTTAGGCCTTTAAATTCAAGCTAGAAAGCTGAAATTTGGACCACATACTCCCTAGGGCTCCGAAATGGTTAATTGTGAAATTTTTTTGAATACGCCCACTGCCACGCCCACAATTTAGAAAAAACCGATTTAAAGCTACAGATGGACAGATAGAGGGTTATAACCTTCACAAGATATGTAGGAACTGCCCTCCTTTATAAGTTTGTCATATAAAGTTTTTTGCCACGCCTACTTTTTGTGGGCGTTTTTCACTAAAATGCTGTTTTCTTCGATAATTTTCATAGAAACCGAAAAAAAATGTTTAACAAGATATTTAGCCAATATTTTTTCCAATATATCGCCCATACAAAGTTTTTGGCCATGCCCACTTTTTGGGGGCGTTTTTTCAAAAAATGTTTTTTTTTTTTCTAAATTTTATAGAATGAAATAAAATGCTATCCATCATCTTCTTAAGGTTTTTTTTGGGGCATATAGGGATAGGGTATCATACTGTTCGCTCCAAGCGGACTGTAGCCTTTCCTTATGTTTTGCTTGCAATTTGTATTTATACCCTATCCTAAGGGTATATTAATTTTGACACATAGTTTGTAACACCCCTTAATATTCGTCGTAGACCCATAAAAGTATATATATTTATGATCAGGACCAAATCCTAAGACTATTTAGCAATGTCCGTCCGTCCGTCCGTCCGTCCGTACGCAATTTTTAGGCCTTTAAATTGAAGTTAGAAAGCTGAAATTTGGACCACATACTCCCTAGGGCTCCGAAATGGTTAAGTGTAAAATTTTTTTTAATACGCCCACTGCCACGCCCACAATTTAGAAAAAACCGATTTAAACCTACAGATGGACAGATAGAGGGTTATAACCTTCACAAGATATGTAGGAACTACCCTCCTTTATAAGTTTGTTATATAAAGTTTTTTGCCACGCCTACTTTTTGTGGGCGTTTTTCACTAAAATGCTGTTTTCTTCGATAATTTTCATAGAAACCGAAAAAAAATGTTTAACAAGATATTTAGCCAATATTTTTTCCAATATATCGCCCATACAAAGTTTTTGGCCACGCCCACTTTTTGGGGCGTTTTTTCAAGAAATGTTTTTTTTTTCTAAATTTTATAGAATGAAATAAAATGCTATCCATCATCTTCTTAAGATTTTTTTTGGGGCATATAGGGATAGGGATAGGGTATCGTACTGTTCGGTCCAAGCGGACTGTAGCCTTTCCTTATGTTTTTAATACCGGTTTATATTTATTTGTTGCAGGCTCGACAGAGCAAGGCCCTTAAGGACAAAATTAAAAACTTTAAAACAACACTGCGCAAACAATTTGTAACTGAAAACATAAGGAAAGGCTACAGTCCGCTTGGAGCGAACACTATGATACCCTATCCCTATCCCTATATGCCCCAAAAAAAATCTTAAGAAGATGATGGATAGCATTTTATTTCATTCTATAAAATTTAGAAAAAAAAAACATTTTTTGAAAAAACGCCCCAAAAAGTGGGCGTGGCCAAAAACTTTGTATGGGCGATATATTGGAAAAAGTATTGGCTAAATATCTTGTTAAACATTTTTTTTCGGTTTCTATGAAAATTATCGAAGAAAACAGCATTTTAGTGAAAAACGCCCACAAAAAGTAGGCGTGGCAAAAAACTTTATATAACAAACTTATAAAGGAGGGTAGTTCCTACATATCTTGTGAAGGTTATAACCCTCTATCTGTCCATCTGTAGCTTTAAATCGGTTTTTTCTAAATTGTGGGCGTGGCAGTGGGCGTATTAAAAAAAATTTTACACTTAACCATTTCGGAGCCCTAGGGAGTATGTGGTCCAAATTTCAGCTTTCTAACTTTAATTTAAAGGCCTAAAAATTGCGTACGGACGGACGGACGGACGGACGGACGGACATTGCTAAATAGTCTTAGGATTTGGTCCTGATCATAAATATATATACTTTTATGGGTCTACGACGAATATTAAGGGGTGTTACAAACTATGTGTCAAAATTAATATACCCTTAGGATAGGGTATAAAAACGATCCGCAAAGTAACTGGTAGCGGTAAAGAAATTCTCGAATGGCTGAATTGGCCAATGTTATATCAGTTTCAATACATGGTACTCCGGCAACTATTGATGACGATGATGAATCGCTGGGAATTAAATTACCTACAGTTGGATCCCTTTTTGTTGAATCGTTATGTGAAGTTTCGGTTGATGTTTAAAAGCCATTTTGAGACCCAGCATTCATTATTGGATAATATTCGACCGAATAGACAACGTCCAGCACGCTGTGAAGAAAATATAGCGGCCGTAGCTGAGAGTGTACACGAAGACCGTAGAGAGTCGATTCGGCGCCGTTCGCAGCAACTCGGACTGACGTATGGAACGACTTGGCGCATTTTACGTCAAGATCTTAAATTGAAAGCGTACAAAATACAGTTTGTGCAACAACTGAAGCCGATCGACCTTCCCAAGCGACATCGCTTCGCTCTATGGGCTCTTGAAAAGTTCCAAGAAGATCCGACGTTTTCGAAGCAAATTTTGTTTAGCGATGAGGCCCATTTCTGTCTCAATGGGTATGTAAACAAACAAAATTGCCGCATTTGGGACGAAGAGCAACCTGAAGAGATTGAAGAACTGCCACTTCATCCAGAAAAAACAACGGTTTGGTGTGGTTTGTGGACCGGTGGAATCATCGGTCCATATTTCTTTAAAAATTATGCCGGTGCGAACGTAACCGTCAATGGCGACCGTTATCGTGCCATGATAACCGACTATTTGATGCCTGAAATTGAAGCTCGTGATCTCGGCGACATTTGGTTTCAGCAAGACGGCGACACTTCCCACACATCGCATCAATCAATGGACTTATTGAGAGAAAATTTCGGTGAGCACATAATTTCACGTTTTGGGCCGGTCAATTGGCCACCAAGCTTATGCCGACAAACCCGCTTCGATTCAGGCCTTGGAGGAAAACATCACGCGTGTCATTCGCCAGTTACCAGTCGAAATGCTCGAACGAGAGAACGAAAATTGGACTCAATGGATGGATGCGACGTAGCAACGGCCAACATTTGATAGACATAATCTTCAAAAAATAAATGCCAAAGAATGTTCTTTCAAATGATAATAAACATTCTCCATTAAAATTGAATTTTCTGTGTTTTTTTCTTTAAAAAAGTAGGGAACCTCGAAATGGATCACCCTTTACTAAAAAGTGGTAAGTTATATCAGAATACATTATTGAAGCCGTGAAGGCGTCTTCTCAGAAAGATCAAATCTTAGTCTCTCTTTCCATCTTCATAATCATTGCAGTTGTTTTCCAAACATAAATTATGGCGATCAAGGAAGTCTTGTCCTGGCTAAAGAATAACGTGTTATCCGTAAAGGATATTCGAACCTTTTCGGACTGTCAGACGACCATCAAGTGTTTTGATTCTGTTTCTATTTACAGTTTAGTAGCCCTAGATTGTCGATCATCTGTAAGGGAGTTGAACAGTTCAACATTCACCTGGGCTTGGTTGCCGGGTCATAGAGGAGACATTCGGGGTGACTGCAAGGCTGACGAACTCACCTAGCTTGTAACTACACTCTCAATCTTGCCTAAAAAACCTATTTAGGCATATCAGTTTCCACATGCAAACTATTTTTAAAACTGGATGTAATAAATAAAATGAACCGCAGGTGGACAGGTGGCACTGCTTGTCTGACAACGAAGCAGATTTGGCCTAAGCTGAATATTAGGCGCTCTAAGAGTATGATTACCCTCAATAGATCGCACAATAGTGCTACAATTGCTGTCATCAATGGAGACTGTCCGGCTTGGCGTTTATTGAAGCGACTTTTGTATGAGCTCCATGGATGAGGAGGAGGAAGAGACAACTCTACAACTTCTTTGCAAATGCCCTGCTCTCTACCGGAAACCAAATCTCTATAAAGGAGCTTACGTGTACAATGATCTTAGCGATCTAAGCTCGACAGACCCAAAATGTCTCTCACGCTTTATAAGCAACTCATAATGGTTAAACACAAATTGGAATAAACTAACGCTATCAATACAACGCACCAGAAGCGGAAGTCGCGGAAGTGTTAGCTTTGTTTATTATGTATACTGGTAGGTAAGGTACTACTAAGTAGTAGAAATTCGAATAAATAATACCTTACTTTGGGTAGTTAAAAACAGATTTCGGTATATACCGGTTACATGCCCCGTATTTACCTTCGCTAAAATACCTACCGGCTAGGTACGAAAAAACTGTCCATCACTAGTAAGAGGACACCACTGAGCCCAAGCAACTATCTAGAATCTGTCATGATGTATTTGTCTTCCAAGTTCAAATGTAGAAAATGTATGTACGTAGCAGTTTTCGTGCGTACTTCCGCCTCTATCAGCGAGTCATTGCGTAGGAATTATGGGTGCAAATTTCGCAAGTGTCGCAAGTTGCACTTTATTCTATTCCTCTGAGTGCACGATCCAAGAATGAGGAAAACTGTCCTAAGCACTTCAAAGGAAAAATGCTAAAATACGTGTTTAAAATAAGAGCTTGTATTCCAAATTTCAAAAGAATCGCACTTAAAAAAAATGTTTACCTTACAAACTTGTACATTGTTATAGCACTTGCGTCAGTAAATAAGGACACAATCTTATTCAATATGGTTGAACACATATTTAATTAATCCCAATCCCCATTTTAAATTGCACTTAATAAGGATTTTTTTCTGTCTATCAGTTAGCAACGTTTCTAATAATTTAAGATTGTAAGTTTTTGTGTTTTCGAAGACCGCCATATTTCTTTAGTGCGCGTTTACAGAGTTTGAGGAATACACGCTCCAAATTGCATAACTCTACGATTAACGGTTTGGGCTGCTGAGTTGTTTAATCAGGATAAAAACCTTTATAGTCTCTCGCCAAAAAAATAGAATTGAGCAAAAAAACATAAGGAAAGGCTACAGTCTGCTTGGGGCGAACAGTACGATACCCTATCCATATCCCTATATGCCCCAAAGAAAAAAGCATTAAGAAGGTGATGGATATCATTTCATTCTATGAAATATATAAAAACAAAAATATTTTTTTTTTAAAAAAAAACGCCCCTAAAATGTGGGCGTGGCCAAAAACTTTGTATGGGCGATCTATTGAAAAAACCATTTTCTAAATATCTTGTTAAACATTTTTTTTCAGTTTCTATGATAATTTTCGCTGAAAACAGCATTTTAGTGTAAAAAGCCCACAAAAAGTAGGCGTGGCAAAAAATCTTATATAACAGACTTATAAAGGAAGGCAGTGCCTACATATCTTGTAAAGGTTCCAATAATCTATCTCTCTAACTTTAGCCTTAAAATGGTTTTTTCTAAATTGTGGGCGTGGCAGTGGACGGATTTAAAAACTTTTAACACTTAACCATTTCGGGGCCCTAAGGAGTATATGCTATAAGTTTCAGCTTCCTAACATAAATTTAAAGGCCTCAAAAGTTAATATGGACGGACGAACGGACGAGCGGACGGACGGACATTGCTAAATAGTCTTAGGATTTGGTGCTGATCATAAAAATATATACTTGTATAGGTCTACGACGAATATTAAGAGGTGTTACAAACTATGTGTCAAAATTAATATACCCTTAGGATAGGGTATATTAATAGGATAGGGTCATATTCGCGAGTATTGGGGAGTTAGAAAATGAATCTGCCTCAACAGTCTGATGCTACAATCATAACCTCAAAAGCCCTACCTACTTATGTTTTGTTTTATACCCTATCCTAAGGGTATATTCATTTTGACACATAGTTTGTAACACCCCTTAATATTCGTCGTAGATCCATAAAAGTATATATATTTATGATCAAGACCAAATCCTAAGACTATTTAGCAATGTCCATCCGTCCGTCCGTATCAACTTTTGAGGCCTTTAAAGTAAAGCTAGGAGGCTGAAATTTGGGGCATATACTCCCTAGGGTCCCCAAATGGTAAAGTGTTAAAAGTTTTTAAATACGGCCACTGCCACGCCCACAATTTAGAAAAAACCGTTTTAAGGCTTAAGTTAGAGAGATAAAGTTGTAAAACCTTCACAACATATGTAGGTACTGCCTACCTTTATAAATTTTTTATATAAAGTTTTTTGCCACGCCTACTTTTTGTGGGCGTTTTTCACTAAAATGCTGTTTTCTTTGAAAATTTTCATAGAAATCGAAAAAAAATGTTTAACAATATATTTAGCCAATATTTTTTCCAATATATCGCCCATACGAAGTTTTTGGCCACGCCTACTTTTTGGGGGCGTTTTTTCAAAAAAATATTTTTTTTCTATAAATTTCATAGAATGAAACAAAATGCTATCTATCATCTTCCTTATGAATTTTTTCTTTGGGGTACATAGGGATAAGATTGGGATAGGATAAGGATCATACTGCTCGCCCCAAGCGGACTGTAGCCTTTCCTTTTGTTTTTTTTTTAAATATGCCAATTTAAGACGTTAGAGACGTTAGAGACGTAATTACTTTCCCGTAACCGCTCACTTAATCGCAGCCGGTAGTGCTAACTAATTCTATTAAAGTAGCCCACTATCAGAATAGAACGACTCACCTCATCTCACCCACTTTTTTCATACACAACACAAAAAACATGGCAATGAATTTATATTGCGATAATGAATTGTTTTGAATGCCACTTTCAATTTACCATTTACCTCGTCAAACAGTTTGATTCAAACGCTGATTCAAACAAACTCGAATGGCCAAACTGTCTGTATGTATATAATATGTTGCGTTGCGATGAATACCACTGCAAGCAATGTATGTATGCATAAGTGCGACGCAAAAGCTAAGCAAAATAGCAGCGAGCGAGCGCGAAGCGAACCTCTGCTCCAATACAGGAATTGATCTCCCAGTAACCTACTGCGGAGTGTGGTCGTGGTGTAATTTTAGCTGTTCTTAATTCTATTCTACTCATTCAGAGGTTTGCGGGAACAAAAATAATACAGTGACAGTCAGAGTCGTCACATCACAACACAGTGGTGCGGCCCGTGATTCACTCGCAACTCAACAGTCTTGCCTGTTGTGGTTCATGTTTATCATCTTCTCTACCTGTGCAACACAATTTCTCCATTTTATTTTCGTTGTTCTCGTCGTCGGCGTAGTGAACGTAGTGAACACCAACGTACCATAACGTAAATGTAGCTCGCAGAAGTCGGCTTTGTACTTTAGACTGAAGATTTTTTTTAGACTTTTTCAGTGCAAAAGTTGAAGCTACGATATGTGGACGTATGGGCGCGTAATGATATTTCATAAAGAATAAAATAATTACGAAATACTTTATATACAGTGGTAAATATTGTAAAAAATATAAAAACAAAAGCAAAATAAATAATTCGAGAAACGGTTTAAAAAACGGTGTGTAACCAATTTATATCTGTGACTGTGTTGGCAAATGGCAAGTGCAAGTGTATAATTGTTTTAAAATAAATAATTAATAATCATTTATATGGATTAAATTATTAACCATTGCAAACAAATAAGAAATAATTAAAATATTAAAGCCCGTGTGTGTGCTAAAACATTTTTGTAAACAACAATCAAAACAACAGCAAACAATAGCAATACATCAACAACATTATTAAACATTGATTCAATTGGAATTCGAATTCGGAGTTGTCAACAAGCCGGCAAAATTGGCAATTTTAAATTTGGTAAGTTTCGTTGTGGGGTTGCTATGATAGTGTATTGTGGGATTGTGGAATGGGTTGGTGGGGACAGACAGACAGACAACGACTTAACGGTTGTAATGCACAAAGTTCGAAATGACATATAGGTATGTCTTGTTTTGAAAAACGAGGCGATTATTTCATCATCATCAACAAACAAAGCATGGTCGACAATTATTATTGCATGATAAAGCGGCGGCCCGGGGCGGTAGACGGAAATCAATGTGTTTATTGCTTGGTGCTTTGTTTTTGACGATGGCATGGCAGGGCAATGGCGATTGTTCATTGTTTGTGTGTGCAAATTTAGCGAGATGAGTCAATTTGTATATTCCAAGGAAAACAGTCATCGCGGTGATCATCATTATCATCCCCCGGTCGGAATGTCACCACACCAACTACACCTTCCATACATGTAGTTAAATGTGTGCATGGCTGGCTTCTATCCTTATGCCTTGATGGGAGAGAGAAGAATTTTGAATGAAAATAAACAAAAACCTACCCTGAACGGAAATGTGGTGTGGAAGGTAGGGGGTTAGTAGTGGTAGGTACCCGCGTACCCATCATCACGAATGAGTTTCTTGCACACGCTCACAATTACAGTTGTGTCTGTGCGCTCTTTCATTGCGAAGTTAATGCACTCTAGCAGAAGTTCAAGGCTGCACACAGTCACACAAGCAGCAAGCCAGCAACTACAATAACAAAGCGAGCGACAATGGCGCAGACATTTATTAAACCGACACAGAGAGCAAAACAACAAAAATCAGAACACAGTGAGATGAATACAATAAAAAAAAAGGAAAACAAAATATTGTATCGGTGCTTGTCAGCCGGAAGGAGTTGGGGGTTGTGTGAGGCTTGTAAATTCCTTTCTTTTACACAAATCATTTGTTGAATCAACGAAGACGACGACCACGACAATGGCCGTCCGACGTTTGCTAGAGATAGATATAACCAGCCGCACATACACAGAGGCAGTGTTACTCTTGGATTGGATTGAATTTGGTGGAGCGTAGTCTCCGCGGCAACGTGAGTGTGCGTTTTTTCCTATTAACTTATCTTAGATGTATGTAACTGCGTGTCTCCGGCTTCTCGTCCATTCATTGAGCAGTGTGTGTAGATATTTGCGACTTGCTGTCTGTAAATTTAAGGATGAAGCGAAAATCCACCATTCATTCATGTCGCAAACGAATACTGATGGTTTGGTTGAATAGGAACCTAAAAAAAACAACTGCTTTTCGTTAGATAGACCTTTTTCAGGATAAACGTCATATTTTACAGTAAATTATTCTGGTGTATTACTAGATTACAAAGCTTTGAACTCAAAAAGTCAATTTGTCACTTAAGAAGCGATCAGACGGACATCCAAACTTGTCCTCCGGATGACATCCTGACGTCACTATGACGTAGAATTTGTACTGGATGACAACTTTAGTACAAATTCTACGTCAGAGAATTTAGACGTCAGGATGTAATCCGGATTACGAGTTCCGAATTTCATCCGGAAGCCGTGAGGTCCGATTGTGAATACCCTGTTTGTACATGTAATACATGTGGTTAACCAAACCACTTCGATCTGTTGGGAATAGTTTTATGTCCGATAGAGGTGGGTGACTTACTGGCAAAGTGCATTCGACCACTAAGCGAGAGGTCGCTGGATCCCGACCTGTGCCACTTGCAAGTTTTTATTAGCTGCCCCACCACTTGCGAACGTCTGACAAACATCCAAAAGTAAGAACTGTCATGAGAAGCTTCTCAAAAATTAATTGACGCTCGGAATCGGCATTAAAACATAGGTCCCTTCCATTCGTGTCAAAAAATATATCTTCGCGCACACAGTGGTTGGAAAATCTAGGCTTTGGGTCCTGTATAGGCCGTTTACGCCAAATATTTATTTTATTATTTATTTATTTATTATAGGGTACCTAGCGAAGTCGTTCAAACTTTTGAAGAACCGGTTCCCATGTAGGATAATCAGCGTTCCTGTAGCGATCGGCAGTGGCATAAAAGATGTTCCACGGACTCTATTTCCTCTTCGTCTCTGAAGCTTCTGTAGAAGGCACTTGCAAAGAGCCTTAGACTTTTAGTTATGTTTCCGATAATGCTGTGTCCGGTTTGTACCCCATAGACTTCGGGTTAAAACAAACGCTGGTGTTGTTCCGTTGTTCCTTAAGCAGTTGTGTGGTGTCGCCGTCGATAAAAGTCTTAGCAGTGTTGAAATGCGGTAGCACCTCTCGGTCCGCTAGTAGTGGGTTCATATCAGAGCCGTATCTGGCCAATTCGTCTGCTTTTTTCGTTTCCTTCCACTCCAACGTGTCCTGGAACACAATAGAGTAGAACTGAGTTTTAAAGTATAGCTCTGATTGCTAAGAGGCGATAATAATATGGGACAAGCTCGGATCGGAAAGTTTCTTTTTTGACCTAGCTCGTCTAGATAGTTACAAAGTCCGTGTTATGGCGGACGGATTTAAATTGATAGGGTACAACAAGCCGTCTTGTCTTCTCCCTGTACATTTTGGTTCGTGTCATCCGAATACAATAAGCACTTGAACCTAGTGCTATATTGTAGTCCTTCAGCTAGACTGCCGAAAAAATACACTTAGATTACAAACAAATAAATTTTTTTGAATGTTGGTACAAAAGCTTCTTAAAGTAACAAAAGGTATATCTAATGTCAAACTGGCGGACTGTAAGTATGTCTCCAAACTTTCTCAACAATGAAAAGTGCAGTAAATGTCATAAATTGCGAAAAATCGTATCACCGCTCTCCTTGACGCTCTTGGCTTTAGTAGGTTTTCAGGCGAAGATATCACTTCGCTGGGCTCAGCGCTCTTTGATTTCGTTGTCGCCCGATTCTCGTTATTGTTATTGAACGGTGGTTATAAATTTATTTTCTTCATTTCATGTGAATTAGTTCAGTGTACCGCTTTTTTTTAGAGAGGTGACATCCCTGTGTCTGTGATATTTGAATTTCAGGTTTGTATAGAGATATAGAGGAAATTCTCAAGCCTGAAACACCAAAAATTTTAAAAGTTTTGAAAGTACGTCTTTTTCGAGTTCTAATTCAGCCATGTCAAAGCCACGGCCCGTGAGACATGACCCCCCCTGAAATGATTATAAGTGCCAAGCGACATTAATTCAATGCGCAAATATTTTTTAGATATATTCATGCATAATTGGACGTTAATTTAAAAATGCTTTAAACCGCTTTTTATTTCAAGTTTTTTTTGCAATTCAATTGTAACGTTTCTTAAAAACTTCACGTTTGTTAATGCGAAATATTTTGTCTATATTTGTCCTACAAACCCGTGAAATCTGTCAACTTTAAAACTAACGTCATAATATTAACCCAACAGTACTACCTACGCAGGCACTGCTGTGCTTCCCTACCACTACACGATACCAAAAATGATTTTAAAATGCCACATTCACTGCAATGAAGGTAACTGCGTATCCACGTATCGTATTTTTAACCCAAGTTCGAATAACATTTAAAAATCATTCAACAGTGAATGCATAAACGTGAACATCAGTCATTTTGTTCATTGATGTGAATGAATAAAAAATACAGTTTTCATTGGAAATGCAAAGCACCCTCCCCACTAAATATGCTAAGTCACTTACAACAGATTTGACTGATCGTTAAATGACTTATTCACGTGTTGACAAAACGTCTTGCATGAAATTGACCTCGTAACTACGTCAGTAAAAAATGAATTCGGTTTTTAAATACTTCAAGATATACTAGATAAAATGCCAGACTAGACATACTAGCGTTATGTCATCGTAGAAAAACCGAGGCCAATGGGGCGCAATCAAATGTGCATACAATTTGCAACGAACAACACGTTGCTTATAGAACGCTCGCAGTTTTTTCGTTTGTTGAGTTCTTATCCTCAGCAGTGATGCCCAAAAATCAATTGCAACTAAAAACTAAAAACTACAACTAATTCAGTTGCAGATTTAGTGGAACTAAAAACTAACACATTAGTTATTAGTTGTGGACGTACAATTGATTTTTAAACTAAATTAGTTTTTAATTGTGGTGCGCAACTGAAGTTAATTAGTTGTAAAAAATCAATTGCCAAACACAACTGTATTCCTTTTCCATCCATGTCTGCAATATCAAAAACGCAAAAAAAATATTTTAGTTATTAGTTTTTATCCGAAAACTACAATTGAAACTATCAGTTGTGTTTAGCAATTGATTTTTTACAACTAATTAACTTCAGTAATTCCCATTTTACGTTCATGTACGAACTATGCTACTATTAAATAATAATAATTAGAAACGTGTGTTAAATCACTCTACTTTAGTAAAATAGTAAATGACAGAGGAAAGTGAATAAAGCACACTTTTAGTGATACTTTTAGTTACAGTTAGAATCAATTGTATGGATATAGAATTTCTTCTCTGTCCTTTAAAAATATTTACTATTCAAAGATGAATAGGTATTTGCTTAAGTTGCCATTGCATATTTTAGACGTAAAATAAGTTCAGCTTCGAAGTACATTACGGTGACCACTTCATTTTCAGCAAAGTGACTCAAACTAAATTTTTCCGATTTTTTGACAGCTAAAAATTCCTTATCACTGACATTTGACAAGTCGGCGAATGCATTTCAAATATAGTTAAACAAATTTGGATGGTATAGAACAATAATTGAACCAAAATTGCGACAGACACATTTTTGTAAATTGAAGCTTTTGTTTTTTTGTCATTTGTATTTTTAGTTCTCCTCTGGAATAGAGACATTTTGACAGTTGGTGCATTTCCTTTGACATTCAGGCTTATTGTAAGTATATTTTCCTGTTGAATATGTGTCAATGAATAGAATAGTCCGGATTCGGCTTGATGAGCAAATTCATTGGCTCCATAACCATTCGATACCTCCTTCCGTAGCCGTCACATAAAAGAAAATAGTAATTTAAACCTACTCCCCTGGCTGACAATATGCAACCGATGTTCTATATTAAATCATTCTGCAGCACTTGGTTGGCACTCTCTAACCTTGTATCTTGCATTTCGATACAGTTAAACACGAAGCAAATTTCGGAGCAACATCACAGCATAGCAGCTGCACTGCCTGCAAAGCCCGCCCGTACCGTAACTTACTCTTCTTATCGTCATGACATAGTGCATTCATTTATGTTTACAGGCCTCCGTCATTCGAACAAAATTACTAACGTCGGTACCCAGACCCACTAAACCACAGCCAAAGTCCCCCCCGACAACTCCTAATCATCCTGCATTGGTGACTGCATTTGAGTGCAGCCAAGTGTGCATTCGCGCTTTTGCTGTGTGGAGTGACGCAGTAGCAATGTTAGTTGGTTGGCTGCTTACTTACCACCTCTAACAGTATTGCAATGAATGACGATGATGGCCCTCACTCGCTGGCGGGTACTCGATGTTTGGCTATGTAGTGGTGGTTTATGGAATGGAATTATGTAGTGTGTTGCCTTGACTTTGTTTGCAACAGTGCGGCGCGGCGGTCAGTTCAAGTGCATGCCGCTGTCCCTGATGGATGGGTGGTGGTGTGCGGGATGGATGGTTAACTTGATGGTTCTGGGCCAACAGCCCGAATGCTTTGAATATACAATTCTGCGGCTTAATTCGGTCATAGCACTTTCTCTCCATTCATATGCACACACTCAAACATGCAAACACATGTGCGGCGGCGATCGCTATATACCCGTGTAAAAATTCAAATCGGTTGGCTTTGAATTTACGATACATTTTGTGCGTTGCTCTTCCGCACTCTCTTTTGACCCACTATCATGTTGTTGTTGCTGTTGAAATGTATAGTGTAGTGTAAATGTACGGTTAGTGGGTTCTTTTGTGACTTTTCGCCATGGGTTCGTGGTGGGTTTGGTTGTTTTGTTTATTTCTTTTTCCCCTTTGTTCTACCGTTACATGACCCAATTCTATATTTGTTCTGAGTCTCACACAGCTTTAACTTGTGGGCGGTTTTTTTCGTGGATTTATTTTATTATTCTTTCTGTTTTGTCTGTGTATTCGGCTTTAAAAGAAGATATTGAGAAGTAGAAGGGAAGACAGACAGATAAGAATAAAAAATTTTCTATACAGACAGACACTCACACACACGCTAACACGATTCTAAAAACGCGCCAAAGAACTGTGATGTAATATAATAATGACCCAAATGCTTCAGAGCCCGTTTGAGAGAGGCTTTATGAGAAAGTTTACAGTTTTATGATGCTAATGATGGCACACTGATGGCTGCTTCTGGCTGAAGCTTGATGATTTCACAATTATGCAATGTGATGTGAGCTTAACATTTTGTTTTTGGTAAAAGGGGAATAAGAACGTTTTGACTTTTCGAGAAAGTTAAATATGATGGAGTAGGAACTTGCAGAGAGGGGAAGTTGTTAGATAATCTTTCTATTTGGGGCTAGCGGGATAATACGTCTGAAAATGTGTTAGTAACAATTCTTTAAACTATCAGAAACTTTATAGCTGACATCGTTTACCACCTCAAAATTGTATAGACAATTTTTTTTCTCAAAGAAATTGTTTTTAATGTCTGAACAAATGAGCTCAATGAATTGTCACTTGGCATCAGTCAAACAAAAATAAGCTCAGGGCATAGTTAAAGTTGTGTAAATATTATTGGGCCTATTTTCTGCCTCTGACCACTGTCATCCAACTCGGCGGATATAAAAACTAGTGATTGCGTCTGCAATTTGGGTTAAGCAGGTTGCTATTCTGTATTTAAGGATCTTAGTTTCAAAAAGCTTTGTCTTTATGAGATAAGATCCACGGACAAAATGTCTTGACCCGATGTCTTAAATTTTCTTCCAAAATTCAAAGGGTATCGCGCCTTCAATGTGGTCATTTAAAAGCACTGAACAATACTGCCGTCACCTATGTAGTATCGGCGAACAAAATTTCCTGAGCATTTTTCTCTCGCACTTTTTCAAGTTTTGTCGTGACTTGTGGGAAGGCAGATTCATATCAGCATACGAAGAAAATATTTCTTCCTGTTCAAGAGGCAGGCTCTCCATATATGTATGTATTTGGATTTGGGCGCACTTCAAAATCTAAATGAACCTTATCATCTACATTATGGATCGGGCACCTTGACCAAGCTTTGAACGCCGCTTTTCTTTTCACTTATCAATATCTTTGATTCCTCTGTTCACCACATATCCTTTTCCGTGATGATAGTGTTCTTTTAAAGCTTCTAGCAGTGATCGAGTTCTGTCTTAGCAAGGTAGCTGTAAGACATCCCACACATCTTGTGCCGTGCATTTTGTCTCTTAGTAGTCGATCGCACTGTATTAAGCCAAGGCTAAGGATTCTTTTGAGAAGGTGGCTGACTTTACCAAGTCAGTAACCAAGTAATCTAATTCAGACATTGAACTGCTTAGAAAGCCCTCGCAAAGCGCTAAACTAACCAACGTCTGGGTCCTTTAGCCAATGTGTTTTGGAGTGAATCAGCTTACAGCTAGATAGTGAAATTGAAAGTTTTGGCAAATTAAAACATATTATCCCCTCAACACTTCAATTAATATAGAATCATAGAAATTCGTTCCCAATGGGAGGGAAACAAACCAAAAACAAAATGCCATCAACCCATCTAATAGCTGTAGGAACCTCCATTGAACAGATGAGTGGTCGCGGTTGCATTTGTTGCTCTTTCTCTCTCTGTCTTCATCAGTTCCTCTTCTCTTGTTTTTTTTTTATTTTTGCTGGTAACATTCTCTTACCAAGTGAAATTGGGTCATACGGAAAAAGTGGGTTATTAACAGAGTAACTTTTTTTTATATATTTTCTTCTTTGAATGTATTTTCTTTGTGTGTTCTTTGAAAGGAAATTAAATTTGTTTCTGTCGAGATGCTGTGGAAAAAAATAATATTCAAGGAAGTTGAACATACTAAAAACAAAAAAAGGCCGGTTTAGTTAAAGTGGGAGGAAAGTGTTAGTAGTGGGTATTCTCTGTTAAGGATTAGACCTTGTTCTTTGTTATTTAAGGAAATGAAGTAAGCTTTCAACTGCATGGTAATTGAAATTTTCTGTTAAGCGAAAGGACATTTTGATTGCAATTCAATGGCTTAAGCTTAAGAAACGCGCGAAGGAAGTGCATTCAAGTCGTGGATATAATTAATGTATGAATATTGTCCGGATATGTATAACCTACTCCTTAGCAACTTATGTCCTATTTCTTTTGCAGCAAATTATTTCTTCCATCACTTGACATAAGGTATTTTGATAATTTGCTAAGTAATATGTGATTATTTTAATGCTTCTACAGCAACAGATCCTTAGAAGAGCTAAAATTTGATATGCACAGACCTTAAGTTTGAATTTACATTCGACAGCGAATGTGATGGTTTCGCATTGTCTATGACAGAAGGTGGCCAATTGGTGGAATGCGACGGTTTTCCATGAGAACTTAAGCTCCTTAATATCCTGAGAACTCGCGATCATTTTGCAGAGGCTATTTAAGCGAAAGGCAGTTTTATGAAGACATGACAGAAGATTGAAGACTGGAGAAAACAAAAAGAAATTGATAACCGAATTTGTTCAGTCATTTCTAAACCACATAACTTTTGTCCATTCTTTGGCATATAAAAAAACCCACCTACCGCTTTTCTCATTTAAGCCTGCAATTTTTTTTTACGTTTACCTTCGGTTGATCTCATTTGTTTATATGTGGTAAAAACAAAACATGCGGAACTGTAAAGCCGAAGAGCATTAATTTGTGCATACATATGTATATATACTTCGAAATAGAATCTTGTAACATTCACTGCCAGATACACAGCTTGACAAGTCACAATTAAAAATTTCCAAAAGACAGAATTACAAACTACAAATTAGGACTCTAACATATTACATCGTTTTATTCATTGCACTTTATTCCACTTTTATAAATTCCACTCGTATATGTTATGAAACTCAGTCACTTGGTCAAATAACGTCACTTCGAAGCGCCTCCTTCTAAGCACCGTTCGCCGCCGTGTTTGCTCGTTTCGTGCCGCACAACCAGATAAAGTCAGTGCGGCATAATGTGTCGGCTTATTTGATTGTATTAGTGCTTAGGTATGTATGTATATACATATATATACTTATATTCTAAAGAAAATTGCATAATCGATAGAATTCCATGCGTTGGGGTTTTCTTTTTTGTTTTTTTTTTTGCTTCCCTACGCTTTGTTATTTTTGTATCTTGTTTCTAGTTTTCTAGTTACAGCTTTTAACTTTGCACAAATAAATGTGTAAATAGACCGAAGCATTTGTAGTATGACATGTGCTTTGTTTTACCGCATGCGTTTTGCATTGTATATAGTTGTCACTCGGGAAAGGTTTGATGGTTGCCTGACTACTAACTAATAACTTACTTCACCGTATTTTTCTATCATTAAAAATGTACATGTCAATAAGTCGCAGTACTAAACATCTGCTGAAAGATGGGTCAGAGAAATGCGGTAAAATTTAAAGACCTAAAGCAGTGTCAAAAAGTCAATCAGAAATAATTTACTTTCAAGTTCAGGAAACTAGTGCAAATGGGAGCTTCCCTCGCCGCTTGTACTTCACCAACGTTTTATCATTGTTTCTAACTATGTAGGATAGGATTAATAGGTTTATATGTTTCTAACATAAAATACAAGTTCTAATCCTACTGATTATTAGAGTCCGACCGAACATTTGGCTTCATTCACATTCTGCCAATTTTTTTATTTTCGGCAAAACATTTGGTTTCGCCGATAAAAGGTCTAAGGCTTAGCCGAAGCCGAATATTAAATTGATCAAACGTTTTTTCCGAGAATTTTTCGCTTGAGTGATTTCGAGCAAGTCATTTCTTCTTTGTTATGTTTCTAAAGTGGATGATTTATTTTAGGTTCCACTACATTCGACTTCCGCCGAAGGTAATAAAAAACCGAAGTTCGGCGAAACGGTACCTTGAAAAAACTCTGTCAGTCAACCCTTCGAAAAGTGAGATGATGCTGTTTACAACATCAGAAGAAGTATACCTAGCAACAGGTGGCCCGCTTTTTTGGGCACTTAGCTTATCTTGTCTAGCAAAGTGAAATAAACATAGAGGCTATAACCTCTAAGGCTACAAACATTCTCTGACAATGCCGCAGGATGTTCACTAGAACCTGGGTTCTTAACCCCAAGCTTGTTCACTGGATATGCACGTGCAGTTAGACCTTACTTCTTGTATGGTGCTCTTGTTTGGTGACCACTCTCAGAAGACATCTAACTAAACTAAGCTACAATACCTTGTGTGTGTATGCATTACGGGTGCAATTGGAGGAACCCCAACCGCTGCTTTGGAAGTTTTGCTCTGCTTACCTCCCTTGCAGTCCTTTGGTGTAAGTGAAGCCAGAAAAGCCATATACCACATTAAATTATCTGAGTCCTTGGGTAGACAAATCACTGTCTTTCAGGCTGAGATCTTTGCAATCACAGCTGCCCCGAATATCCTTCTAAGGAGAAGGGTAAAGGGCACTGCATTATACATTTGCTCAAATAACCAAGCTGCCATCAAAACTTGCTCTGCTGCTACGCTTACCTCCAAAATTGTAGAGGAGGCCATATGCAATTGGAACAGACTGGGCAGATGTAACGCTGTACTAACCTGGGTACGGCCAATTTACCGTAGCAAAACGTGGAATTAGATGCTCAACAAAAGGATTTCTCAACAAGTCTATTGTTTCACGCGCTGCGCTGTATGGCTCGTAGCACCGTCTTGTTGCAACGAAAGCTTACCGAGACCATGGGTTTGAATTTCAGGAAGCACATAGACCGTTAACATGGCGCGGTTACGGTTACCATTGACGGTAACATTCTAATTTTTGAAGATATATGAACCAATGATTCTACCAGCCCATAAACCACACCATACCGTTATTTTTAATGGATGTAATGGTAGCTCTTGGTACTTTTCGGTTTCTCAATAATACGTCAATTTTGTTTATTAACATATCCATTGAGCCAGAAATGGGCTTCATTAATGAATAACATATCACGATAAAACAGCGGATTTTTCATTCAGATTTACAGCTGAACAATTTGGAGACGCTGTTGTAGCGTGAGTCTTTCCATGTTGACTTGCCAAACGATACTGAACAGAAATTACAAAGCAGTTTGAAATGAGTCACGCGTGATCTGTCAAAAAAAGGCCTATTGCAAATCAAACGATGAATCACCCTATGTATTCGTTTTTTGCCGTAAAAACTATATTTAATTAAGAAAATTGTTCACCCATGTTTAATTTTATTTTCTGTCCAAATAAATATATTTTCAACCTTAGTCATAAGATTATCACTTTCATTGTCTGCTTCACTAGGATCTTCGATAGACTTGCTCTCTCAGCTATATCAGAAGGAATGGATTTTGAAGAGCTCAGTAATTTCGACAAAAAATCGCTTTGCAATAGTTTTATGTTGCACATTTTTAAAATACATATATTTTTAAAGTTTTGTCATGGTCCGCTTTTTCATAACAGCTTTCTTGAATTTCTTCTCTTTTTTAATCAAATCAAGTAGGTATGTATCTCCATTTATCTCGAAACCTTATACGTGGTATACTTCATGACAGAACTGTCAAAAAACTTACATTTGCCATCTCGTTCAAGTTCATGAGCAATAATGAAATAATTTATGTAAAATGCAGCATACCTACCTACTTCCGATTACATTACGTTACGCAATACAATAAGTAATTAATTCTCGCTGCATTATTTAGTAAGAAATAAAACAAAACTGATAAATAATATTCTAGGAATAGGTAATCTCAGTTTAATTTTATATTGTTTGCAAGATTCAACAATTTCTTTACATAAAGAAGAAAAACAGCAAATGCATTTACATAAAGCTGTTTAATATTCGAATTGTCAATCGTCTCAAGCCGGCGCCTCCGCCACCAGAACAGAAAACAGAACAACAGTCAGGCGCGACAAATATGTAATCTTGGAAACTCTCGGAAAAGCAGTAGCAGCGTTAACGTATGCATAATTAATATAGGTACATAAATGTATTTTGTTTAAGTTGTAATGCAAAAATATGAGTTTGGACGATTATGCACATACACATGTTGGCAGTGTGACTAAAAGTAAGCCTATTACAAGAAGGAACTAGCTATAGGAAGTTAATTTTGTTACGCGTTATGATACTGCACACTGCAATGAGATGACGTGTTAAAAAAGAGAACAATGAAAACAAAAAGACTTGTCAGTTGTCAAAAGAAGGACGATGCGTCGCATAGCGCGTGATTAATATACTCAAATGCGATTCTGCAGTCGGCACCACGCATAGTCACAGGTCGATGATCGTTGATGAATAGCAATAATTTAATCTGTATGTGATCACGATGAAATTTGTGTATGTTCACGTTGCCCATGCTGGTTGGTTTGTTGTATGTGCACGTTGCGTGACCTTGGCGCATGCAAAAACAAAAGCTGTTGCGACAGACAAAAATGTGGCCAGAGGAGGAGCACGACTCGTAAAACCTATATAAGTCGAAATGTAGGCTTTGTATTCGAGTTGCATCGCAGTTAAGATGCATTTCCTTATTGCTTGTTTTATGATGGAGTGGAATTGTACGCTGTTTCTTGGTTGTGGTTTGCACACTTAAGGGCCCAACCCGTAGAATCCGTTGCTGCGTACGTCCGTTTTTTTTTTGCCTGACAGCAACATAGAATACACGTAAACTTATGGAAGGTGGCCCATAAACAACGCATTGACGGTGACGCAGAAAATTATAGAACAACATTCTAATTTTCCATACTTTGACAGTCTGGCGAAAGCATTCTGATTGGTTGAAAAGCACGGAACGAAAGCATTTGTCATTACAGTCAGCATTGCCATATTGGCATATTTATCGTAGCTAATTTTGTGGTACATTATGTTTGTTTCAATTTAAAATTAATTTTTCAACTAAAACAGAACTTTATTAGTACATTTTTATTATTATGGGTATATGTTTTTGCTTATACTATATATATTTAAACGATTAATTTAACATAAAATTATAAAACTGAACGTATTACGGAAAAAAAAGAAATTAGAATATTTTTTGATATGGCAGTATTGACAGAGATGACAGCCGACAGCTGCAATCGCCGATGAAAAAAAAAACACAACAGTCAAAGTTCCAACGGATTCTATGGGACGGCCCATGCGTTAATTTTAAAGTTTTAACGCACGCACGCCAGCGACGGATTCTATGGGTCAATCCCTTTAGTTATTTTTGCGACATCATTGTCAAAAGTCAATGCCCCGATGAAGAATGGGTTGGGAAATGTACTAAAACCAATTTGAAAAACTAAGTAGCAATCATAAGCAAGGATAGAACTTTCCTTTTTTTGTGGGAATGGTTATCGTATTTTCCTGCTATAAAAAAGTGTCTCCTAAGCTAAAAGGAAGGCTTTACATTGTAGTTATTATGAATGTGCTTCTTATGAAGTTCAAAGATCCGAGGAGTACTTCATGTAAAACGACAGATCTTGTAAAATTTGGAACGCGACCCAGTATGACGTATGTTATGCGAACTTGCTCGGCACAAGCTTTTGAATTGTGTTATTTCCTCCAAACCGATCTTAGGTATATTTCAGAAAATTGTGATAAATAGGTTACCACTATATCGAATGTGTGCGTGCTCAATGTCCCTTCGTCGCCAATTCTGAACGGCCAGAGCCATAAAATCCGTCACTTGTATTGCTTTGAGTGACATTTTGACGTTAATGCACTTTCTTAAAGGAACGTGTGAACAATCAACGTCATAAGTCATATAATCAGAAGATCATTCAAACTTGTCATCCGGATGACATGCTAATGTCAGAAAACTTGTTTATCTCAGTCGGGATAACCACTTTAGGGATGAAGAGTGTGGATGACCGTCTGATCGTACCTTTAGAATCAAAATGTTGGGAAATCACGTTTGAATATTAATTGCTCTCGTAAAACAATAGGGTTGGTGTCTGAAACATTGTAGAATATTAAAATAACATACAACTTAAAAAAAAATAAGCAAACAAACCAATTAACACAAAATTTAAAAATTTGCACATTCATGCTTCAGGTTAGGGGGGACACTATGAGTTTTTTTATAGAAGTTATATTTTTTTGTAACACCCATTCTCAACGATCCTTTAGTGAAGAAAGCGCTAGTGATCTAAATAAACCCACTTGCATAAATATGTATCTATGTACACATGTATGTATTTACAAAGAATTTTGTCCAGGTCCAAACAAAACTAAATATGTAACTGTAATATAACGAACCAAAAGGAGAACATAAAAACCCGTGAATAAACACAAGAAGTTGGACTTATGGGGGTAACCTTTTTCAAAAGTTACACTTATAGAGTCAAGACTTGCTACGAATCGAGGGGTACGTTAACCGAGTGCGTACTGTATTCGTAAATATCCGTACTAATTGCCCCTTAAATTTTTATTTAATTCCTAAACTAAAAAAGCATATTTTTTTGTAAACTAAAGAATTTTTAAATACACCTTTTGCACTTCTTTTAAACACGAGCCTTCATCCCCTTTTCTCTTCTATACAGGGTGTTTTTAGAGGTATAGAACTTCGAATTGAAATAAAACACAAGAAAATCGTTTTTAAGTCCATTAATTTGGCTTTATTGGAATGGCAATTTTATGCTATTAAGGTTTAAATATGATTATGGGAATGTGGCCGCAACTGCTGGTTCGAATAAAGACAAGTCTAGAGGTCCAATTTTCAACCATTTTTTTTAAGCATTTGGGGCTCTATGAGTTGGAGCCACCAGAATCCAAAATCACGACGCATTGCATGGTCTCGCGGCTTAAATTCTTGCACAAGCTGGATCTTGTAAGGTCGTAAGAAGAGATCTTTGCGCAAAATCGTCCATAAAGTTGAAGGACAAACCACCAATTGCTGTACACGGTAGCGAATCGATTCATTCGGGTCCTCTTCAACACTTTGCTCTACAGCGGCAATTGTTCCTTCGGGGCGCACTGTTTGACGTCTCTGCGGATGCGTATTATCACATAGAGTAAACGTAGTGCGAAACGATCCATCCGAATTGAATTGCTTTAATGGACGATTATGTCGATTATATCGAACGGAGCTTCCGATAAACTTCGCGAACTGAACCATTATTTTCGAAATAAATTTGCACGATTTGCAAGCGTTGTTGATTTGTCAACCTGTTCATGATGAAATGGCAAACCAAACTGAACATAAATGACATTAGAGTTGCCAGATTTGACCACAAAATGTCGGTTTTATCTCTATTCGAAAAATCAACCTCTAAAAAAAAACATAAGGAAAGGCTACAGTCCTCGTGGGGCGAACAGTATGATACCCTATCCATATCCCTATATCCCGCAAAGAAAAAAGCGTTAAGAAGATGATGGATAGCATTTTATTTCATTCTATAAAATTTATAAAAATAAAACATATTTTTGGAAAAAACGCCCCCAAAAAGTGGGCGTGGCCGAAAACTTGGTATGGGCGATATATTGGAAAAAATATTGACTAAATTTCTTGTTAAACATTATTTTTCGGTTTCTATGAAAATTTTCGAATAAAACAGCATTTTAATGAAAAACGCTCACAAAATGTAGGCGTTGCAAAAAAGCTTATATGACAAACTTGTAAAGGTGGGTAGTACCTACATATCTTGTAAGGATTGCAACATTCTATTTCTCTAACTTTAGCTTTAAAACTGTTTTTTCTAAATTGTGGGCGTGGAAGTGGGCGATTTTAACACTCTTCCATTTCGGGACCCTAGAGAGTATATGTTCCAAATTTCAGCTTTCTTAGGGCCTCTAAATCGGTGACGGACGGACGGACATTGCTAAATAGTCTTAGGTTTCAGTCCTAATCATAAATATATATACTTCTGTGGGTCTACGACGAATATTAAGGGGTGTTATAAACTATGAGTCAAAATTAATATACCCTTAGGATAGGGAATAAACATCCTTTACAATTAACACCTTTTTAGTTTTAGTCTATGGGAAAATTTCCTCCGAGCTGCATAACAGCTTTTCAAAAGGTGCTGCCATAATTTTTTGTACTGAGGCATTTGCTCGTGCACATAAAAAAAACAAAGTTCACTATCGCGATTATCATTATTAACTTGTTGCACTTGAAACTTCAAATTAAGAGCCCCCAATGCATGTACGTTTAGCTGATATAACGCACTGTTGCATATACAAATACGAGTGGCTTCCTCTTTTTGCTATTGCTTTATAGATGCAATTTTGCTCCCTCCTCGCTTCATCAATAAATGAACACATTTTTCTTCTGCTGAAACTGAAGGACATCATCCATCCAGAGAACATTGACCAAACGCACACAACCGTACACATTTATTCGCCGATTCCCACAAAGCAACGACTGGAAAAAAAATATAAATTAAAATAAGCTAACCATAACAACAAGTGAATAAATATGCATGCCATGCAAACACAGTCATTACACACAACTGGCTGCTTCACATCAATAGGAATGTGTAGGTACAGATAAAAAATTATATATAAATATATATATATATTATGTACTTCAACGCTCATCATCTTGACCTCGGTAACACTTCATTGCGATCACAGACCCCAACTCCCAACAAGATGCGGCCGGCAAGATCGATTACTGCATTGCAAGTCAACAATGGGGAGGTGTAGTGTTGCGTCTATGAAGAACACCGGCTGCCAAAAGTATTTCACCATTTAAGGAAAAATTAAAACTGCCAACCAATCTATAAAGATAAATGTGACGATTTATAATTTTTAGTAAATGTTTTAAATTCGGTTTTCTTTACTTGCTCAAAAGAACTTCAAATATTTCCGGGTGAGTGGGTGCAGTTGCTTAGTGACTAAGTGAGCTGAACTAAGCGAGCGCTCCCCGGTTCCACCATCTAATGATTCGAGTAGCTAGGCTTTGGTTCTGAATGGGTCAGCTTTTTTCTTTGAAATCCTATTTGGACATTTAAGTACTTTTAACAATCAGTGTTTTCAAAAATACACAGATTGTGTGTATTTTTTACTTTAAAAATTTATCGATAACAAAATAGAAAAAAAAAGTATATGACGAATTTTGTTTTGCTTTGTCCAAAATTGGAATCGTTTTTTGCGCACGAGGTTTGTTATTATCAAAAAACACGAATTAATTAATAAATTCGTATGGAGTGCGCTCGCCGGTGGCGGGGGGAGGGGTGGGGGTTTTGGGTGCTAATCATTTAAATATTTAAAGGTGATGTTTTGTTCTCAATTTAGATATTGGCATCGGAATGATTTTCGTTCTTATATCTGGGTTAGCAGTTGATTATGCGTTAATTAATTGTTTGCATAAGGGGTTAGGTGTGGGCATGGATAACATGTTTTTGTTAGATTTTTTTTCAGAGTTACCTTGGCTTAGGCTATTCTGCGTCATTTAGAAATGTGGAAGTATATAGAGCGTCCTTTGGATTTCTTTTTATGATATGGGGGCTAACATTTTCTATATACAACAGCTTAGATACATTTTTAACATAGGTAAAGTTTAAATAAAAATAAAATAAATTCGAACATTGTTATATACTACTCCAGGTTCTAAGCACTTTTATCAAGCAAATTTTCTTGCCTCGTTAAGAAATTGAGAAGAAAAGGGCATGGACTACAAGGGTTTGGACTAGATGTGATTTGTGGCAATCCACTGATGATCCTAAACCACAATATCTGGATGAAAGGCTTCTTTGAAACTATAGGTCGCTACGTCATTACATTGAGACAATAACGTGAAAACGATTTGGTTTCTTTTTCATCTAATCTTGATCATTTTTTTTAGTAATCATTATTTTCTTTAGAACATAGAGAACGAGAAACTGTCTTTGTTTGGGGCTAAAACGATATTATTTCCCTTCTCTTACATACACATTAAGGTTTAAATGCAAGAACTTTTGATCCATACATATGAACTCTTCTCATAGCTTCTGGAAATCCTTCAGGGATGAGGAGACGGAATTTATAGGAGTACTTCTATTTCGAATCCTTTAAAATTCATCACAGCCGATTCACATGGTCAACCGTCTGTTACATTGCAATAATTTTTTTTGAGCGCAAGTTGAAATATTATATAAGTTAAAATGAAATAGGACGCTATTCGATATCGACAATTCCATGTCGTTTGCAATGAATAAAAGTAGATAACAAAAAATAATTACAAACAAAAGCTTTCGACATAATACCTTTAAATAAGCCCAATTCTGGTCGATTGATTTGCGACCAAAAAGTTTCCGTATGCCACAAATCTATAAAGTTGATGAATCCGTGCGCTCGAATGTCTGTCTCGCGACGGAAAGTTTCTAAAAACACTCGATGATGACTTAACCAAACCCTGTCCTTCGTAAATTCACGCCTTTATTTAATTCTAAGAATTCAAAATCAACTTTTCATATGTCGGTGCAGTGGGTGTCATCGGGATGACAAGTTTGTATGACCTTCTGATTGCACCTTAAGAAAGCTTCTCAAAAATGAAATTGTCGTTTGCACACAAAATGGTTGAAGGAGTTAGGCTTTAGGTCCTGTATGGACCGTTTCATTGGTCGCAGGAGACTTTTGTAGCTTAGTAAAAGGTGCAATCAAATACAATGCGCGACTGACACAAGCTGCTAATGTGATAAGAGCGCACTGTGCCACCATTTTTCGTTTCGTGCGGATTTTAACTTAGAAAGAAAAGCGACGCATGTGACAATGTTTTCAGAAAGAAAAATTGGGGGTCATTTTCGAATCAATTCTTGCAATTTTAATAAAATTAACTTCCAAAAAAACAGAAAGTTAATAACAATTTCTATAACAAGAAAATAAATACAGACAAAAACAAGACGCAAAACATACACATCATCGGACTGAAAATAACAGCACAATACGAAAGAAAATAAAAAATTCGAGAGTACAAAGTACTCTCCAAGGTGAAAGTAGGTGCAATGGCATTATTATTTAATTTATATATTCACCACACACATACAGACAATTTTAACGTTAGCTTTAGAAATTCATTCTACAAAATTGGCAAAAAAAAAACTTTAAGAAATACCTCAAAAGTGTAAGAGGTGACGGAGGAGAAGGAGAGTTAGGGAGGACATCATGTTCTCGGTTTTTTGTTGGTGCAACTTTTATTTATAATTAAAGAAATGAACCGATTATCGCGTCATTCTGGGAAATTACGACTAAATTTTGCGAGCGATGGTCATCTTAAAAACAAAATAACAATATATCGTATTCGATTGAAACGAAAGTGAAAAAATGTTCCTGATCTTAATGGTTACATCATTATTTTTGGTCTGTTGTCTGCTGCTGAACAAAATTTTGCAAGCAATGTTGCAAAGACTGCAAAATGATGCAAGAACAACGTACAAGTAGTAGTACAAGTACAAAAGTAAAATTAATTTTATGGGGGTTGTTTGTTTTTCTGCTTAGCGCTTTTCATACAAAACTTTATGGGACTTAGACGGAAGAGAATATCTCTGTGTATTTTTTGAAAATGCGCAATTGCATTAAATTGCGCCTTGTTGTGAAATTTTTAAAATTTTCTTTCGCGAAGGGGTTTTATTTGTAATAATGAATTTAGTTTTGTTTATCTTATGTTTTTTTTTTTTTTTTTTTTTTTCTTCGTTTTAGGTGAGTTCTTCTACAAGACAAGAAAGGATACGTATTAATGAAATAAAAAAAAATTAGGTGAGAGTTTATTTTATGGTTTTATTTGTTTACGAGTGCTTTGAATGAATTTTGATGACATTTTGTGATACACTTTGGGGGAAATTTCTTACTAGTTTCCCTTGAAAACATAGCCACAAATGTTGTACTTTAAGCTGAATTAATTTTTTGAGGAAAACTTTATTCCAGAAATTTTTATTTTTTTTGTGATAATAGCACAGGTTTACAAATCGATTAATTCAAATCCTTCGAAAATAGCTGCTATTTGGTCGGTTTTCTGTTAAAGCCTTTGACTTAAAGTATACAGCTTAACATCAAATGTACAGATCACTATTATTAAAAGGATACACAGAAAAACTTAACAAAAGGGTTAAAACCACAAATGATGCATGGAGATCGCTCGGAGCCCTTAAAATTTAGAAGACTTGTTGTTTAGTGACAAACCTATGGTGCTATCGGGACCGCATAAAAGAAACCTGATAAACTACGCAATTACATGTTGACCTGAGAGGAGCTTTAATTGTTAATTAAGGGTTAATGAAGGAATGCTTAGCGCGAAACAAATTCAATTCAGATTTTTCTATATTTTAAAATATGAACAAACATTTCAATTAACGAATGCTAACGTGCTTCAGGGAGTTGATCCTACAATTTCAACTTACGCCTTTTATATAAGAAAATGGGTCCATTGGACATATGTCACCGCTCTGTTTTTCCGACCAATAAACCTCACCTAAAATACTCCTTTTATAGTTAAGAATATCATAATAATAAACATCGTCCAAGGTCGCCTAATCTACCCAAACCCAAATAAAGTGAATTTTTTAAACACTTATCCCGTCTTGACACATATTTCACGTTTTATTTCTGAGAAAAGACAAATGTTGACGATTACAAGTATCGTCCATGAGATGCATTAACCAGGGTCGCGATTTTCAAAAATTCTCTGATAGGTTTCATGCGAAAAAGTTTAATTTCTAATTCTGAGAATTTTTGTTCGAATTTTACTCGTCTATTCCTAGAACCAATAACTTTTCTTAATGAAATTGTTCCTGTCAGCAATCCAGGCATCATTAAGATTGTTTAGGTCATGAAACTCGTATTGACCAAATGTTTCTTCAACTTCCTCATCTTTGCAGCTTCGGCAGAAATCGTTATGTGGTGGATAGGTTTAATTCTATGGGAATTCCAATATTTGTCAAAATTTTGCAAAAGCTGGAAGGCATTTACTTACATCTTAAACTCAGATAAAACCCATTAAACTCATCTTTATAACGGCAATTTTTGTAAGTTTGGTAAAGCCAGATGTTTTGTTTTGTCCTCCTATTTACAAATAAAATAAGTAGGAACTATGACAAGTTCTTGAAGCTTCAATTATATTCGTGTCGTATTTGAAAAGAAAAAAATTGCATCTCTTTTCACTTTTTCTAGGGAAACGCAACAGTTGCACCCCGATTCAAAACATCACCCTGTTGTTCCGACGAGTTCTCAATAATGGAAAAACTACAAATTGTTTTCCATAACTTGTCATAATATGATGTTTGATGACCCCTTTAGAACCTATTTTTTATCAATAAAAATGGATTGTAAATCTCTGTTATGGCTATACTTTCTCCCAACATTGTCTACAGGCGAAATCCGCGGTCAAATCGTGTTCACCGTGAAAAAGTTATTAACAAAATTCTCACTAATTTTACGCCGATCCTACCAAATATTACAGATAAATTCAATTATTATCTGTCTACATAAAAAGTAAAACTAAAAATAAATTTCAAAAGTAGAACTGTAAAAAAAACAGCAGCAACGTAATAAATTATTGTTTTTCGGTTCTAGGTTATTATTCCTTGTGTTTGTGTTATCTATGATTTGATTCCATTCACACTACGCAGCATCATAATAACACAACACAACGCGCCATCATCATCACCCAAGAGACTCAAACACACAACAATAATTTTATTTTTTTTTTAAACGCACTATAGTTAAAAAAAAAGAATAATAAAAAAAAGTACGCATACATACAATTATGTCAGCATTTTTACGCTTTTGCCGCGAAATTAGGTCACTTAGATTAGGCAATATCAAAAATAACCCAGTTTAGTTGTTCATTCAATATTTTATACGGAGGTGTGGGGTGGATGAACACACCGTGTGCTGTGTGTTGTGCCGGGCCGCAATTTATTTTCAAACATACGTAATTATTAGTTTTAACTTTGTTGCTATTTCGCTTAGGTTTTGATTTTGTTCTAGTTCTAGTGCGTTCAATTCCATTCCATACCATGTGTTCTAACGCGCAATTTAGTGAGATTTAAACATGCAAGTACTCATCGTACGTACATATGCCGCACACGTGCATGTACTTAGGATAAGCTTCACACACTATTATTTTAGTTAGTAAGTTTTTCTACATACAGTAGAGAAAAGTTGTTTGTTTCAATATTTATCGTATGGAATAGGTACGTAAAGCAAGACCAACAGAAGTACAGGGCAAAGAAGGAGGAGGTTGAACACAGACAGAGAGAACGTAGAAGAAAAGAAAACTTTCACTTAAGATACTTGTTTTTTTTTTTTCTTAGTTCCTTTTTATGGAGAAATTTCTTTTTTATTTTACTGAACTCTCTACGAACGAGAAAGGGGGGCATAGAACACGAACCGCATACAAAGGTAACAACTAGAAGGTTGTTAATTATAATAGTAATCTAAATGAATTTGTTATTTAAGAAGTTTCCAGAAACCGCACACAATGAAATTGAATTAGTCAACTTTCTTCTAGTGCATTTGTGAATTGCTTTTTAATTTCTCGTTTTTGTATATTTGTCGAACGTTAATTATGCAATCGAAAGGAATATATGGATTGGTTGGTGTATTCGATAACACCAATCCAAGGGGTCATCGATCTGTGACAACGAATTTTTGTCAAACGAATATGTTTTGCATTTTAAAATATTTTTGAAGAAATTTTGCAGACTTGACGGTTTTTTTTTTACTTGCAAATGTTTTGCGGGATTTTAATATATTTCGGAATTGTATGTGCCTACTTTTCTTCCAAACTTGTCAATATCATGGTGAAGAGCGAAAAGAGAAAACTGAACAATTGGGCTAAAGCTGAAGAAACTTTTTAAGAACTTGATCCGTCAGTCAAACAGGAAATTTTGCTAAGGAAGCGAACGAGACTTTTAGACTTTAAAAAATGCTAACAAAGGAGGCAGAAATAAAGCTTAATTTAAGGAAGTAGATTGGAAGTGTTGAAGACCCTTTTGGAAACTCATTTCCCGGACCAAAGCAGGAACGCAGTGCAACAGGCTTTTCGGTATTTTTCAACATACAAATATCCCCACCTGGATCAATCATGCTGCAAAAAGCACTACAATTGGTAACATACAGGGTTAAGTAGATATTTCGGCACAGCCTTAAATTGGGAAACATTCCTCTGACATGAATGTAAGTGAAGGTAGTGCTTATCCCAAATTCTGGTAAACGCAGCCACTTGAAGACTACGCGAAGCTAAAAGTATGTAAGGCATAACCTGGCTCAAAGCTAGGTCTGCCATATATGAAGGAGTTGAGAAAACCCCGGCGAGCCGTCATTATTTAGAATTCGCTCTTCCAGTTTTCTTTGACGTAGAGGTTGCCTTCAATAACGTTGGTTGGTCACAGGTTATTCAAGGCCTTATAAATAAAAATAGCTTGGATAAAAATATTTTAATTCTAAATAGACCTAGAATTGGTATGGAAAGTCGTGGGAAATTTACCTTTTTGTGAGAATTTTGATGGTAAGAAACCGTCTCGTTGAAAAAAAGGCAAAAGGAGTTGTGAAATGCAATTTTGTGTGAAATTCCATTTGCCCAACCTTTCTTTTCATCTTTTAACCTTAAAAAATAAATATTAGGCGTAAATGGCCCATAGAGGACCCTAAGCCTGGCTTCTCCAACCACTGTGTGTACGAAGATATATTGTTTGATACGAATAGAAGGGACCTACAGTTTAATGCCAATTCCGAGCGGCGTTGTCAGATTCTCATTTCAAATATTGTTATCATTTTGTTCACTCGCTAAAAAAAAAATTGAGCCTATATATGTGTTCTTTTATTTTCTTGTTCTGTTGTGGGAAAATTGTGGGAATTTGGGACGAACGGGGAGTGAAAAAAGGGGAAAAAACATAGTTTTCGTGTGAAAAACCAGTCTAAAGACAAACCAACTCTACTTGGTAACTTAAAGATAATTCTTTCTGAACATAGGCTTCTCAGAAAGCATGTAAGGAGATTGGCATCCTCAGAGACTGGTACGTTAAGCGTTATTAGGTGGGGACGCCTCGCTTTGTGTTATTTTATTTGCTTGATCTGTTGTGTTAAAATAATCGGAATTTCGGACGAATGGGGAGGGAAAAGGAAAAGAACATAGTTTTCGTGTGAAAAACTGGTCTAAAGACAAACCAACACTGCTTGGAACCTAAAAGATAATCCTTTATGAACACAGTCTTCTCAGAAAGCATGGCAGGAGATTGGCATCCTCAGAGACTGACACGTTAAGCATTATTAGGTGGGGACGTCCCCCTTTGAGTGCAACGCCCTTAGCCACTGCACCCACTTTAGTTAATGAATCCTTTTTAAAGTGTAATAAAAGTAGTATCATCGTATCTGGAGAACTATTTTTATAGTGTTTGCATGCGATCCGGGCTCTTTTCTTAGACACCTCTGGTATTTCAAGCAGCAGGTTATAAAATGTTCCTCTCCTCCTACGAAGTTGACATCTACCAAATACCTTCAGTAAATACTTTAAGAATTAATTCAAATTCTGGATTCTTATTTTTACTTAAAAATGTAAAATTTTCTGTGTTAGCCATAAACCATAGACCTAGACCTATGTGTAATAGTTCTGAAGGTATACCATTTAGAGTGTTTAAAGCTTTATAATCAGATCTTTACACTTTCAATTTGAGTTGGGGTGAAAGTAGAACCATACTGGAGTGTTGTCTAATTAGATTTCACTTCTTTTTTTGGAGGACACTCTGATGGACATGTTGTCTTATATTTAGGGATATTACGTACTGGGAAACAACACGTTTCAGCTATAGTACCGCTATTGTGTATCGTGGAAGAGAGCAAATTTAATAACAGCAGCATTTAATTGGCCAGGTCAAAAAACGTCTACATTGCAGCTAAAAAACTTATTACTTTTCATTAGACATTTTGCTAATATGTTAAGTGACAAGAGACCTTTCTGTGCCCTATTATGTCAAGGTCTATCCTTCCCATATTCATATATGTACGTAACCTTAACTTCAACCATTAAAAGTTATTCCATCCCCCCCCCCACCCATCACAAAAAAATAAACTCTTTCAGTTCAATCAAATTGCATTGTTTTATTCCTAGCAATTAATACATACGAAAAAAATATCATCCAAATGCTCGGTTGTTGTTTTGTTTTTTCTCTCTGAAGCTTAGACTTGTAGACTATCATGACGCCAGAATGATAGATACATGACAGACAAGTTCATTGACACTCAAACTACCAGAGCAGCGAAAAGTGTGTCAGAGAATAGTTGTGAAAAGGCGTATATATGTAGCATAGCGGGAGCTAGCTAGAGCTAGAGCAAGCTGTGCTTTTGGCAATCTGAGTAGAAACGTTTATTTTATTTGTTTCGTTGTTTATTGTATGCGTGCGTGCTTCGCTCGCGTTCTTCCTCATATCGGTGTATGACGAAGAGGTACACGAAAATTTGAATTTGTTAGCTTGGTTGTACTATTTTTGGGTTCATTCATCTTTGTGCGTTTTGCAGCGCACGGTGACACTCTGACTCTAAACATAAAAAAATGCAAACAGCTAATGAAATAAATGAAATTGTACTATCGTGCTTTTGTTTTGGCATTTTTGAGGGCGCAAATATTTTGTTGATGATGTTGGCTAAAAGAGGAATTTTAATATATTGTACTTTATAGCAATTTCAACATCCAAAATTTGGTTGTATATTTTTGTCCATTAATTCCATACTGTTTTACTATCTGGAATCCTGAAACAAAAAAAAAATGTGTGATCTAAATTAAATATTTTAATGATTTTGCCTTTGAAGCAGTTCTCTTTGAATGACAGTTTTGTACCGCATTACAATAGTCGGTGTTTGTTAACTGGAATGCAAACGCTTGAACTCAGAGTATAATAATGTTTGTTTGTGATATTAAATTTCATACACTTTTGATTGTGAGAATCTACTAGGCGCTTCTTTGTTTGTCCATATAAACATGAGTAAGTGCATTCTTTCTACAAGAATGCGACCACTTATTTCGAAAATGTTACGCTGTACCAATTTTCTCATTGCTTCAAACGTGGTGTAGTACACTTATGACGTGTTGAAGTATAATAAGCAATCAAATAATCACTTTGTTCAATTTTTTTTGTTGATTCTAGATAAATTTAGTGAAGTTACAATGCTATTGCCACCTAAACATATGTCCGTTGTAAAGTATTTTAATTTATAATGTACATATATTGCCGAGAGCGCCACAGAATTTAAACATCTTCTCGTCTCATCAGAGCTTTTCGCGGAAGTTCTTTAACCAGGCTTTCGTATTTTTAACTTGCTCGTACACATTTACCTTCTAGAAGCAACTTAAAGCAGATATTTCAGGCTTCACTGATTTATCCGAAACTTACTTTGAGGGCGAACCCCACAGGAAACATCCAAGAGTAAGAACTGTCAAAAACTGTCATGGCGGAACATTCCTTTCGCCTCCCAGTCTCATGCAGGCGGAGGAACTGGCAGTGAGGGAAACATTGCCATCTTTGTAGACAGACAGGCTGCGATTATGGCTCTTAATTTAACCAGAACCAAATCACATCAAGGTTAGTTGAGGACTGCAGAAAGATATTGGCTCGAACCAGTCGTCGATTCAATCACTCTCCTCTAAGCTCCCGGCCATAGGGAGAAAAGAGGGAAATGAGAGGGCAGACGAATTGGCTAGACGCGGCTCTTCTCTAGCCGCGTCATCCACGAGGGAAGTTTATTCATCGCTGGGCTTCGTAAAGAGAAAAATCCTCCAGCACTTTACCTCGGAGGCGAAAATTAGGTGATCAAAGGTAACTCAACTAACTGCGTCATTTCTAGAAAGATGTGGCCTACATACCAGGCAATGCAAAACGGGTACTGGTCTATTGGCATGCATGCTGTCAAGATTAGCTTGGTATTCACCATAATATCAACTAAAGGAAACTCTGTTCCATGATGTGGTTGCTCGGCTTTAACTTTAAATCTAGGCAACGCATACTAGGTAAACCATTCTCTGACGACCTTTTTGAGATATCAGGCATCGAACTCGGAATCATCATTGTCTTCCTTAATACCACAGGGTGGTTTTGAGCTCTTACTCAATCTTCTCTTCTCCTTTTTATGTCAGGTGAGTTAGTATTAGTAGTAGTAGTATATATATTTATAAGTATTTTAAATACTTTATAATTTCATTTATAATTAAAATTTTTCTAAATAAGTTCATTTTTAGAGTAATTTTTAAATATTTCTTTTTACATGTTTGATACATTTAGTTTTAAAAATTCTAAAATTCTCTTCGGTTTTTATATATGTTGGTTACATATTAAACAGCCTGATCTCCTTGTATAGTATTGTCTTCTGTCCATCTGTTGACATTTGCAAATTCAGTCAGAAATCGTTCGCACTTCGTAGGTTGTGAGGTTGAGCTTCTCTTACGAGTCTAACTTCCCGTGTTGAATATGCTGGTGCTTCACCATACTTTATTTTGAAAACGGTGAGCAGTGCATTCAGTTCCAATTTCTGCTTGATATCCAACCATCTCAGTGTATCCAGCATTTGCCTTATAGGTGTAAATCGATTGCAGTTCAAGATGCTTCTCATACCCTTATTTTTAAGTTTTTGCAATCTTTCGATTTGGCCTTGATTGCAACATGAAAACAAAATTATGGTTTTATTATAGTGTTGTATACATTAACCGCTGTTATATAGTCCATTCTTTTTCGAATTCGTTTAAAAAATCCAATTTTTTCCCCTATTTTTTTACATATACAGTCGACGTGCTGTTCCATTTTTTTAAAATTTTTGTCTATTATCATTCCTCGATATTTTATGCTTTTAACATTTTCGATCGAATTCCCATTAATTTCAATAGTTAATTCGACATCTATATTAATTATCATCAACTTAGTTTTTTGTCCGTTAAGCTTCAGTTTATTCATTTTAAGCCATGATACTAGATGTTTCACATCGTTGTTTAACATGATTCTGCATTGTTCAGTGTCGTCTCCTTCAGCGTATATTAGAGTGTAATCAGCATATAACACGTTTTTGCAAAATTGTATGATTCTTGGCATATCGTTTATATAAATTAAAAATAATTGTTTTGTGATTCCAAAACGGCGCTCAAGCACTAATTGTGTGTTTCTGATTCTAAAATTGGAAACCGGACACTCTTCCTTCCTACCTACCTACCTAAGTACTGTCATGAAAAACTTTCCAAAAAATTGCCGCTCGGAATCGAACATTTAACAGTAACTTGAAGCAATCCCCTTAGCCTTTCCCCTGCTTATGCCGTTGTTCACCGCTACTAACTTATTTTTCATTGTCATGAGAGAGTTTTTTTTAAGGATAATGCTGAATTCGTACTGGTAGGCATTTGATAAACTTTGTTATCAATTGGTTGGGTTTTTTTTTTCCCAAAAATTGGTTTTTACCGAAAAGTATAATAAAGCGCTGTCCTTTTTTAGGAGTATAGTTTATATTATTTTTTTATATTTCGAACAATCTAAAAAAGTCCACTTTGCGCCTTTCTTCCTAATACCTTGAAATTACCTTTACTTAATAGGCCGAATTCCCTAGGCAATAATTTATTAATCGGGTCATCGAGGATGACAATGGCAACCCTTAGAGAAATCATGAAATATACACTTATTTGCAAAAGGAGCTATGCACTTTACTTTATCACATATAATCAACAAGCATGTACCTATGGACACAGTTTTTGCATACGATTTATTAGAATGATGACCCATTTTCTTCGGAATTACACCCATCCGCATGCAGAATAATTTAATTCAAACACTATTCCGATAGCGTCAATTTGCTTATTATCTTCTTAGTCGCATTTGAGCGTCCGGCAACACATTTTGCTTTAATGTGTGCTTTCCTTTCATAATAACTCAGTAACTTATGTTACGGCACATTCAACGTAGTCGTATGTCATCACATAACTACTGAAAATCAATTTCCAATTATTATAGTGCGTCATCCTGTCACGAAGCCTAACCCCGTATAGAAAAGTTTTCTCTCTAGTTTTTTTTCTCAATGGAAATTTAATTTTAGTTGCAAATGCAATGCCAACTACTTACTACTCATGATATGAACACTTTTCTTTAGTGCTCTGTGCAATGCACATGGAAGTGGGAAGTGGGTCGCACAACAAAATTTCACTGACATGATTTCAATGCTAAAAATTTTGTGAAAATTTTACCCACAAGTATATCCATGAGAAAAAACGGGGAAACCGGCAGCAAGCAGCAGGTACATAGCCATTTATAGAGAAAATACGAGATTGAGAGGGAGTGTGTATTAGAGACACTTTCACAGGGCCTCCTAAGATAGACGATGGCCCCCGTCCATTCCACCCTATAATCGCGTTGCGCTCGCCGGCCGGCCGCTTCAGTGCATTTATTCATTGTGCTTGCAGTTAAGGGCATGGATATTAAATTGATGGATGGTGGCGCGAGTCGAGAAGGGTGCTGTGCTGTGCAAGTTGAATCGTTAAACGGAATTTTAAACTGGATAGGCACACATATAGGCAGGCAGCACACAATGAACAACTGTTGCCAACACGTGAAGAGTGATAATGTTCAATTAGAACGTACGGCACTAAAACGTGATGATGATAGTAGTTTCTGCACTACAACTAGTTTATATTTGTGTTTACTATTCTATTGGGGAAATTCCTTAATATTAGCGCAGCAAGTTTATCTAATTATCGCACAGGTACCTACTAGTTTATAGTGGGTAACGGGCGGTTGTTAGGGCTCTTCTTATTGCATCTTAATTTAAATTTCACGATGTCTTATTGTGCATATGCGAGATTTATGGTTATTTTATGAATTTTAAACGGATATTTGCATGCGCAGGTTAATTGGTCGCAATTAATTTTCCTAATAAGTATGATGGAACCAATTGCTAAGTGATCGGTAAAATGCTGTTGAAATCGAATCACATACCCTTCTTATATTCGATGAGTCGGCGACTAATGGAGAAGAATGAGTTAGGTTACTCCATGATGACAGTATTTCTTATCGCTAATCCGATGTAATCATCATCTTCGCTGGATTTCTCTATTCATGAACGAAGCTATGTGTTTAATTGCTCTTTAAGGATTCATCTTATTTTTCTGAAGTAGTTATGTTAGTCCAAACTCTGGTAAAGATTTCAGCATTGTTGGGTTTTATAACCTTTAACATTTGTGCCTTAACAAAATTAGATTGTGAGTTGAATTCTCCAAATTTAAATAAATAGCCCTGCCAGTTTTTGACAGAAAAGGTGCACCAAATGAGTTCATCGTGAATTTAAAAAGTAAATAAAAACTAAACATCACCTGTGAGGCTCACAAGTTCGACTTCAAAAGGTATTCTTAGATCTCTTGGTTTCGGCTAATTTATCACAAAGATCAATCAACTGCAACTTAGTCTTTATCAACCGCACTTTTACCTTTTAACATACTTACGTGCTCTCGACCAGTGAGAGGCTCCATGAAAACACGGCAACCTTTCATCCGCTGCTACTTTCAGTAATCTGTAGTTGGTAGCCCACTTTGGAAATGTAAGGTCTGCCCTCGGCCCATTAAAGATTTTCCAACACCCTAAAATCCTGGGACTCAAAAACGACAAGGTAGCTCATATCGGGACAATTCGTGCGGTTATCATGTGAATGAAATGTCAGAATTTACGAATATTCCCTTGTTTGCAGTTCGCAATTCGCTCTTATATGAATAGTCCTTTAGTGAGAGAGTAGTCTTTTTTGTAGACTATAAGTGGAGCAGAGGATATTACATTCTGAATAACGACGGTAGACTAATGTAATTTTTAACTAAGAAATGAAGCGATACAATATCGCACTTGCGAACCGCCAATAATATTTTACCAAGTTCGTAAACGGCATCAGGAATACAGGATAGTCACCTGTACACCAGGATATTCACCTGTATTCCTGATGCCATTTACGAAGCGTTATGCATTGGTTTTAATTTTCAGAAAATTCATTTAAAACTCATCTTTTGGTGTCGAAGATGAACGGTTACGTATGCTAAATTCTATTCCGTCTTTAATGGGGTTCATGTTCATACTCATTATCTATCTTGAAGTTGCTTCTATCTATAGAGCTATTTAGTTCTAGGCGGTGTGCAGATGCTTAGTAGTAATTTCATCTGTTACATCATTACATGTTAAAACATCATTCATGATAGTGGATTTCGTATTGCCACTTATGCAGGTTCTCGATAGACACACATGGGATCTCCTTTCAAGTATGCTTTAATTTTTTAGATCTATCTAATGTAGAAACAAAATATTGTGTTTAATGTTCAGCTTTCCTATGCAGGGACGAGACAAGAATATCCCTGCAGAGCCCACGATTGTTCAGATGAATTCTTCGAACAATGAGAATTATATAACTCAATCATAAATATTTAAAAAAAAATATAAATCATATTTCGGAGAACAATTTGGATTTAGACGCTTCCGCAGTGTAATTTTCAACCACATCGGTCAGTTGGTAAATTATCTGAATATTTATTAGGCCTTTAAAACCATTTGGCATGACGGACTTATGGATATCCAAAATGATAGAATTTCCCGAAGTGTACTTTCATTCAGGAGTTCTTCAAGGCTCAGTTCTTGGTCTTTATAAGGCTCAGTTCTTTTTTATATAACCCATATTCATCAAACTTTCCATGCATTCAAAGGTGCGCGGTGTCATCATAAGTAATTTTCGATGATGAAACTGCGAATGAATGACGTATATTCGCACCTCATGAATTCGATCTTTAGATTGAGAGGAATCTAAAAAATTCGATGAAAATATTAGAAGTTTACTACAATTAATGGAAAATAAAAGCTATCTCTTTCACTTTTTCTCCCCAGGAGGTAGTTTCCGTTTAAGGGTAAAAATATTTTTTGGGAGCTTTCTGTTAAATATTTAGGAGTATTTTTATTTAACAAACAAGTTAAAAAAATCCTTTATACCTACATTTCATCGGATGGATGCTATCTCATTCAATGACCATTTTTCAAAATGTTGGAAAATCGATTTTTAAAGTTCAGATTGAAAATTTTTGTTTACTTCAGAACATTTTTGATTGGCATTCATTTTTTTCTGAGAGCTAAAATTTTGAATTAGTAATAAATTAAAATCAACGCAAAACTAGACATGTATAACATAAAGTTGATTATGTTATATAGAGAAAAAATAGTTTTGTGGTTTAAAGTTGATTTAATAAAGAATTTTAACAGAAACAAGAAAAACGCATAATGTTGTAATGTTTTCTTTTAGAGCGAATCAAAATCATGTTGGTTAAGAAAAAAGACATGTTTCTCAATATATAAAACAGTTTTGTAACTTGAAAACTAAAAGAGATTAAACGAATTAAAATAAAAATAAAATGTTGTGGTAACAAACAACTTTTGTAAACTTATTTGCGAAATAAATCTAACAATCTATCTAACTTGCACCTTCAAATAATACTCTATGGCAGTTTGCTGGTGACGTTTCAAAAAGTTAATATTATTATCTAAAATTTTCTCACTTGTACCTACCGTAACACAACCTGCTATGAATAAATTGTGAGCAAGGACTTTTTTTCAAGTATTATAGGCCGAAGTTGTAAATGTTTTAAAACAACTGTTTTCTTTTGAGGATAAAAAAAACAAAAGTGTATACCCAACTTAGAAACTTAGGTTAGTTTCTTCCAATAGTTTGATTTTATGTAAATTACTCAATCTAGGTAGGTATACATCTGATCGTTCATTGGCTAATTCATTTTCATTTACGTTCGCTTTTCTCCATGGACATTGTATTCGTATCGACGAGCAGCCGATTCACGTTTTATGGGTTGGTTCAGTAGCGGAGAGCCTGTGCCAGTACAGTCTGCCCTTGCAATCGTCGTCAACTACACAATACCCGGCCCGCACCACCTCATTTGATATTGATAATTATTGTAATGCTAATGACACAGAACAGCCAGTTTCGTAAGCAGTTACATAGGCAGACAGCTAACTAGAGATAGACGTGCGGCACTGCAATGTGACAAAAATTTTTTTTTGCATTCTGTTTGTTTTTATTCTATTCTACGTGTTGTGTTGTTCTTTTTTGTTTTTCATAATCGACGTAATCGATCGGACATGCGATAATTATTATGGTCATACAGCGTTGTGTGCCTCTGCCTCGTGCGGCGAACTCTTGTTAAACTAATTGTTTTAAGCATACTGCACAACAGTACAGAATGCTTCTGAAGGCTCAATAGGTTAAAGGAGTGCGAGAAAAAGATGTTCCGGTAAGAGTTAGGACTCTAAAAAAAGCAGCACGTATGACCACGTGAACGGCATTTTATGTTATATTATGCCAAGTATTCAAGTTGCTCTCAAATAAGGGAACTCCTGGTATTTATTTGCTTGAACGAGTTGTCTTCATGTTACGTGTTGACTTCATGTTACGTGCACAATCACTATACAGACTTTCCAATACTTTGTCATTTTCTAATAATTTGACGTTTCTCCAGAACAGCTTGGCTATACGGGATGTGTTTGCGCTTCATAAAGCAGATCTCCCACTGTTTTGTTCCTTTCAAGAAATATACCTCAGAGCTATTTACAGATAATACTTGTTGAGGCGTAAGAGATGATGAGATTGATTTGATAAGTGTGCTGCATTCGACTACATTTAAAACCACTTGAACATGTGTGCTTATTTCGACAGAAATATATTTGTCGATGGGGTGGCTTACTCCTTCTGATACTGCACGTGAAGTCACTGTAGGGGCGGTCTTACATAAAATCTTTGTTACCGAATGAGGAGTCGTATTCCAAGCATAATATGTGCGTTCTAATATTCCTATATATTTTTGTCTTTGAATCGTGCATGGTTGTGTTACCACTTGTCGTCGGCTTCATAAGGAACAAAAACGTTTGCCAGAAGCCCATAAGACCATTGGAGTTACGCTATTCAACAATTGAATTTAGGCTTACTTAGAGCTCCACATTTGGTCTCTAGGACCTATTGTAATATCGATCAGTGGGAGATAAGCCGGTGTTGTGAAAAGTTTCTTCTATATGCTCGTGGCTACTCAGACAGGTGCACTAACAAATATACTTAAAGATGATAGTTATTTTCAGCAAAAGTGAGTGTTTCTTTACACATACACGTCACGTGAGCTTGGTAGGAATACATTAGCATAACACCCGCAGCGCAGCAACGACTTCAACATTAGACCGAAATCATAAACTCAATGCCGCCATTTTTAGTCCAGTTCAGTTTTTTTTTTACCAAATAATCGAATTGTTTCTCCTGTTTTGTATGCTGTTAGATGTCTACTTGATACAGTTCTCAGCTCCTGCTGAATGCATCTACATATTTCTAATTGAAACATAGTATGGCGCTCTCGCCTATATTTGTCGGCTTATTTCGCACCTAAAATTTCGTCGGATCAAATCACAAAAGGCCCGTTGATGATTTGATGCAATTGAAAATTTGATTACGTACACATTTGTTTGTGACTACCTATTTGAAAAAGCGGGACATTACGGAACACGACTTTGTTTTTCTAATGTCACATAGGTACATATGTACATACCAAACATATTGCCTTCTCTTGTATCGTTAGATACAGTGCCTACTCTTAGAACACTATAAGCTCATAACGACATTGCTACTATTCATTATCGCCGCGATAGAAGTCACCTAGGAAACGTATATACGTCTGTGTCCCCTTTGTAGCAAAGATGATATAATTGCCACTCACGTGGCTCACGTGTTCACCCATAACCGACGACGACGACAAAGACCACGACTAACACTAATAGTGTGTTACAAAATCAGCACTCACAAACGAATTAAAGAAAAATAATCAACAAAGCAGCGAGCTACAAAAACTACATCGGAAATCTACATATTTATTTATGTACGTGCTTGAAAATGTGAAATTCCCATAAATTACCCCCCACCAGCACCCACTCCACACTGTATCTTGGAATTATTTAAAAAAAGTACAACAGCAAGAATAAAAAAAGGGAATTGTAGAATGTTGTCCCGTATTTCAATTAACTGCAAACGGGCTCGATATTTGTAAGAACATAGCGCCTACTACTAAAAGTCACGTTGCCGTGCCGCATGCATCGCTATCGCACTAACAACAACGTTCTAGTGGATGTGTGGTTCTTTGCGTGCTGTTTTCCGTTCTGTCTTAGTCTGCTGAGCTGAACTCTGATTTCTGATTTCTGAATCTGTGTTTTGTACTGTGATGATTACTTAACTACAAAACCATTCGGAAACGGTTGCATGTTGCATAGTACACCAACACCAATGTAACAATGAGCTTTCTTTTGCACTACTTTTCACCCTCTCTTTTTCTCTCTCAGTGTTATTTCGCACACAATTCCACATAAAGCCCACCAGAGAAGCCGAATGCAACATGTTGTCTTCGAACCATTCATTCGCACACATTCGCTTGTCGAAAGAAGAAATCCCCATCGCTCAGTGCTAGCAAATTCATCTATCGCCGGCGGATGAGAATTGAGAATCCGACGAATCCACAAAAGACAAAAGGCACTGCAAGTGAAAGCTCTCCATTTCAATTCAATTCTGACCGTCAACGGTAACAGTTGGATTTTTTCGGTTTCTTAGCTCCGTCAATCTGGAACCTCGTCTTTGTTTCGTTCTCGTTGTGTTGATTCGTTTTAAAAACTTACCGTCTGTCGTGTTATCGTATGATTAATTAATTTACATTTTGTACCTACAAATAAATAAAATATAGTGTTTTTTTTAAAAAAAAAAAAAGGTTTTATTTATTTTGATAATTTAAATATCATAGTGATAGAAGATAACAGTGTGCAACGGAAAAGGAAATGTCCGGCCATTGTTCACTTGGGAAAATTCGGTTAGTTTTTGAACTTAATTCTAAGACAACCGGTTTATTGTGAATTGTGCTCTAGTAGATACTTCTTCACTGGTGTAAAGTGGAAACAGTTAAAAAAAAGTGAAAGAGAAAAGGAAACATTTAAAAAAAAATTAGAAAATTGTGTCCTTTTGTTTTTAAAGTTTCACATAAAATTCAAAAATATTTTAATAATAATAATAAATGAATCATGTCAGTTGTTTTTACAATTGAGGGTGAACAACTTGTAGTGCCAAGAATTAATCTATACAAGGGAGGACCATCAAAGAATTTGTTAATATTAAAGGATAACGAAGGTGCTAAAAGCAAAAGTATGTTGTATTGAATTAACACATTTTATTTTTAGCTTCCTACGAGGATTACAGATGTAAAATTAAATAAAAAATATTAGTGATCTGAGTTGAAATCAAATGTCTATAGGGTATTTTATTCACATCCGACATTAGATCTACCAAAGATTGTGTGCAAAATTTTTCGCAAATAAAAATTTGTAGCATGAGAGTCGGAGTTCATTGTAATTTCGAATGAAATTCTGTGAAACAACCGTGGAAATGAAGGAATTTGTCAATGTAAATTCGAAAAGATAAAACAGGCGGAACTAATCAATTTTTTTTTTGTCAAATAATTTTTGTGATTTTATTGGAATCTATTTGTGAAATTTCCATTTAAATTTAATTTTGCAATTAACTTGTTCAAAAAGGAACTATACAAATTTGAACTTATTAAAAACTTAATTTTGTCAAAATTTCTTAATTCCTAAAAGAGGTGTAGTATGGAATTCGGATTTAAATTTTTTTGGAATAACTACGGTTCAATTTTTCTTCCATACTATTAGTTTTTTTTTATATCTGTTTACAAATTAATTCATATGACTCATTTTCTAAAAAAACTGCCTCCTCCTAGTTGATACGTACCTCCAATTAGTACTTACGGCGATCCAAATGGATCTCTAAATGGAAGCCAAGTATGCATAGTAATATGTCTTTTCAAAGGTTAGACGCTAAAGTGCGTGTTATGGATAACATTTCGCTGAAAATGTCTGTTTTATATTTCTGATATGTAGAGAGTGCTGAAATTTAACCCGCTTTCATGAGTGATGCTGTGTGCTTAATATGTATGTACAGTTGAAACGAAGAAATACATACAACTCGGATACAATACTTTGCTAACCTAAATGTTATCTAATTTATAAGAACCTATTTTGTATAGAACGTATATGAAGATCTAACTGCTGCATACTTACTTAGATGAAAAAACTGGCTCGTTAAATTTTAATATCTAGTAGGCCATCTAATGGTTTCTTCTTAAATTATATGTCATTTCGTGTTGATAGTTCTTATGTGCGTCAAAAATTGATTGATTTTTTGAAACTCATTATTTTTGAACAACGTTAGGAAATAATGCAATGTTACTTTTAAAATAAATGCATTTTAAAAAGAAATCGATTTTTTGCACACTAAGTTTAATAATTGTGTAATCAGCCATTTTGATGATCCTCGGTGGTTGGACACCGCTTGACTCTCTTTTTGTGGGGTGTCAGATCCATATCCAGATCCAGAGATGATTCAAGCACACAACAATAAAACACAAACAATATGTTTCTAATAATTTACTTTTATATTAAAATACGATGAAAAGAAAAAAAAACACACAAAAACTTCTTTTACAGCAGTCACAGTTTTAGTTTACGAGTATTTGAGTCTTAGATAAAACAAGGTGAACCATACAACCTCGTTCAAACCAGCGTGATTGATTCGTTGCGCGATAACGAGACTTTTCGAGAGAGTATAGGAGTCATCAAGATTCATCGACAGATTTACTTATTTCTCGATTACATTCGGCTAAAATTGACTTTGCTCCTGATATGCTCTCCGGATGTGCGGAGCCTTAATGAACCAGAACTCTAGGAAGTGAAATCTCAGACCTCTTGTCCTCATGCCAACATATGCAATTTGTCACTGCTGCAGAGAATTTTCTATATTCGTACAGCTCATTTTCTATACCGTCAGTCACATATCTATTCGGACGAAGTCATGCATCAATGATGTGATTTCCAAGGCATGCCGTGTTTAAAGTTGACTGCTCGTGCTCTATTTTATATTACATTCAAATCATTACACATTACAGTGGCAGCTCCACTTGATTTTTCATTTGTAAGATCAGAAATCGCAGGAATTGTTATTTGATCAATTCCCTAGACACCCAATACGGTTATTTAACAACGACGTTTTAATATTTCCCAAAATTTGATACTCGGATTTCGCTACAGGTTTATTTTGTTTATGAAATTTGCGTCATGGGTTAGAACATGTAAAATTGAATACTCTTAGGAGTAAATTACACTTGTTGGAAAAAAATAAACTTAAAACTCCCTGGCGAAAACTACAAAAAAGTGTGCATACTCTTAGGAGTGAAGTACTTCTTGCCGACGAGGCTGTCATCAGAGATGAGCGATCGATCATACTTACCACTTCCCTACGCCGGTGTGCTTCGCTCTATTCCTTCAATGAAAACATGGAAAACACAAATAAGCAGAAAGATTCAACAATTTGAAGTGTGCATTAAGACGATGTCATCTGCATACCTAAGTCAGAGTGTTATTTTTATTAACATGCAATGTTCAATGTTCAAGCCATTGAACGAAAAAATTAAAAAATTGTCTAATACGTATTGGGTCACAAACTTGCCGTAAATAAGTGAGATCTTATATATGTGTTATGTAAACTGTTTTCAATTCGAAAAAAAGTATTCACGTAAAACCTTAAAAACGTAACATGAAACTAATATTAATTCTTCTTTTGTTTATTATTTTTACAGATGCATTAACACATCGAATGATGGTGGCAGAATTCGTCGCCCGACAACATTCGACCGGTTCCCCTGTCAACGGTGAGACACCGAATCAAAATCATACATCCTCAAATATGCCAGATACTCTTGGTGCAACGAATAATCAAACAATGAACTCAAGCAATTATCGTTTGCCGCCGGCATCGCCGGCTTTATCGTTAAATGGCGGCAATTCAAATGGACCAAGTGGTAAGTTTAAATTTTGCAACGTTTTGCGTTATGAGAAATAATTTTTTTTTTCTCTTTCAAAACTAAGGTCACAATTTAATGCTGCAGGATCCGCTCAGCCCACAATCAGTTGACATGGATGGTAACTACTCGTCGTCGGCCTATGAACTTGGTTTAAAACGCAAAGAACTCTTCACTCAACGTAAGCAACGTGAATTTATTCCTGATAATAAGAAAGACGACAGCTATTGGGACCGAAGAAGACGCAATAATGAAGCGGCTAAACGATCCCGGGAGAAACGTCGCTACAATGACATGGTGTTGGAGCAGCGCGTCGTCGAACTGACTAAGGAGAATCACGTACTGAAGGCACAACTCGATGCAATCAAGGAGAAATTCAATATTACCGGTGAGAATCTGGTTAGCGTTGATCAGATTATGGCGACACTACCGACTAGTGAACAAGTGTTAAGTATTACAAAGCGTGCTAAGCTCTCAACAACGGTACCGCCAACAATAATCTATCCACCACATTCTCCGAGTCCAGTACAAACATCAGTGATACACCAGACAATGAACTGTATGGAGCCAATGTCACCTGAACCACCTTCGTTGCATCATCATTATCAGCAACAGAAGGCACCGTCCGCTAATGGTTTCAGTGGACAGCCATCAGCTGCGCAGCAACAACCAGCGAATAGCGGGGCACCATCATCAACAAATGTTAATGGAAAGATGAATGGGGTCGGACAACTGCATCACACGAGCGGTATCCATCTGCAGCAGCTGCAGCCGCAACAGCAGCAGCATCATCAGCTCCATCACCATCGTTCCTGCCAATCAACGTCCCCGCACAATAATTTACATCATGCCCATAATTCGTTGCCACCGCAAGCTACTCAGCAACAACACCATCATCAGCAGCAACATCAACCACCACAACATCAGCAGCAACCCCATCACGGTGATAGTTCCTTACCATCTCCAGTTTCATCGACATCTCCCTCTGGCAGTGAACACGATGAACATAAATATCGTGGATACAGCAACAAAAACAGTGATAATGATAGCAATACCACGCACCATCCAGCAATGTATCACCATTCCGGCGGCAGTCTACACCATCAGATGCATCCAACCCATCACAATCCTCATATTCATCACCAGTTGCCAACGCATCACCATCTCTCGCATCAGCACCATCCAGCGTTGCAGATGAGTGGTGGTTCGTCGTCCTCTCTTACAACCTCATCCAGTAACCACCCGGTGCTAAATGCCCTTAACCGAAGCGGAGTTCCTATCGATGATTTGGACAAGATTCGCAGTGTGGTGGCTGTGATCGCAAATGGCGTTGGTGAACCTACGAGTTCAACTTCAGCATCCACCCCGCACCGAGATCTTTCGCCAACTGTTGGTTTCCAAAATCACCACCATCCACAACATCATCTGAACAACCAACAGATGCAGCAACAGCAACACCAGCAACAACAAGAACAACAACAACAGCAACAGCATCATCATCAACCATCACCTCCTCAAATGAATCATAGTGTACCCACATCTCAGTATACTACATCTCATCTGTCCTTCACCACATCTCCTACGTCGGCGGCCGCAGCTGCAGCTGTTGCTGCTGTCATAGGCAGTGCCACGAGTGGAGTTGGAGCGCCACAGTGCAGAAATGATAGCACAACCGCTGCTACATTGGCGTTAGCAACCAATATTTGCTATAACGCGGCAGCAGCCGTAGTTCTCAATACGAAAGAAGCAGTCAGTTCCAAAGTCTCTGCTGATGCATACAATGAATTGAGTGGCAACGTATTGAATTTATCGCGTCGGCCGTCATCACCTTATGAGCTCTCCTCCAGTTTATCTGGTTCCGGAGCTGCATCCGGGGACGATGAGCAGGGCGATAATCAGCACCCTGTCGATCTGAACAATAGCCTTCCATTGAAGCTACGCCATAAGTCGCACCTTGGCGACAAGGACGCTGCAACAGCACTGCTTGCACTTCAGCACATTAAACAAGAGCCCAGCAGCCGGGCATCTCCTCCATGGGACGGGGAGGGCTCCAGCGATGAGCGCGATTCCGGAATCTCAATCGGTGGCACTGAGTGGACGGCGCAACTGCAACGCAACATAATCGTGCCAATCGCAGCTGCTGCCGATCAAGAAGGCAACATTCTTAAGTCTCAGATTGCCCGACTGGAATCAGAAGTGGCCAACATCAAAAACATGATGATTTTAAGCACGGCTGGACCGTGCGCCACAGCAACAGCGCAATAAGCTTAGAAAAAAAAACTCTGTTTTTATTGGATCTCATTCGGGATAAATGTCGATGATGAATGCATACATAATTAATCCCTAAAACAAAAAATACGTTTTCGTGTAAAAAGTAGGCAAGCGAGTGAGATTTGGAAGATTGTCTGCAATGAAAAAAATTTTGGAGAACTTTCTGAATTGTAAACGCAAAACACATTCCATATTCTTTTCACAAAATACTAGAGTATAGGATAGTTTGCAGGCAACCATAATATGTATGTAAAATGAACTGATAGATCGTATGTATGTCAAATATAAGAGAGAAAAGGGGGGAGAGTGTTAATCTCGAAGAGACAGTAGCAGAAAACTAATTAAAAGCAATTTTTTTCAAATTATTATATAAAAATATATATATTATGTATATGTGCATATATGAAATATCGTAAATATGTTATTTTAATACATAGTACCCCCAATCGTCAGTAAATGTAATGCGTGTTGCCAAGGCTTTTTGTTGTTTTCTACTCTGTCCTTCTAGTCATCATCCTATTACATCTACGCTTTAAAAAGCTCCTTTCACTACTTTCGAAATAGTTTTATATAACAAAAAAATATAAAATAAAAAATACATAATTAAATGTAATAAGTACCTGCAGAGAGAAACACTATACCGGACCATAGAAAAAAATGCAATCAAATTTTTAACATACTTGAGTTTGCTATTAAAAAAGTATATATTTATGAAACTTTAAACATTTCTAAAAGAAACTTGCTGTTCCTTTATATAAGAAATATAAATAAACAATTATTATTATTTTTTTCACAAAACAAACAAAATCAGTGCTTGTTTTAAGGTACCTAATTAATTATATTTAAAATTCAAGCAAAACTTATATGGTGTAAAACAAAAAAATGTGAATTATTCTATGGAATTTAATGGATATATACATCTTTAAATATTTATATACATTTATATATTTTATATATGTTAATAGTGCATATGTAGACATATATAAAGTTTTTTTTTATTGTACGCTTTAAGTTTTGTTGTCCTTATTATTGTACATATTCAAACAGAAACTATTTTTTTATCATATATTAATTTATTCTTAATGCTTTTTTTTGCTTAATGTATTACATAAATAAGTATAAATGTCTATATACTGTATTTTTATTTTATTTTTTTAATCTTAGTTATATAAATATATATATTTTAAAATAAAGAAAGCCTAAATGTTTATCCATTATGAAATAAAATAAAAAACAAAATCAGCACATACACGTTATATTATATATTCGAGGGTAAAACTTAATCTTGAAAATAAAAAAAATTTAAATATATACTGTATTCGTTTTTTTGTTTGTTTGTTTTTTTTAACAGTAGATTTTGTTTGATAAGCAAAATTAAACATTCGTCCCAAATAGAAACATACATTTTTTTTTATATACGCTTACAACGTGGAAACAAAATAAAAAAAATTCAAGTTATTGTTCGGCGGTTGATTTGAAAAATACATAATTCAAAGTATTGTTGAATTTTCGATAAAATGTATATACACATAGTCTTTTATTTCTATTTTGTAATAATTAAAAATAAATGTAAAATGAAATAGATGGTTCTTGTTTTTAAATTGAAATTTAATTTTGTTAAATTTTTTTGGAAATAGATTTATTTTTTATGTTTCGAAGAGTATGGACTAAATATAAAAATGAATTGTGTGTTTCAATGTATACAATGTTTTGTTTTTTTTTCTTAAATTTATTGCCAATTGCGCAGTTGCAAGTATGCAATCGCTTATCAGCTATCACCTTGGTTTGGATCCTGGTAAACTGCTCCACTGTTTCTAAAATTAAGGGGGTTCCTCTTCAGTAATTTTTATTTTGCATCGTATCCCACTGAAAAGATGTGTGAACACATCAAAATTATATTAATCTGTATGGTGTGCGTACATACTAATGCCAGGGACTGTGCCTTTTCTCATACAAAAAAAAAATCTTGTTTGAGGTGGGATTCGGATGGGTGAAATATCATACGCGGTGTGTGTACATGCTAATTCTAGGGAAGAAACACGGCTATACTTGTTGGCTTCTGATGAGTTTCTGTGCACAGTTCTGTACATCTACGCTTTAAAAAGCTCCTTTCACTACTTTCGAAATAGTTTTATATAACAAAAAAATATAAAATAAAAAATACATAATTAAATGTAATAAGTACCTGCAGAGAGAAACACTATACCGGACCATAGAAAAAAATGCAATCAAATTTTTAACATACTTGAGTTTGCTATTAAAAAAGTATATATTTATGAAACTTTAAACATTTCTAAAAGAAACTTGCTGTTCCTTTATATAAGAAATATAAATAAACAATTATTATTATTTTTTTCACAAAACAAACAAAATCAGTGCTTGTTTTAAGGTACCTAATTAATTATATTTAAAATTCAAGCAAAACTTATATGGTGTAAAACAAAAAAATGTGAATTATTCTATGGAATTTAATGGATATATACATCTTTAAATATTTATATACATTTATATATTTTATATATGTTAATAGTGCATATGTAGACATATATAAAGTTTTTTTTTATTGTACGCTTTAAGTTTTGTTGTCCTTATTATTGTACATATTCAAACAGAAACTATTTTTTTATCATATATTAATTTATTCTTAATGCTTTTTTTTGCTTAATGTATTACATAAATAAGTATAAATGTCTATATACTGTATTTTTATTTTATTTTTTTAATCTTAGTTATATAAATATATATATTTTAAAATAAAGAAAGCCTAAATGTTTATCCATTATGAAATAAAATAAAAAACAAAATCAGCACATACACGTTATATTATATATTCGAGGGTAAAACTTAATCTTGAAAATAAAAAAAATTTAAATATATACTGTATTCGTTTTTTTGTTTGTTTGTTTTTTTTAACAGTAGATTTTGTTTGATAAGCAAAATTAAACATTCGTCCCAAATAGAAACATACATTTTTTTTATATACGCTTACAACGTGGAAACAAAATAAAAAAAATTCAAGTTATTGTTCGGCGGTTGATTTGAAAAATACATAATTCAAAGTATTGTTGAATTTTCGATAAAATGTATATACACATAGTCTTTTATTTCTATTTTGTAATAATTAAAAATAAATGTAAAATGAAATAGATGGTTCTTGTTTTTAAATTGAAATTTAATTTTGTTAAATTTTTTTGGAAATAGATTTATTTTTTATGTTTCGAAGAGTATGGACTAAATATAAAAATGAATTGTGTGTTTCAATGTATACAATGTTTTGTTTTTTTTTTCTTAAATTTATTGCCAATTGCGCAGTTGCAAGTATGCAATCGCTTATCAGCTATCACCTTGGTTTGGATCCTGGTAAACTGCTCCACTGTTTCTAAAATTAAGGGGGTTCCTCTTCAGTAATTTTTATTTTGCATCGTATCCCACTGAAAAGATGTGTGAACACATCAAAATTATATTAATCTGTATGGTGTGCGTACATACTAATGCCAGGGACTGTGCCTTTTCTCATACAAAAAAAAAATCTTGTTTGAGGTGGGATTCGGATGGGTGAAATATCATACGCGGTGTGTGTACATGCTAATTCTAGGGAAGAAACACGGCTATACTTGTTGCTTCTGATGAGTTTCTGTGCACCGTACTAGGCAGGAAAAATTTAAAAATTTTAAAAATAAATCTTGTTCGTTGCGAGTGTTGGATGAAATAACGCACATGGGTGTGTTATTTCGAATATTGACTGCAAATGCATGGACACTATAGAGGAAAAAATCACTAGGTCTGCCAATCCAACTACGATTATCATGCTGAGGGGATTTTTGATGTCTGCAACCTCACTATTAAGGAGTATCCCTCCTATTCTTGCAAGCTAATCCGCATTCTCATTTCTCTCAACACCGAAGTGCGTCAGGGCCCAACACAGTCTCACTCGGTTCTGACTACATAATACTTTAAGCATGGTGAGAAATCTTTGGACCATAACTGGATTGGTGTTGGTTGATTCTATTGCCTTGACTGCGGTCTAAGTATCAATCTAGATGGCGATATATCTTTCGAATACCGATTACATTAGCAGTAACTAAGCCGCACTGAGGCCAACAGTGCTTTGACAGACACTACTTGTGTCCGGTAGTCATATAGACACTCTCAGAACCTGTTCCTTACGCTGTTTTTGAATCATCGAAAACTGCGCAGTAAATTTTCGTGTAGGCCAAAACGCAGTAGATTTACTGCTATAGGAGTATGATGGCAGCCCTGAATTTGTTCTTTGTCACAAAAAATCGGTAAATATACCTTTTGTTCATGGTGGGAGTGGATGGAGGGGGATGGAAAGAAATAAGTCATTTAAGAGCAGCATTGAAAAACCCTTTGGGTGGCACTGGAAGGATTAAAACTTAAACTCCTTGCACAGGAGAATCAAAAAAAGCTCGGCATGTCTGTTAGTCTGTGGGATGTGGTTCACCGATTTAACCTCCCCAAGAGGTGCTTTTGAAAAGCAAATATTAGGCGATACAGGACTTTAAAGCTATCTTTTCCCTTGTGCATTTAACACAGCTTGAAAAGCATTTGGGTGGTACGGGTAGGATTTAAGCAGTGTATTAACCAAATAAGCTCCAGGTGCTTCAACGCTTCTGAATAAAGAATAAATGACAATTCTTCCCATCCCGTAATCCTTTCGGATAATTTGTTGGTGCTGTTGTTGTTGCATTCGTGTGTCTAGGAGTATCTATTTGAAATTTTCGCATTATTTATATTCAGCATGTAAATTAGTGGTTTCCAAATTTTTTTTGCACTTTTTTCTTTTCACTTTAATTGAATTTGTCGTTCTCACACTCAAATGCAAACAAAATTTTAAGAATGCGCGACCACTAATTCAAACTCGATACTTACCTTTTTATTAATAAGGCCAAACAAATAATCCACGCTAAATTTGTGTACGAGATAGGGTGTAAATAAATAGATTTTACCGTTCCACTTTGCCAACTGACGACGGAAGTGAATCTAGGACAGAATGAAGTTGTAATTTTTCCATTTAATGTGTATGCTGTACGTAACAACTGCACTGTTAGGTATATAAAATATGACAAAAATACATATTTATTGTTTTAAATATATTTTACTATCTTTTGCATTTTCGCAACTTTGTCAGTATGTATCTATATGTAAAATGTGTGCGTTTATTCCTTTGCGATGCATTTGTGTGTATGCAGACTAATTCTTTTGTGTGATTTATCCCCCCAAGACTGAAATTTGCAAAATTTTTCTATTTTGGAATTCCAGTCCTAGCTAGCAATACGTTAAAAGATGAACAACAAAAACATTGAAACCAAGACATCAAAGAAATGATTGTTGTCTTTCTGTTAATTCACTGAGAAGTGGAACAGAAAATTATTTTTTGTACCAAAACGTTTAATTAACAACAAGATTGACTTAGGTCAGTTTTTTTGAATATGACACTATGTCAAACTTATATTATGGGGAAGAAATAGTAAAGCGTTATGTGTTTAAATTTGCTACGACTTTTTGCGAGCTGTCACAGTATTAGCAAATGGGCATTAGTGCTCGAAAAAAGCAAAAAAAATATGTTTTATATTGCGTTATGCGTATGGCTATAATTGTTTTGAAAAAAGGAAAGACTTGTAAATCGGGTCCGCAGAAACCACGCCTTTAAGTGTTTAAGATTGTCACCGAGTCACTGCAAAAAAGACTCGGAGCGAAAGATGAGCATATTTGTTTGTTTGATTCTATTTTGCACTGTCTTATCATACATCCTCGCTTCAGTTTTCGACCAATTTTGGTATCCATAATTGTGCAGCATCGGGTACTTTATAGCATAAAAGCAACTCATCTGAAAGAAATATATTTCTTTTTATTAATTCAAATAACATACCATACTACATTTATTAATTAAAAAGCAAAAAAGTATTTCGTTTAAACGTAATTACAAAATCAAATATAAAACAACGAATAACAAAATAATACTATGTATAATTAAAAAATACCATGTAGAGTTGGTAAATAATCAAATATGTGTAATAGAAAAAAAACTATGTTGTATAAATGAAAACAAAAAATATGTCCATTACCATTCAACAAAAAAAATACATTTAAACAATTCCATGAAAAACAAAAAAAAATTAAATGTCTTGTCTTTTAATTTTAATTGAAAAACAAAACAACGCTGCCCTTTATGTTTGTGTTATGTAATTTATTATCATTATTTGTTCTTCATTTACATAATGATGGCTTTTGTTTGTTACTTCGATTTTTTCTTTTTGTTAAAAATGTACAAATTTTATAATCTAGATTAAGAGTTTATTCCTCATCATAATGTTTTTTTTTTAATTTACTAGATTATTTATTTGTCATAAATACTTTAAGTCTCTATTGATTAGTAATTCACTATTACTTAAGACTATTCGAAAATTTAAACAAATTGATAATTGAAAAAAGTATATATCAAGACGTTCGTTCGCAAATAACGCATTCTCTCATCTTTCTCTCCCTCTCTCTCTCTGGTTCACATGCACTCTCTGAAACATTACTCATAATGTAGTTTTGTTTTGTAATTTGATAAATTTTACATTTTCGTTTATATGTACAATTGTTGATTTAAAAATCTCTTTTATATTATATACAATACGAGAAGCCTAAGCATCTTTTAAGCTAACTGCTACGAAATATTTTTCATTAAGCTAGCGTTACTGCAGCAGCTACTGGTGCCGGGTAGCTCCTTAGCGATACCTCCCCATTCGAGCTTGTAAATGCGTGTACGCCATCGTATCGCTGGATTCCACAACGCATGTAGAAACAGATACGGTCCGCTAATCTCACGGAACAACCAGCCGATCACGAATTCGAATTTGTGGAATGGTAGTGATCCATTCTGTACAAAGTGGACCAATAAAATATATATACATTCATTCGCTGCTGTAAGAGAATAACATTGCTAATTTCAACCTACCTGGACAATAGACAGAAGAAGCCAATCGGATAGGAACCACGTTAAAATATGTACTAAGTAAAAAACTAAAGAGTCCCAATTGAAAAGTAACGACACTGACCATGAAGCGAAAGCGCCAACCACCAGGCACTCGGACAATGGCTCAAGTAGTATCGTTGTCGGTACCATTGCGACGCGCAGCTTCGCCCATCGTGTTAAGCGCGCTTGAAAATTGCTAATATCACATATGCCGCTATTTTGCCAGGCCGGCTGGTTACTAATGCGCATCTTCCAACCGTGATCGGTAAAACATTTTGCAATGAAGAAGTCTTCAGCTAAATAACAGCCAAATTTTTGTAGTCCGCCGAATTCGTCCATGACGCTCTTGCGGAGTAGGCACGACATACCCGTGTGGCAGTTAATACCAAGCAAATCGGCAGAGAGGTAGATGCGCGACTGAACAGTTCCAAAGTAAATCTGTGACCAAAACAACAAACAATAATAAAGTGTTTCTTTCTAAAGATGTTCTTACTATACCTTTTCAAAAGTAGCTGCGAATCCATCTCGATCACATGTGAACGGCATTTGATGGACGAGTCCTGTCTTTTCCGTCATATTTTGCACCATGTCCGTAAGGGTGTCACTTTTCACTTCATAAATAGGAACGAGAATTAGATTATGTATGTTTTTTTCACATACTATTACTCACTTTTAATTCCACTGTCAGAAATCATAATGAGTTCATACTTGGCCGCCGCATAGCCTGGATACATGTTGTTGATCTTTGGATTAACACCAACATTTGAGCCTCCAATAAAGAGATCTGCATCGATGAGGGGATATTTATTCTTTAAACTCTCGACTATCGGTACGGCTGGATCATTTTTATCTTCGACGCAGAACAACAATTCGTACTGCAAAAAGTAATGGAAGAAAGAGGATTATATTTAAGGTTCGAATTGAAAAATAGAAAGCACTTACTATTGGGTAATCCATTGTGAAGAATGTCTCTAAATTGTGTTCCAAGTTCGGATCGATACCCATGAGTGGTTTAAGAATTGAAACAGCTGGCAGGGGTGTTTCATGAGGAAAGGTGCATGATTTACGCTGTAGCTTGTATTTTCTGGAATAAAACAAAAATAATGAAACTTTTAATAAAACGGTAAATATTTTTCATTTGTAAAGTGTGTATGAAAAAAAAGTATTCGCTTTCAGAAACACTCTACCATAGAATCGTTTTATTGTACAAAAAATTATGAGTCGAAAAATAAAACAAAAATATTTATAGAGTGCGCGGCAGATAAATTAATGATTGTCCCATTTCCCAATCAAGTTTTTCCATTTTGACAGAATTTTCTCTCTTGCCTTCACATTCCTTTCTACATACCGACCTCCACGAATCCAAGATAACGTCAATGATTTCGGAAACACTCGCGCAGGGGATATCAAAATACTCCTTTTGGCAAACTCAATTCATCCTCATAAACATAAAACACACAAGTAAATTTTTTGTTCTCTGTTTGGCTTGTCTGTCCGACGCAAAATTACTCGGAAACTGTAAGGTCTAGGTCTATGAAGTTTAAATTTGGAATTTAGATCATGGCCTAAAAAGGTGCAGGAATTTATATTATTTTTGTTAGTTTTAATGCCGTGGCGACTTATAAGCACTTTAAGCTTACAGCGAATTATTATACAATAATAGCCTATCTTTTCTATGTAATTAATAGAAGGTGTGTATGCCTGCTAATAAAGTATCCATTCATAGATATTATATAATGGGATTATTTTCGAAATCCAAGTTAAACGCCATCTATACTCCAGTACTGAAATTATAATAGAACAGAATCGAGGCTATCTGTAGCGCCTAAAATGCGGCACGACATTATTGATTTTAATACCTTAATAAATGAAGTGCGAATTTTATAATAGGCTGGAGATTATAAGAAATTAAAAATGTAAACTAGTGGGAAATCAGTTTGTCATAAATTAATGTTACTGGTGAACTAAATCGTTTTAAATACAATGTTCATCAAACAGATCCGGCACTTGGTCACTTATAGCAGCGGCGGAAATGAGACCAAGATTGACTACCTTTTGGTGGCCGGAGGAGCAGGAGCCGCCCCCAACAACGAAGAAGTGACCGACATAACAGTCGAAAAAATTGGGAAAGCAGCCAAGAACTCCAAGAAGAGAAAAGCGGTTGGCCGGATGAGATACCCAGTGAGTTCAGGAAAAAGATGGGAGACATCGCGCTCAGATGGCTCATGATTCTTAACTCCAAACTCATGAAAGGTGACGCAATGCCCAATCAGTAGAGGGAAAGTTATCATCTTCTTTTGCACAAAGAAAAGGGAGATACAAACAAATTTAAAGTAAGTTAGATAATTCAATAAAGTTGAGGTCACACACGATGAAGATCGTTGAGCGGGCATTAGATGGCCACCTAAGACATATAATACGTCTGTTTAATGTTCAGTGCGGGTTTGTCGTGGGTAAATCGACCGCAAATTGTGATTCCTTAAAGGATCTGCATATGATTCTGGTTGATTTTGAAAAAGCATTCGACAGACAACCAAGAGATCTGATATGATATGAACGAGGAGTTTCGTAAACCTACGTACAGATGATCATGGATATGAACGAGGGACCGAAGACAAAAGTCTGATGTCCCGGAGGAGTCACCGATGAATTTCCAAAAAAGTCGATGTGGGAAGTGTCTTAAGTCCTTTGATCTTTATTATAGTCCTTGATTATCAGCTTGAGGGAAAAGTGACGGACCCTAAAGTGCATCAGTTATTCTTTGCTGACGATAGAGCCATTATAAGTGATGATCAGACTTCCCTGCAACGAGCACTTGGAGTTTGGGTACATGTTTAAGAGGGGAATGGATATCATATTAGCCAAAAAAAGACAGAGTATCTTCCAGACATTTTTTTTCTTTCTAAGTGTGAAAAGTTCAAATAAGGCAAGTTAACAGCAGCAAGGATGAAGATGCTTCGCATCATAGCAGGAGTAACAAAGCGTGATCGACTTAGAATTTCCAAAATCCGAGGAAGCCTTCACGTCAAAGAACCCCGAAAATATTCAGTTGGTATTGTCATGTTCAAAGGAGGGATCCTGCCTACCCCGTCAAAAAGGCAATGGCAATCAACGTTACCTTTCACTAGCGTAAAACAGGCAGGCCTAAAAACTCCTGGATTACACAAATGCAGAAACACCAGCATTTAATTGGCCTCAATGATGAAGTGATTTAAAATCGGGAGGCCTGCAGAAATTCGGACGGACGGACGGACATTGCTAAATAGTCTTAGGATTTGGTCCTGATCATAAATATATATAAAAAATTAATATATATTCTAATAAATTATGGGTCTAAGACGAATATTAAGGGGTGTTACAAACTATGTGTCAAAATTAGTATACCCTTAGGATAGGGTATAAAAAGTATCACGTACATCGACTGCAAGGACCAGGCCTCGAACGACTTTGCCAGAGCGGCAGTGGACGGACTGGCGCTGTGGGAAGGGGCTTCACTCAAAGCTGTTCCCATAGACCAAGTTCCAAAGAGGGCAAAGGGAAGACTGTTAAGCAGCTAGATCTAGCCCTAATTCAAGAACCCTTGGTCAACAAGAACAGGGTTTTAGGATTGGGGCTGAAGAACTATTGTACGTTTTACAATAGTAACAAAGTAAAGGTGAGAACTTGTATCGTAGCGAAGAATAGCCTTCAAATACTAATGCAATCTCACTTCAGTACAGGTGACCTGTCGGTGGTGGAAATCAGAGGGGTAGACGATAGCTGCACCATGGCTTCGGTGTATATGCCGGTCCCCCCGGAATGTGAGGGCGCTAGTTAGAGCGTCCGAGCAAAGTAAGGAAAACTTAGTCTTAAGTTGTGATGTTAATGCCCATCATACCATATGGGGCAGCTCTGACATCAACACTAGGGGTGAGGCTCTGTTTAGTTAATTTTGTCCTCTTGGAGGATTAATTAAATTTTGGACGTAACTTTTGTACTGGAGGGTATCTAGCAGGGCATCTCTATTAGATCACTGCCTCTTTGACCTACTGGTCGGCTTTCAGGACAGGAAAGTTTTCAGAAACCCAAGGAGAGCGAACTGGGAAAGTTTTAAAAAAGAACTTCAGAGGATTGAAATCCCCTGCCCTAGCAGATATCTCACCACCGAGCAAGAAGTCGACGACACAGTCGAATACCTTACAGGGGCGATCTCTGGCGCCTTCGAAAAATCCTGCCCAATCGGCAGTAGCAAAAGGAAAAACCGCCCGCCCTGGTGGAACTTCAAGATCGCGGAGCTCATCAAAAGCTCAAGATCTAGGTGGAACCTTGAAAAAGAGGGTCTCATCGAATGGACAACATACAGGGAGAGCGTAAAAATCCTTAAAGATCAGATACTCTAAAAGGAACTCGTGGAGAAGTTTCTGCGGATCGATCGAGTCAACAACAGAGGCGTCGAGGATCAGGAAAGTTCTATCCAAGGTACCAATATCGGTATCCTCGCTTAGAAAATCCGACAGTAATTGGACTGAGACTCATAAAGAAACGCTGGAGACACTGACGGAGACCCACTTCCCGGGATGCACGGAGGCCTACTCAGGTTACGATACAGTAACGCAAGGAGAGGAATGAATGAGGAACAGGTCAGGTTGCTAATCAACGACAAGAGACTGACTTGGGCAATCAACTCCTTCGCTCCCCTCAAAGCACCAGGGATGGATAACATAAGGCCTATAATGATTCAAAAAGCAGAAGAAATCATCATTTCTTGGCTGAGGATCATTTACAACGGCTGTCTAAGGCTCTGCTATGTCCCCAAAAGTTTGGAGAGAGTCACACTACAGCAAAGGACTACAGGCCGATAAGCTTATCCTCATTCTTGCTAAAGACATTAGAGAGGCTTATTGACAAACATGTCAGAGATGTGATTGGCGATAATTATCTATTAAAATCACAACATGCGTACATGAAAAGTAGATCCGTTTACACTGCACTGCATAACGTAGTTTCAGTGGTAGAAAAATCCTTAGAACAAAAGGATATACCATGTGCGCATTCCTAGACATAGAAGAAGGAGCGTTTAACAACATTAAAGCAGATGCAATAATGCACAGCTTGTGAAACGCTCATCTGGATAGCAATATATGCGACTGGATCGAGATCATGCTAGATGGACGTCAGATTAAAAGTTACCTAGGTGACACATGTATCGTACGGGAAGTTAGTAGGGGAACACCACAAGGAGGTGTCCTTTCCCCGCTCATATTGATCCAGGTAATGGATGCGCTTCTAAAGCAACTAGAGAAGGAAGACTTCATCGTGAGTGCATACGCAGACGACGTAGCAATCCTGGTTCCAGGCAGATTTTCCTCAATCCTCAGCAAACGACTATGGAGCTATGCGCTCCATATTGTCGGTCATTGGGTCGTGGACCGAGGGCTGGGGATCAATCCATCCAAGACAGAAGTCCTGCTGTTTACTAGGAAAAGGATCATTCCAACATTTAATGCACCAAGAATGGGAGGGAATGATTTTAAAATGTCCAGTTCAGCAAGATACCTGCTAGTTATCTTAGACTCCAAACTTAACTGGGGAGAGAATGTAGATGAGAGCGTTAAGCGGGCGTACGTGGCATTGTACGCCTGTCGCAAAACATTCGGCAACAAATGTGGACTTAAACCACACTGGTTGTACACAACGGTTGTAAGGCCCATCCTGACATACGGTGCAGTTGTTTGGTGAAGGGCTCTGGAAAAGAAATATCTTCTCTCCAATCTCACCAAAGTCCAAAGGGCAGCTTGCATGGGTATAACAGGGTCCCGAATGACGACACCCGCTACAGCTTTGGAGATACTACTCGATCTCATGCCATTAGACATTTACTGCAGCAGCAAGGCGGCTAAAACGGCCGTCAGACTTAGAGAGTGCGGAATCTGGGTCCGAAGACTATATGGACACGCCTCTGCAGAACTCACATGGTGCGCCACTGCAAGCACACCAGAAACAGACTACCTACCTTCGACTTACACCTTCAGCAAGGGATTCAATACCAGAATACCGGAAATATGTGAATGGGATGAGAACACAGTCACGAAAAAGGAAGAAATTGCCATCTACACCGATGGCTCCAAAATGGACATCGGAATAGGTGCAGGAAGTCGCTAGACGAGTTATCAGCTGTCAACACAGTAACCCTGTGCTGGGTGACAGGACACACTGATATCCCGGGAAAAGAGGAAGCGGACAAGCTTGTAAGATCAGGGTCAGAAATGAATGCATCACTGGCACTTGACTCAGTAAGATCACCGCTTAGCACCATCGCACGCAAAATAGACACCGAGTCCTTGAGTATGAAAAGAGCTATGTCCAGCTGTCAATACAATGAGACCAAAATTCATGATCGGGTTAAACCGCAAGGATATCCGAGTACTTACAGGTCCTTACGGGTCACTGCGCTGTGGGTCTGCATGCGGAAAGGTTGGGCATACTGCACAACGACTACTGCAGAAGCTGCAGGGACGTTGAAGAAATAGAGTCTGTTCGTCACCTGCTTTGCAAATACCCAGCCTTAAACAGCATAAGGTTTACGACCCTAGGCAGATATCTGTATGATGAGCTGGAGGATGTGGGCAAAGCCGAGCTAAAAGACCTACTCAGATTTGTATACAAATCGGGTTGGTGGTTTTAAGAGAGCGTCCCTTTGTGCACATACCAGCGGGTATCTTCTTATATATTTTCAGTTGTTTTTCAAGTTCAAGGAGAGGTACCCAGATGGACACAATGGACCCAACTGCTGGTATAAGAGAGCCGTGACTGAGGTCACAGGGACATCCCCCAACCTACCTACCTAGCAGCACACTGTGATTAACGCTGTCGAACGCTTTTGAGAAGTCAGCATAAATAACATCAACTTGGCTTCCCTATAACATTGCATTTATACTAAAATTTGTAAATAACGTAAGATTAGTTGAAGTGGATTTACCACATACAAATACATGTTGCTTCATACTCCTGGATCACCAGATGCAGAAACACCAGCATACAATGGTGAAGTGTTTCGAAATCGGGAGGCCTGCAGATATTTTTTGAGGTCGAACCGGCGAGCCCCACAGCTGGACCAGTAAGAATGCAGTGAAGTGGGAGGGTTGTGATCGCTATAATTCTGATCATAACCTCGTCTTTTATATTGCAGAGAAGTATCGCAGGAATGTTGTCCAGGGGCAAGCTTAAACTGCAATTCAAACAAATCCTAAGTAAAAGAATTTCACCCTTATCAGTAATAGCTGTAAAGTCTAAATTTATCCCGCAAGAAACTGAATTGACCTTAAAGTGAGATTGAAAAAACCTTGCAATTGAATCAAAAATCGTTTAAGGGTCACTACTCATGACACCATTGTTTCCATACACGCCGGAATTCCAAAGGATTTTCTTTTGGAATTGAGATAATGCCAAAAACACTTTGAATCTGTTTGATTCTAAGAATACTGCCTGTGCAAGAATTTTTTAAAAAATTTATATTTTCGACGACAATATTTACTACGGCAACCAATGTTGTTCCTACTCATCCTTTGCATCTCCATCATTGCATTCTTTAAACGCGATAAACTTTTACTGAACCAAGAAGCGGTGTTACCTTCGTGGACTGTTTAGATTCATCTTGACTCTTCTTTAACGTCCGGACTCCGTGACTTATCTTTCTGAAAATCAACAAAATTTGACTCCTTCCTATAATTCGACCATACAATCTTAAATTATTTTGAGTTCATACTGCATTCTTTGTATACTGACAAAAATTCTATGGATTCAACTCTTTTAATTGAATTACCTAATTCAACTCTTTCTGTAAACATCTACTTCATAAGTAAAAACACTGGGAATAGAACAAGAATTGGAAACTGCAAAATTGGGAAACTGCATTAATGGATTTATTTTCTATCTCTGTGACATGTTTGGTAGTTGTGCTGTGCTTTGGTCTAGTGTGCCTTTGTTGTCCTACCTGAATTTGAAAAACAAGTTTTTTTCACCTGACTCCTATTTTTAGCCAGGACTTTTTTGGACTCTTCCTAAAAAATGTGGGAGGTTACCCTGCCAAGGAGGATTGCAATTCTTTTTTTTTCGTTTAACATCATAAAAATTGATAAAACATTATACAAAATTAAGAAAATTTTCTGTTAAGTTACTGGATAGGTCTTGAAAACATAAAACGGAATTCCGGTTCATATTATTTAGATATTATTATCAGCCTTATTGAAATCATATATAAAATATATATTTTCTATAAGGGAATTAATTTTATTGAAGACATTTAAATCAATAGAAATTTGCAAGGCACTATGGTGAACATAATTTTTATCATGATTTGAACATACATTTGGATTTTCATCTACAAAAACAAGATTTTAAAGTTTTTCCAGACTATTGACAACATTATTCATTTGAATACAATTTAAGTCTGACATAGTGTCAAGTAGGTACTAAAATTTCCTTTTCATTAGAAACAATAAATGGAAATGGATTTGTTAGAAATAGATCCATTGTCACAAATCTATTATGTTTATCGCGTGTGTGTTCTAATTCCTTAGAAAATACTAATGAAGTCACACTATATACACACTATGTACACTGACTTCTTTAAGACTTTCGACCAGCTGTCCCATTAGATTATTGACTTTAAACTTAATGCTTATGGTTTCCCAGCTGGTTTCGTAAAATCGATTAACTCAGTCCAGTTGTTATCGAGTCAAATTTAGAGGTTCATTATCTGAGTCATTCAACGCTCAGTCTGGAGTTCCTCAGAGAAGTCACTTAAACTAAAATTTCGTTCATTCTCAATATTAATGATTTGAAGGAATGTATGATAACTAGCAAACCAGCTTGATAAATCTGTCAACACCCATGATGACAGAAATCTTCTCGAGGTCGATATTAATAGTTTCGAAATTTGGTGTGCTAAGAACGGGCTAATTCTTAACCCATCTAAATGCCAATTATTCCCTCTAGTCTTTAATATACCTTATCTCAACACATGCTTTGTCATGTTGACAGTTTTAAAGATATTGGTGTTTATTTTGACCCTAAACTCAACTTTATAGGGATATAAACAACATTGTAAGTAAATCAAATTCTATGTTGGGCTTTATAAAGAGGTTGTTCAAAGAATTTAACGACCCCTATGTTACTCAGTCTTTGTACAATTTTCTCGTCCGTCCGCATCTAGAGTATGCTTCACAAGTCTGGTGTCCGTATTACAATATTCATTCAAATCGAATAAAAGCCATTCAACGTAATTTTATTAATTTTCCTCTAAGAGGACTTCCATGGAATGATCCCTATAACCTATCATCCTATAGTTAGCATACCAAACATATGCATATGCAGTATGTTGTGACTTTGCTTACAACTTAAGGTTGTGTTTAAATAATAGGTGTGAATAGGTGATTCTCCTAGCAGCCGTTCAGTTCTAGATGCTTTGGTATATCCCAAGCATCTTTATTGGGTCCCATTTTATTCCAAATATTTATTAACTCCTTGCTTTGCCTACCTAGTGGTGACAGAGTTACGGCTTTCGCAGATGATCATGGCATCGCATATACACTGCGGTTCACTAGATTAGAAGCAGATGATTTTTAAGAGTACAATTGAGTTTTTTTCCGGTTTATAGCAACTAGAAAACAAGCAAGTATGGTTACTGAGAAATTAGATTGGTGTTCTATATAACCTAGAAAAAAGAAGTCAAGAGAAGATAACGGTACCTTTCAAACAGTTATTGGTTCATAAGAATAGAAGCACCTTTCAAATCAATGAAAAACAGTGAAAATCTTTGGTATTTTATATGAAAATTTAATTTTTATTTTTAATTTATGCTTAAAATATAATTTTTAGTATTGTCTTCAAAATAACCTTAAACATTCTGTTTTTGAGAGAGTTGTACGTACAATGAGGCCAAATAGTTGAGTGGAATTTCATTTCAGGCAAATTTAATGGCATGGATCAGCGTTTTCTTATCATCGTATTACTTTCCACCTGCGTATATTTTTCTTGTAACTTCGCCCCAGAAATTTTCTATAATGTTAAGGTCCGGTGAATAAGGTGGCCATGACAATAGTTCAACATTTTGACTAACAAATGAACGATTTAACAATGCGAGCAGTATGTATGGGAGCGTTATCTTGTTGAAATATCCATGGAACCCGTCCGAAAAGCTGTGGGTTTTTGGAAAAACAAATTCCAACACCGCCTATTTGTAACTAATCCCTGTCATTTCTGTGCTTTGTACCACCAAATCGACTGTGATATAAAATGATATTGCGGCCCTAAATTTAAAAAAAGCTCTTCTTTTCTCAGATCATGGAAGCAATCAATGATTTCTTGATGTCTCGATCGCCAATAAATTTTACCGCACGTTTTTGAATCCTGTCAAGGAGCTCCAAATATGTCATTGGTGCACCAGACCAGATATGAGCGTTGTACTCAAGTTTTGGGCGAATGAAAGCCTTGTAGATTCTAGCCAGATCAGAGGGTGTAAAATATTTCTTGCGTCGCTTAAGGAAGCCTAGACATTTCGCAGCGTTCTTCGCGACATCGAATATGTGGTCATTCCAACGAAGTTTGTCGTTAACGCACATACCGAGGATGGAAAGTCTTTCGGTTTCGGCGATGCAAGTGCCATCCATGGATAATGGCAGAAAATTAAGGGTTCGCTTCAATGACAGCAGACAGCATTGCGTTTTGGAAGCATTAAATTCCACTCTGTTGGTTTTACCCCATTTAAGTATGCTGTCAAGATCGGAATTCAATGAGCTTAACATACGTTGCCGTTCCAGTTCAACGCCCGAAGATGAGAGGCGTTGCCCAGAAAACGATTATGTAAAGCTGAGGGTACTGTCATCAGCAAAGGAATGGATTGGATTAGAAGTGACAGACAGGAGATCATTGATAAAAATGAGAAAGAGAGTCGGAGACAAAACGGAGCCTTGGGAAACACCAGCATTTATTTGGTAAGTTGCAGACTTCAAACCATCCAAAACAACTTGTATTGAACGGTACGAAAGGTAATTTCTAATCCATTAAAGAAGGGTAACCCAAATGCACGCATTTTCGACAAGAGAGCTTAATGCCAAACTCTGTCAAATGCCTTTGCAATATCAAGCGCAACGACCTTACTTTCACCACCATGGTGAATAGATTGGTTCCACTTTTCGGTTAGATATGTCATAAAATCACCAGTGGATCTGTTGCTGCGAAAACCGTACTGCCGGTCATTAAGGAGTTTTCGGGATTCAAGATATTTCAAGTACAATAAGCTGACGATTTATCAGCGTTTCCATGACCTTGGAAAGAAGGGACGTTAGTGCAATTGGTCGGTAGAAGGAGACAGAGGAAGATTCGCCTTTTTTTGTGACGGGCTGGACAAATGCTGTTTTCCATCTTCTCGGAAAGAGCCCTGAAGAATAGGACAGATAGAAAATCTTACACATTGGTTTTGCCAGCGTGGAAGAACACCTCTTCAGAACGATAGGGGAAATACCATCTGGACCAGCGGATTTATGTATGTTGAGATCTCGAAGAACTCTTGCCACTGTACGAGTGCGAAAATGGATCGGTCCCATAGAATATTCTATGCGCTCGAGTACAGGGGGAGACAAAGTACAATCTGGCAGCGTTGAGCTAGCTGCAAAATGAGCAGCGAGCAGATTGGCTTTATCCGAAGAGCTGACAGCTGGGGTGTCATTGCAAATGAGTGTCGGGATAGATGACGAGGCCGAATTTTTAATATTCTTAACAAACGACCAAAAGTTTTTCCCACCGGTGGGACTTTGTAGTATTTTCTGCCTCAACTTTTGGTCGTAGGAGAATTTGACACGATTAATGTGGGAATTGCAGTCATTTCTGGCTTGTTTGAACTTTTACCGGTTTTCCTCAGTTGGGTTGGCCTTAAATGACCGAAAACCTACCTCTTTAGCCCTGATAGCTTCTTTACATCTCAAGTCACACCACGCGTTTTCTTTGGGTCTAATACAATTTTTCCTGTTAGGGATCATACAACGGCATGATCACTTCTTTTAATATTACTTGCAATAGCACGCTTAAACATGCCTTCCATATGGTAGACCTCTATTTTGGCCCTTTTTGGCACTGTTAAACAGTTTTTTTACCCATTTTTTTAAGCAAAAATAAAACTTTATAATCGAAAATTATTCTTAACAAAACAAAAAATTCAAAAACACTTCGCAAACAACGTCAGTGCTGCAACTGCTTCTAATCTTATGAACCAAGTTAAATGAATGCTTTTCTGACTCATTTAGCAAAATGATCTGAAAGGTACCGTTTCTTGTTCTCTTGACTTTTTTCTATGGTCTATAGAACACCAATCTACTCTCTCATTAACCATACTTGCTTTTTTTCTAGTTGGTATATAACGGAAAAAAAACTGAATTGTACTCTTAAAAATCATCTGCATCTAATCTAGTGAACCGCAGTGTAGTTCAGGCCCGCGTACGAGTCACTTAAACACTCATGAAAAACTTACGATATATCGGGGCACTTGAACAAAACTTAGACCAGCAAATCCCAGTCAAGCAAACACACCATCCGCTGCGCTATCAAAGCCTAAAGGTCAGCTCGGTCAAGTAGGTACATTGGAATAAATTCGGGTTCTACCTCTTTTGCAAACATTTATAGGTCCAATTTGAGAAAGGGGAGTGAAAGAGTTGACACTTGTTAAGTTTGATATAAAAATTAAATTGTTAATACACGTGGCTAGACTGTCAAGCTTATTTCAATTACAAGAGAGAAAATTCGGTAATTCTGCATTTACTTAAGCTTCTTCAACAAGCCATTGCTGTACGGTATTATACGCCTCTAATTTCCTCATTTTCAAGAGAATTTCAAGAGAACTGAGTGCATTTCTTTACGGTTGCATTATTACAAACAACTGTCTGCCTGTTGCCTTAGGTTACAGAAATTCAAGGAAGGATAAAGGTTTTTATAGTTTTTTCTTGGAAATTTTCCACTGTCGATTATTTGCCAGCGTGTCCAATGCCAGAGCAGAACAAAATTTAATTACCACGCGAGATATGTATTTCCATTCGTTTTATCTCATTTTTGCTGTTGTCCAACTCCAGATAGGCTCTCAAACATCATGCGACAACGATTTTATTTTACAGTATCGATGTGTCATGCATACGCGATGTGAGCATAAAGCGAGCACGCCTATCCTCCGCGATAACAATGTACGAATACCTACACTATTAATCAGGTGATAAAGTTTGTCGGTGAGCAGGTTCATCGCAGGAGTGCACAGGTGGAAGGGAATCCAACTACTCCATACTACCGTCAAACTACCAATAATAAGTTTTCCCCAAAAACAATGCGTGTCTTCAAAGCGTGTGCGTAAATTTTGTATATAGATATGTATTTCGCAAATGACCATAGAAAACGAATGTGGTGGAAATTTTATATTCTAAATTTGGACCTCATGAGCGATAGTCCATTTTATCGATGGAAATGAGTAAAAAACATAAGTTCCAACTTCGTGGTGACGCAGTTTGTGCAAACAACGTTACGTACGTGAAAGATGATTCATATATGAATCAATTAAGGAAAATCTTATCTATGATGGAAATTACACAATATTATCAGCAGAGGACGGGTTGAAGGGATGTACCAATCAGGGTGCATGTGGTCGTTGTTTTTTTAAGTTAATGAACCGCTTAAAAACGCATTGAACTTGAAGAATAAACGTCAACAAGCATTCATTTGTAATGTTGCAAGTGTAACCAAATCATGCTCGTTTCTTTAACCCAAAAACTCAAAACAGCTGTCTATAGGTAGTGTACAATATTGCTGTTGCATGTGTTATTGCACAAAGAAGGTTTTATTGATAATCACATTTCAATTCAATTGACAGTTGCTGTGCTATTTAAAATTGCATAGTTTTTTGGAATCTGTCAAGTTTAGAGTGTAAACTTTAAGTTTAAAATTAACAGATGGGAAAACCTGTTCGCCTGCTCTAATTTCGTCATTTTTCCACATAAGAGATCGCTCAGAATTAAAAAAAAACATGCCCCCACTCTTTTTGATCTGTCTTTTGTTTAAATTAACAGTTATAATTTTCAGTGAAGGAAAAAAAATGTAAGGAAAATTTGTTGAAAAATTTAATTACACAACTGCTACATGAACAGATTCATTTTAACAAATTTAGGTTATAGGCCTCTAAGTTACATTAATAACAATTCTGTCCACGTACCCTTCCATAACCAACGGTTTTTTGGGGAATACAATGAATTTTAGCTCAGTATTTAAAAAAACAATCGACAGAGTGGTTTTCGCAGCAAGTGGTCCACTAATGATTTTACGACATATCTTACTGAAAACTAGATACTTAAAATCGTAGCGCTTGCAATTTCAAAGGGAATTAACATAGGTTGGCATAAAGGTCTTTTGTCGGAAATGCGTGCGTTTGGGATCGACGATACCTTTCTTCGATGGATTCGGAACTAATTTTCGAACAGTTCAATTCCAGTTGTTTTCGGCGGTTTCAAGTACACAACTTACCAACAAAATGCTGGTGTTCCCCAAAGCTACTTTTAGTCTCAGACTCTCTTTCTCTGCAACTGAACGACAACGTATGTTAGAAGGACCTAAAGTCTAGCTTCTCCAACCATTGTGTGTTCGAAGATCTATTTTTTTCGACACGAATGGAGGGACCTACAGTTTAATGCCGATTCCAAACGACAATTTATGACAACCTACTCATGAAATTTCTTACTCTTGTATGTTTGTCAGACGTTCTTTTAGGTGGTACGGGATTTGAACCAGCGACCCTAGGTTAGTGACCTAACGCACTTAACCAGTAAGCCAATGCACCCACGTTTGTTAAGCTCATTTAATTTCGAACTGAGTTTGACACTTGCATCGCTGAATCCGAAAGGCTGTCTATTATTGGTATGTGGGTTAAAGAAAACCTTCGTTGGAATGACCATAATCATTAAAAAACACTTAGAAGCCTGAGCATTTTCTCGGCTTCCTAAAGCCATGAAAGAAATACTACAATTTTGACTTTGCTTGCGTAACAAATCCTTAATATGCATCAACAACTAGTTCGCTTTAAATGTTTAATAAGTCGATAAACATGTTCGCCGGGTACTTCCCCAACTCTTCGGAAGTTATTATCTGTTATTAATGATGCAAAACAAAAAAGAAATACGACAGCTAACTGGCTATTAGTCTATACACATTTGAAAACTCGATAAACAGTTTTGCCTGCAGTCTGCCTGATAAAAGCAATTTGTCTTTGATTTTGTAATCACTGACTTCTTCTTCTACTGGTTTATTCTTCTTTTTCTTCTACATTTTTAATTTTTGATGTGATTGTTAGTTGCACGCAGCGCATTACCCCCATTAAGAGGACCGATTTTATGCGTCGCCATCGATAAGACTCACTACCAATGCCAAGGACAAATCGATTAGCAAAAGTCCAACATAGGTTACAACTTTAGGTTGACGGAAGACTAGAATGTTAAGTCGCCCGTGGTAATTTAATTATATAGACTATTTACCCGCATTAAAGATTTATCATAAAATACTGGCACTCGTAAACGATTTCATCACACAAAAGCATTTCTTTACTATACAAGGATTCATTAATAATTAGCAATATGTGTGACGAAACAGTGCAGTTTAAGGACTTCAAATTAAGATGCAGCAACGAACACGCACCCTGGTTCTATATGTTAAAAAAACCTTACTAACTGGAAAACATGTTGTGGAAATTTCGCCGGCAAAACTGACAAAACAAAATAGTGAACGCACACTCAGCTTTCAATTTTTTTAAGCAAAAAGTGGGAATGTTCCAAATACATCTCTTATTGGGAAAGCAGCACAAGGGTAAGACACGCCAAGAGAGCCAAGGACCAAATACCTATTCAATCTTCAACCAAATACCTCTTCAATTAGCGCGTTGTTTAATTAAATGTCAAATATTTAAGAATATAAAAAAAACATTGACCTTTAAAGTAAAAGGTGATACTAAAGAGTATGTGGGAAAGAATAACGGGAAGAAGAATTTTTATAAAATGGGGGTTGGATTTAGTAAAATCTAATGCATTTTGTCTTAATAGCAAAAAGTGCTTTTGCAACTAAAAGGATCAACCACTAACTAATTGGAAGGATGTTTCTTGGATTAGTAGCTGCTGTGCACTTTTTACTTAGACCAATCTAACGTATTTTATTCCACAAACACTTTAAGAGTTATGTAAACTATCACTGTCACCTGGGCCACCTCGTTTCCAAACACTTTGAACATATTATAGATGTCAACCTTTTCCACCAACGGTAATGAGAGTCTCTTAGGGTTATCTTCTTGTGAATAGAGCTGGACAACCACGGTTGATATCTATCTCTATTTCTGGTCAGTCAAATCGCCCACCCAGCAGCAAATTTTGTCTAAGGACAGAACATTTATCTTGCCAGTTCACTTATACGGCGCCGAGTGCTGGACGATACGCAGGAAATCAGAACTAATACTGGGCTCCTTCGAAAGAAAATCGATATTTGGTCCTGTGTGCGATTAGGACGAATGGAGGGGAAGATACAAACGCTAACTCTGTGAGCTGTACGAATATGTGGATGTAGTCGAAAAAGCCAAAACACGTTGAATACACTGACAATAATATCAGCTAAGAGGATATTCGAATCCCAGTTCGAGGCCACAAGGAAGACCAAACCTTCGCTTTAAATACAAAGCGTGCACGCTTCCTTAGAAAGGCACTCTTAACGGGTCGGGAGCCCGTTCAGTTAGTAAGTAAGTAGTTAATCAGCCATTCAGCCCTTTAAATAAAATACCAATAGATGTCTAAATCTAAATCTGCATGATAACTACAACTTTGTAGGCCTAACAACACGGTCTTGGATATCACATAAATAAAAAAATTAAAATAGTCGACTCTCTGACTAATTGCCGGTAGTTGAACACATTTTATTGGAATGTCCAGTCCACGAAACAATTGGGCATTAATTAATTTCTTTCCCGGTGTAACTGAATTAACTCCATTGCTCCACCTTATCATAATTCTTGTAGTTTTCATGTAGAACACTATCTTTAAGTGTACCACCAATTTTACATACAACTTTCTTAATATTTAAATGATATCGATCGGTTAGCTGTATGGGTTGCTTTTTCATACTGCTAAAGTGGCAATCGATATATTTACACCTTAAGTCGCGTACAGAGGTAATCAATCTGTTTGGGTTGACAAGCGGATCATATATATAAATAATAGGAAAAAAAGCAATTATTCGTAACTATTGCAAGTGACGGTTTCTTGGAAAGAAATTTAATTAGGTTTCTCAAAAAGTATTTTTTTTTCTCGAATCTATTTTAAAAGATTATGGTTAATTTTTTAGCTAACTGATCTTCTGATCATTCAAGAATTTGTAGTTTGTTCGCTAAGCTTATTCAGTCTGAATCTATCAATAAAGCATTTAATTTACATTTTTCCTTCGGCAAATGTTATTGGTTATAACTCGTTTGCTTTATATAATCATGTTGAAGTTGAAACCGTCCAGGCGCCAGAAAACCAACTCCATCGGGTTGAGATCGGTTGAGTCACTTTCACTCATTTGTCTGCCACACAACCACATATGGAAGTGAAATACTTATTTATCCTAATCCTTTAACAACGACAACTCATTAACGATATTTTCACATTAAATTACTCAGGCACAATCGTTATCTAAATAAACGAATGTTTCTAAAAAAAAATATTTATAAACAATATATGTCCCCATCAACATCGCATACATCATCATCAACAGTGCGGATGAATGAGTCAGTTTCTTGTGTGTAAGTGACACATTCCATAGAGTTTCCTATAAAATTATCTTTATACCCTATCTTAAGGGTATATTCATTTTGTCACACAGTTTGTAACACCCCTTAATATTCATCGTAGACCACTAAAAGTTAATATATTTATGATCAGGACCAAATCCTAAGACTATTTAGCAATGTCGGTCCGTCCGTCCGTACGTAATTTTTAGGCCTTTAAAATTAAGCTAGCAAGCTCAAATTTAGACCACATTTTCCCTAGGGCTCCTAAATTTCCAATATATAACCCACACAAAGTTTTTGGCCATGTTTCTTTGTAGCCTTTCCTTATGTTTATTTTTTTGATTACATTCCTGATGAATCTCGAATGCAAAAATTATATTTAATTGAATTATCTCGGGGTAATGCCACTAAGCTATTCATTCTTCTGTCAACTAAGTGCTTGACTTGAGGACGAACGAATTGTGTCTGCACGCAGCTTACAATCACATTTACAATTTTTAAAGCAGCCATTTAAAAGAAGAAGCCGCTGATGATTTTAATGAAAGCCAAATTGATTTGACGGCCCATGTGGGGCCAAAGTTTCTTCAACCCATTGTGTGCGAAGATATGTTTGTTGACACGAATGGAAGGGACCTACAGTTTTATGCCGATTCCGAACGGCAATTTATTTTTGAGAATCTTCTAATGAAATGTTTCTTACCTTTAAATGTTTATCAGACGTACGCAAGGGTTGGGGCAGCGAAGATCTATTTAAAGATATTTCCCAAATTATTTGCCTTGAATATAGTAGACTCTACAAGCGAGTAACTTTCGTACGAGTTAGTCTTGTAAAACGTAGTAGTCGCGAAGGAAGTCGATATCGAAACCCATCTAAAGTTGTATCAACTGAAGGACTGATTTAAAGGAGAGCTAGCATCTGGTCTTGGATCGTTGTATAATTGTAAAGGTGTATCAATTTCCAACAACACAGCAACAATTCATACATTGCTGTCAAATATTTCTATAATTTAACTCCTTTACAATACTGTGGACCTCTCTTTACGGAGGGCGGTAAAAGTGTAGTGTAAGAAAATCCTCTCATTCATCAACAAAACATGGTGAACTGGGCATTGAAAATAAATACCGCATTCTATTTTGTCGCTCAGCCTCAGAGACCTCAAAGGTCTTGAGTCGGGTCGGATTTTTGACTCTATTACTGAACGCTTCCGACTCGAAGAATTTGAAGTAGATTTGCATCTGACTTGAATGATGTAGAATCTTAGAAATAGATTGGTCTCACTCGTCTTTATGTGTAAAATTGTTGTCTGTTTTTAGTTTGAAAGGAAATACAATTAAACAAATGTGGAACAATTTTATGTTTTAAATCATTTCTAAAATGAATTGCACTGAAATATTCTATAGTTCAAGTAGTGAGGGTAATGAACTTAAAACAAAGTGAGAAGAAAAATGACCTAATTGCAACACGAAATTAGTTCATTTGAACCCATTCGATTTTGCTCAATTCAAAATAAAAGTAAACTTTCAAATATTTCCCTGACGAAACCGGCAAATACGTTCAATCATCTTCATTTCGATCGTCTTCAGTGCCGTCTGTGTTAAGGCTAGCAACAGCTTTAAGACTCCTTGCAGGAGAATGACAAAACGGTGTTGGAAATGATTTTACCATGTTGATGGTGTCGGGCTGTAGCTCACGGATTGCTTGGATGATATTGGTCTTATGTGCTTGAATCGATGAAAAAGTCTAAAGGGGTCAAATCGCAGCTCAGAGGCGGCCAAATGACATCGCCAAGATGATTTTTCGCTTAAAATCGTTGACCAATTCAAGCTGCTCTTAGGCACAAACTGCAAAACGATGCACTTCACATTTTCCAACGTTGCTCAAGCGTAAAATGACTCATTTTAAAAATGGATTTCTTGAGTCCAGATAAACTCAAAGCTACAAAGCGACAATAAAACCGAAAAAGTTCATCGCCTAAAAGATTAAATAATCCGAAATAAAAATTTAAAAATCATTTGATGACAGGACATGCTGGAATACTCGGCAGTGAGATAGCAGATAAGACCGCAAAAGAACCCTTTTCAGAACCAACTATCCAATTCCACGTTTTTTAAAAAAAGGTATGTGGTTGATGCTTTCGCAGACATCCCAAATCTTAAAAATAAATATTGGAAGCAATATGTTATATTGCTTCATTTCTTTAAAATTAACCCACAACCCGAAAGAACTATTTACCCGATAAATATAGCTAAATGTCCTAAAATGTTATACATATATGCCGACTTCGACTCGGCCACTCCAACATCACTTACAGTCACTTACAAATGATCCGAAAGCGCCCTGTCACTCTGTAATGTAACTTTTGTCGATCTGTAATGTAACGTCCACCTTACTATAAATCACCTATCGACGATTGCAAGCATGTCAAACCGACAGACATCCCAACAAATTATTTCAACAACTAGTCTGTGCGAAAATCAAAATAAATGAATATGGGCAGTTGCTGCGATTATTTAAACGCGTTCAAAATTTGACATTTGATACACATGTTCCTGTTGCGTTTGTTCTTGCAAACATTTTTACTACATATCTGTTTTGTTCTTTGGTTTTTGCTTTTTCAGCTATAGCACAACTGTCACACTTTTATGGTGGTTGTGAAACAAATCTTGGCCGCTTAACTTGTGGATTTGAATCTTCGCTTCCGATTTCGGTCATAGTAGCGTTGATTAAGGCGAAAGTAAACATGTAGCTCGAAGTGCTCTTGATATAAATGGAGACATTTCTTGCGCCTTTGCTTTCCTCTCGAACTCTGATATCCTGGGTCGATTTGCATATAAACGATAAAGGCATTCAATGCAAAAATATAAACTATATTGGCAAACACGCACAATGGCCAACGATTTGTTTTTCATTTTTAACTAAATAGGGAAAGCATTTTATCGGCATTGTGAACACCACCTTAAGTTTTGTTGTAGTATTGGATGCTTTCAGGCATCTTCTTCGGCTAAGGTCCAACAACAGGATTATTATGCATTGTACTTTGAACGACGGTGCATTTATTTTTCTTGCTGATGTACGAGACTAAAACAGTAGTTGCTTTTTCTCCAATTAAAGTTTTGGTGGTATACTACTTTTATTTATTCTGAGTGTGCACAGTCAAATTTTTTTGGAGTAATTTCTGACCCACTTCGTATAAAGAAAAAAAAAAGTTGTCCATTGTCACGTTGTGATCTTCAACCCTTCAACTAAATCCAAGACCACGCGCTCGCCTTGGTTCCGAACATCTGCAGCTCCACTTTCTTTCCGAAAATAAAGTTCAACAAACCAAAAATTTCAAAACGTATTTCAATGGTTTACTTGGTATATACTGCCTGAATAAACAACGACCATGGAAACCGAGTAATTGCTCATCAATTTGCACGAAATATTGCTGTTAAGCTCCAAATTGTATTGTTTTTAGATACCAAAAGCTCGGACAAAAAGGCAAAAATTGAAAAGAAAGCGCCGCCATCTAAGATTATAAATATGGAACAGACCAGTTTCGATAGGTTAGCGTGCAAGTAACAAATTCATGAAAGCACAGCCCATTATTAATAAAATTTTTAAAATATTTAAGTTCAAACAAAAAAAAATATGAAAAAGGATTCCAACGTAGGTATACGGTTAACTGTTCCCTCTGAACAAAACATGTCAGATGTTTTTTAAGATACTAACTTTTATCAAAATCGTTAAGTTTATTAAGTATAAGTACATTTAAGTAGATTTAGATTTAAATACCTATCCTTGCCGGCATAAAGCCGCAAATTAATTTTATTTATGCAATTCATTATCTGTTAATAAAGTTATAATAATAATATGGGCAGTGAAAATACATGACTGAATTAAAATATATAATGAAGAACATGAACAGTAAACTGCCAGCACGCCAATAAAGCATCTATTCGGTAACCCTATTCTTACTGTTTACTCGCATAATGCTTTCTCTCATTTACGTTGAATTTTATAGTGTATTTCTGAACTAAAAAAAATTCAACCTGTGTAGTTAGTTTTCGATATTTAAAGAATTTCCTACTGCATCGTTTTAATTCAGCTTGTGTATTTATATAAGAATAAAGTTTCCTTTTAATTTGAAGAACTTTTTGAGTTCCAACCAACCAACATTAACGTCTATTAAATCACTATGAAACTCATTCCAAAAGAATTGAACGTATCCGTATGCTAGGATTAATCTTAACTCCCTTATAAGTCGTCGCAAATATTTTTTGCTATTTTTATTAGAGATTTAATCCATTATAAAATTCAATGAACCGAATTGTTAGCTTTGATAACCTTTCCCTTACAATATCGAGATCTTCGTAGCTATATTCACTTCCGTGAGGACCTTCACCTAACCAACTTTTAGCGCAATGAACCTATTCCTCGTTGCATCAAAGAAGCAAATTTAATTATAAATATGCTCGATTTATTTATGAATTGTAGCAGGCTCGATTTTAAAAACAATCTCCTTCTAAAGTTAATGCAAAATTAGACAAATTTGTACATATAATAGATAAGTATGTAATTGAATATGTCTTTATTTTCTTATCTTTGCTTTTTTAAATCTATGATTACCATTAAATTGTTATTAGACTGTAAGAGTATTATTCGCTCTACTGATGAAATAAATTTAATAAAAAAATGATTTCAACAGGTGCTTTGGACAGTGTGGAACCTGGTTTCTTAAATATTATAAATAATTCAATGAGTAGAGGCATTTTTCGTGATTATTGGAAAGAATCTGTAATTGTCCCTAATTGAAAAACTGAAAACAGCTTACGACAGAGTGTAAAATACTGGAGAAGATTGTACATAATCAACTGCAAAACTACATTGGACATTACCTAAGTGACTACCAGTCATTTTTCACACAACAACACAGCTGTGAATTTCTTTTAAAGCTCCTAATTACACAGTAAAAAAACGAATTCCACGATAAAAAAAAGTTGTTGTTGTGGTTTTCGTGGATCTCCAATGGGCTTTGACAGCAGCTGAGATGAAGATGCTTTGCATCGAATAAGAAGTTCCAATATCCAAGGAAGCCTTCACGTCAAAGAACCCATCTCGAAAAAATTTGAACACGACCGGATCAGTTGGTATTGTCATATATAAAGGAAGTATACTACGAACCTACGGGAGAGAAGAAGATCGTAACATAATGGTACAAAAACTTAAAAAAATATGGTATAGGAAGAGTAGAACTCGAATGGTTTTCTTGGGAACTAATCAAACGTCAAAAATTGCAAAATCGAGGAATGAGGTATGTTAACACCCATACAATTAATGCTAAATACTCTTCAATGGGTAACTATATATCTAAGAACAATGATGAATGTTTTTATTTTTATATTTAAAATTATAAATAATATGTAACCTAACTACCTAGAGTAACTTTTCAAATAGGGCCAAAAATATTCCGATTGTTCAATAATCTACCGAGCGATTTTAAATCTAAAAATATTGTGATATTAATACTATAAATAATGTAATAAATAGTTGAAGCTACATAAAGAATCAAATGAAATCGAAAACCAAATTATTGCTTTATCGTTGAAAAAACTACCAAAACGGCCATTTTCAATTTAGAACGCGCTGCAGTCCCCCTATTATCGCACATCCCAATAAATGTCCAAACGCATAGAACACATAGAATCCCAATGGTTGCCCAACGATGTTTCCATTATTTTCGACCTGCACAAGCATCAACATCACACAACTACATACAAGTAACCAGATTTTCAGAGCTATATGAAAAAACCTAACTCAAAACTTTATAGACTCTAATGGGATATTTCTTTTCACTGATGCATCAAAGACTGAAGACTGAAAACAACCTTAGGAAAGTTATATGGCCCATATTTTGCTCCATCTTAACTGCCGAGGCCCTGGCTGTATTAAAAGCTACAAAACTACTTCCAAAAAATAGTCATCTGAAGCGACAGCCTATCCACATTGGCCGCTATCCAAAACATCAATAACACGACACCGTTAATCGAAGAGATCCGAGACACTCTCATCGTCTGGCTAGTTCGCAGCTTTGATGGGAACCCGAATACAAGTGATTGCGGACCACTGGCCAGAATCCTCCCTACACTTTGGCTGAGATACGGGCCTAAATAGCGACATGACTGATTACCAGGATAACTATTCCGTCGGTCTCGGCTACAGGCAGACGTGAGAATACATCCCCAATACCAATAAATCCCGCTGAATCACTTAGCGTTATTTTGCAGCCCCAACTATTCCGAGTCTCTGACTAACTTCCAAGAGTGAGAAAAGCGTCATCAGAGAAATGCGTCGGCCGTTCGGGATCGACATTAAACTGTAGGTTACATTTTGACTAATGGTTTGAGACCATAAGTCATAAACAGTACAAAAATGAGCCGTTTGCTTAAATGCGTAAATCTTTTAAATTTCAAATATATTGTGCATTTGCTTTCTGAGATTAGGTACATTATAAGCAAAATATCAATGCAGTTGTATTTGTATTTATTTAATTAAATTGAATGTTAAAAAAATTAAGTATGACTGGTGACTGGTCCGCGTAATTAGAAGAAATTCGCTGATAATTATTTCAAAAATCGAAATATGAAAATTTGTTCGATTTTACAGTATAAATTTTTTTTAAGAACCCTTTTTTTTCATACGGCGCCCGGAAAGACTGACAGACAGACAGACCGGCGGACGTCATTGGCGGACCCACTTTTTTGGACTTCTCTTTAGTCGTAATACTTTGAGTTCGAAATTTTCGCATGCTCGCAATAACGTTCTCTTTAGTATACTAATGTATACGAGAAAGTTAAAAATAGAATAGGCGACTTTCTATCAATGTCCAGCTGAAATTACAAGATTCTGCTTAACGCGGCTGCCTTTTTAGCAGATCCGTCAGTCAATGGCTGGAATACAATCGAATAAAAGAATGAGTTCATAGCAAGAGTGTTTGCACGACAATTGCTCAACTTAGCCAGTTTTTGAACCCAGTAATCAATTAACGACGATCTCTGCAACCGCTAAATCGCCAGAGTTGTGTTGCGTCAGAACCCATTGGCCGGCGCGTTCTCTGCATGGATTATGGTTTGCCCGATAACAAGCAATTGGCCACTTGAATTCCAAAAATATATGAAGATATCTTTACTTATATATCTCACAAAAGAAATAACTAACAAAATATAGAACAATTATGTTGATAAGATAATAACCGAGATTGCTCTACGCCTGATTCGGTGATAAGCCAACGTTTTAGTTTTAGGAAAGGAACTTCTATGTGTACTGAAACTTACCCATAGGTGATGGCCAAAAGATGAATGCACCAGGTCCCGCACCAGAATGTAAAGAAGAATATCGCGAATCCGTAGAGCGTGGAAACTATTGGTGACATGATTTTTAGTTATATTATTTTTATTTTATTTTTGTTGTTTCTATTTTTTGACGCGTCCCGTCCCGTCTTGAGGCACTTTCCCTTCAAACAAAAAATCACTCTCACAATGCGCACAGTATTCCTATCGTGGATTCAATTAAATTTCATGATTTGAGTCTTTTCAAGACTGACACATGCGACAGAAGTAAACAAAACCGACCAACTAAAGAGAAACAAAATCGGTTGCAAACGTTTAGCTGCATAAGTACGCGAGATAGAAGCGGCTCGGATTTGGATCGGGTGTTCTCGGATGTTCTTCAGAAGAATAAGAAGAAAACACTTTACATTTTTTTCCTATTAACGACGTCGGCGGCGCCTCCTCATTCAAAGGTAAGCGGTTAAAGAATTCCTACGCAAAGCACAACTTCTCCGTGTTTTATTCAATCTTTGTCGGCTAATGAATGTTGACTGAAGAGCGATGACGATTAACAGACGACCGAGTGAAGGCAGAACTATAGAAACTATGGTGTTCTATGTTCGTTCTGTCACAATCATTCCAGCGTTGTGGTGGTGTTATCTTTCTTCGAATGGGGAAGCTTCTTCAGGTACCGTGTATGGTGTGTCACTCGCTAATTAGTTAATCATGGTAAAGTGGTGCTTTATTTTATTCGTCTTGATAAATAATTATTTTGATATGCATTATGCTGTACAATTAGTTTATCCCGTTTATTGTTATTATTAAATTATTTTTCTTAAGAATGAATCACTTTTGTTTTTGACTGGAGAATTAGAAATGGGTTCGTTTGAACACAGACTTTCATTGCTTTAGGTAGGGAATTGGCGATGCACCTTTGAAAGGGGATTTTTGGGGAAGATATCAACCAAAATAATTAAGAACTTATTATTATTTTCCTTTTTCTCGGTGAAAAGTGAAAAGTCGAACGAAATCCTTTCACCGAGGAGGAAATTTATTTCTTTTATGGTTGCACTTAGCTGACAGACTGGAAATTAGTAGCTGACTCTGTTTTGTGCACGATGTTGCTTAGGGTTGTCTCTTTCTGCTAATTGGGTACGGTTCACTGACAGTGACAGATAAAGGCTGTCAAACACAGCTGATAGTTCTCTTAGGAGCGAGCTGTGGAAGGCGTTGGTGGTTTTTTTGTAGAATGTTGAGAGAGAGCGCCGCTGTATGGGATAGATAGATGAATGGTTGATTGATTATTTCGATATACATAAGTAAAATATTTTGCAAGAGAAAATCATAATAATTTAATATTTTTTTATTTAAAGTGGACATACTATATTATGTAATATATCTGATAATTTTGGACATTTATTAAGCATATATGTTTTAAATAGACAGTAGACAACTGATATTTTATTTATTGTTGGCATATTTCGTTGCATATTTTAGATGTAATATATATATGTAATATATATACATGTAATATATATACAATGGTAGGAACAGAAAAGATGAATATGCATGTTGCTACCATTGTAAATGGTCGCACAACCAACGTTCTTACAATAAAACAATTTTTTATGTAAACGTAATCTCTGGCTCGAATGCTACAGTTTAAAATATCATTTATAGTCTTGATTTTGCGATTTATATTATATATTATAATTGATTTAAAAATGCAGCACTTATAAGCATGCATTTTTAAAGCAGGTTTTCGCACTTGTGGAATGACACTTTAATTTTATTACGGAGTTCATATTCCACATGCAACATTTTGCAATAAAATCCTGGGGCTCTGTAACTATCAAATACGAAAAAATATTTGTTTAAACTGTCGAAATGTATCACATCACAATTGGCTTATCATAGAAAAGGACACTAAACAAATTCAAATGGCGGAAAATAAAAAGTAAGATAACTAAAATAAACAAAAATGAAACTTAGCTAAATCTTTAATTTGGAGAGAGGTTCAAAAATTTCCAAAATTCAAAAGCAAAAGCTTGTTGAACATATGTCGGTTGGGAAAAGCAATCCACACAGTTTGATTCGATAGGCATAAATAAATCTGTGGAACAGTGGAAGAAACTTTGCACAAAATATATTGTTTTCAATTTCGTAAACTAAATTAATTTTGTAATAGTGTTGACTTCACCTTAAAGCTTCTGTAAAGAAACAGATAAACGTCCGTAGAAATTTTATGAAAAAGACGTTTGGTGGCATCTTTCTAAATATATGTTCCACGTGGGATAATTGATTTTGAGGAGGAAATCTTAAAAATAATGATGGTTAATGCAATAAATGACGATTCGTTCACCCCAGAGTAAGAATTCACAATATTTAATAAAAGGAATGTGCACAGATTATTTTAGTTTTTCTTATGTGTTCTTTTTCAGGAACCAATTGTACCTGTTGCCATATTTACAGCTATAAATTAAAAAAGTCAGAAACGATGAAAGTACTTCCGGCTTTTAAAAAAGAAATAGACGAAGCAAGACATCTACCTGACGAAATGATGGCAAAAATGTATTATTCGTCAAATGTAACGAGATAATTTGCATTCTAAGGGAGCAACATTCTGACGAATAACCTGTCCCGTTTTCATGCATCAACATGTGTTCTAATTTTTTTTATATTTTTATTTTTCTTTAATTCTTTATTAGTTGTTTATTTTTATTTATGCATTATTCACTTCATATCGCTTTTCCAATATTGCATTAATTCGTGGTGGTTCCCATATGTATGCATCGTGAGCAGCTCCGACGAATCTTGCAAATCCTTCTTAGATTAATAGGTTGTAATCACATATCTGAAATGTAGGCCGTACAAACAAAACTTTAACCGCAAAATTGTCTAAAGGAATTACTAAATGCACATTCTTTGAATGGTGTCGCGGCAATTAAGTAATCTGGACCTAATTCTCGATCCTTTTAAAATCCCTGATGATCAACGACTTAATCAATGAACCACGAAGAGGAGAAAACGATGAAATAAAATTGTGTAATTTATTTGGAAATCATTTTGTTTTGCAAAAACATTAGCAACTTCAGACACTACTCGAGAACCCATTGTCCTGCTAATTGCCACAGAAATCCTACCCCATGTCACTTTGGAGGACCCAGTTGTAAAAAAATTCAATGCAGCACAGACCCGCATTTGAATCCGTAACATATTTCGTCGGTCATACTCTTCCCCCAAAATTAATGCTAAACTAAAATTTTTTAAAAATTATTGGGAAACGGAGCAAAAATCAACATCAGTGACATGCAATTCAAATTTTTTGATTTGTTTACTTTATTTTCTGTACTTTGACAGCTAAGGAAAATTCATCCAATAATCCAATGAAATTAAAAATTGTCGAAGGATATTTCTTCGCATTTTTTACAGAACCTTATTATTTTCCAGATGTGTAAAACGTCGAAAATTTGTGTTCGAAGATGAAAATAATTATCGCATAAGTTACAGAACATGGGCACAGACTAACATTTTTTCCCCAATCCCATACAAGATTGAAAAAAAAACACGCTATCTTTTTAAAGAAAAACTATTACTTAACACACCCCTTGAACCTGCATCACATTACACCTGCAGTAAAAAAAAATAATTGACATATTGCATCACTCTCATTTTGACACAAACACAGCTTGTTTGTTACTTGTCTTACCTTTCCCTAGATATCTCCCATGCAGCCAGCGTTACCGATGGCAAACATTAAATAGTCGCATGAATAATGAGTTTGCTCTTCTTACATATAAAACAATCAACAAACGTTAAATATTGAAAATAGAACATAATTTTCTGGTTTATAGCAAGGTTATTTTAGTTGTAATGTTATGTTTCAGCAGTTGTTAATAATTTTAATGGCATCTAGCTGTTACAATATTTAGTTAAGTTTGCAATTTTATCATGCATTATCCCACGCTTGCCTTCGAAGCTCTGGCTTAATTAAATACGCAACATGAATTTCTTCGTATGGTCACAGGAGTATGGTCACATCAGCTTTTTTTTTTAATTAATAAACATTTAAAAAAAAATATATGTATTAAAAAATCGTAGCCGTCAATACCGGAGGGTTTATTTTTTGTTTTTACGAAGACAAGCTATCCTAGCTCACAAATCAAATGGGCCATCTAACACAATCAACTACATTACAGCTCCGTGGCATTCATTTTAAAAATTCATGCAGATAACAAAAATATCAAACTATGTTTTTGATTCCACATTTTCGACGGGCAAAAGAGCCGTTTGTGGTTCAAGCGTATTTCCAGATAGAAAATTTGAGCGAATTCGGCCGATATGTTGTTTTCCGGTTTATGGTATATGAAACTCGACTATCTTTATAATTACAGTTCTGAGAATTTGACTTGCTCTGACTAATGCTACGTTTCCACCGAGCACTGAAGTGGGATTAATATTAATCTGCCCTTAATCTACTTTAAATCTTAAGATTTACCATACAAATTTGAATCTGCTAAACACAAAATTAAAAAATAATCTTGAAATAAACTAGGTTTGCATGTTAGAATCGGCTTGTGAACACACTCAATACCAATCTACCATACCTGGATATGTCAAAAGTGACGTTGGTTCCTGAGAATTGAGAGCGATACAGAAATTTGACAACCAGATATTGGACATTTTGTGCGAAAATTTGGGAGCCAGAGAGCGGGTCGAGAGAGAAAACCCCTATGTTAATCTCCTTTTTGTTCGGTGGAAACATATAGAGATTTATTGTTAATCTATTGCCTTAATGTCGGTTTACCTTTTGGTGGAAATGCAGCATTACCACTTTGGGTTCAATATCCTTTTCAATATTTTTTCTTCAAAAACTGAACATATTAAAAAGAAAAAAATTACATATTCTTTAAATAAATGCACATAACAATTTCGGCACCAAGTAAAAGTAGATTGCTAAATATACATTAAATTCGTTAATTTTTAGTGTTCAGAGTTGTGGTGCATTGTTATGTGATAGTGTTTGTAAAAGAAAAAAGTTTGAAATTCACAGTCACTCGTTTCTTCTCTTTATAGAGTATTAAATGAAATACACTTAGTATTATGCTCACTGAAAATGTATCCTAATATAAATAATAAATCTATCAATGTTATTTAATAAAGTATTCAATAAAATGTTCAACCAGCTGAATTAATGTATATAATATGGGCTGAATTCCAAAACATGAAAAAATGTGCATTATGAATGCACACTGCTTTTCGTATGCCAGGTTATAAATTCTTTTGCGCTGCTTTGCATTTTTTATGCATCATAATCATTCACGATGCACTGTTTGCTTTTGTTTGCCCAGTTAATGCGCTCATAATGCGTTTTAGAAAAGTGTGCATTGCATCATAGTAAGCAGTTTGCATTTTGGAATGCTTGATTAAGCAGTAATGGAGCAGTACTGCGTTTTAGAATCCAGCCATATTCTTGAACTCTCTCTCTCTCTCTTTCTTATCTATTAACTTGCGTACATTAACCAGAATTCTCTTTACACTTAATAACGTAATATCTTCATTATATTTCTGAGTTTTCTCAATTTTATTTGTATATTGAGTATGAGTATAGTCAAAAACGGATCAATAAAAATTATTGTTTATATTTCAATAAAGTCTTGGTCTTTCTCTTTAAAGTCAACGTTTTTTTTACAGTAGATCTATCTATATATATACTGAAGTTCTATGGTTTGGTTTTTCATCAAGAGTATCGAGAAAAGAATTGTATAAGAGGATTACAGTTTTTTAGCAGTTGAGGAGTTCCTTATCAATAAAAATGGACATAGCAGTGTTGACATGTTTCTGACATAAGCCCAACTCAATCGGACTGTTTTTATTAGGAAACTATAATTGACAGGGGGTTTCAGACTGAAATCCCTTAAATTACATTTTACGGAAGTTTAATTATTACCAAATTACGAACACCCAAGAGTAAACTTTAATGCGAATATTCTCATTTGCCCTTCAAAAACAGCAAACAGAAGAAAAAATATAGTTTCCCATAAAGATGAAAGTGACTTAAGGGGCAAATACTACAGTTTTTGAGGAATATTCTTCTTCTCCATTGCTGAGGAGTGACATCAACTATAACGATACTTTTATGAGTTTTATGTCTATATCAAACATTTAGTAAATTTTGAATTGGATTTAATGTTAAAATCAAAGATTTGAAACAAAATTACTCAAGACACTATTAAACAGTTGTCATAAGCGCCAAACAAATGGGGGTACGGGGCAGAATCAAAGGATTTCAACCTCGCACAACTCAACATTCGGCAGGTACTGTTCACGTAACTTCGTTGCTTGGGGTATGTGCTTTTCGTCAGACAGATACCAATGAAAACACCTTCCGTAACTTTAAAACTAATTCTTTTATTTTTTTATCGGTTTTCATACTACAAATAGACTAACGAATTTGGTAGATTTTTCGACGATCTCTACAGAAAAATTTTTGTTTCGAGTGGTACTCAAAGTGTGCAGCAAACACAAAATAGAAGGCAAAGTGCGTGGTAAAATTTTACTTGACTGCACCACTTCCAAAATCGCTCAAATTTTGTAATCCAGTTCCTTTTTATGTCCTTAAATAAATTCTGCAAAAAATATTGGCGCTCGCTTACCGTTTAGGCGTGGCACCCCCCAATTGGAGTGTCCAAATGTTTTTTTTTACTCGTGAAATGTGTAGTTAATTAATACAAAGTTTCATCAAAATCGGTTCATAAAAACAGAAGTTATCCAACAAAGAATAACTGTCGGATTTGCAGATTTGAGTTTAGGACATAAAAAGGAACTAGATTACAAAACTTGAGGGATTTTGGAGGTGGTGCATTCAAGTAAAATCTAGTCAAGTACACTGCACAAACAGAATTGGGAACGAAATTTATACCTAAAACATAAGGAAAGGCTACAGTCCGCTGGGGGCGAACAGTATGATACCCTATCCATATCCCTATATGCCCCAAAGAAAAAAGCATTAAGAAGATTTTATTTCATTCTATTAATTAAAAAAAAAAAAAGTTTTTTTGAAAAAACGCCCCCAAAAAGTGGGCGTGGCCAAAAACTTTGTATGGGCGATATGTTGGAAAAAATATAGGTTAAATATCTTGTTAAACATTTTTTTTCGCTTTCTATGAAAATTTTCGAAGAAAACAGCATTTTAGTAAAAAACGCCCACAAAAAGTAAGCGTGGCATAAAACTTTATATGACAAACTTATAAAGGGGGGCAGTGCCTACATATCTTGTGAAGGATGTAACACTCTATCTCTCTAACTTTAGCTTTAAAACGGTATTTACTAAATTGTGGGCGTGGCAGTGGGCGTATTAAAAAATTTTTTACACTTAACCATTTCGGAGCCCTAGGGAATATGTGGTCCAAATTTCAGCTTCCTAGCTTAATTTTAAAGGCCTAAAAATTGCGTACGGACGGACGGACATTGCTAGATAGTCTTAGGATTTGGTCCTGATCATAAATATATATACTTTTATGGGTCTACGACGAATATTATGGGGTGTTACAAACTATGTGTCAAAATTAATATACCCTTAGGATAGGGTATAAAAAAAAGCTAAGCTGCTACTAAAGTCGCCAAAGGAAATACTGTCATCATCTCTCACTCTACCATCTACCACCCATTTTCACCGAGTCCACTTTTATCAGTACTGTTGCCTCCTCTCGTCATTCGTATTGGTAATTTGGGTTTTACGGAATTTCAACAAAGCACACAAGCAGTAGTTCGAATTCTCTGCCTGCGGTGCCGTTAGTGTTATGTTTACCAAAGGTATTACACATATACTTGCACACACACACGATCTTCAAATTCATTTAAAAAGTTTTCGCGTAGAAATTAACCCCAAAACGCACTATCAAAAAAATAAAAAACAAGAATATTCCAATCAATTCGCAGTGCAAGCGAAAACAATTGAATATTTATTTTTTTATTTTTGCGTAGGTTTTTGCGTTATGCCTTCCTCGTGTCGTCTCGTTTTTTTGTCGTACTCATAAGTCTTCGTGTCTATATGTACTTCTTTAATTTTTCTTTGCTTTTTGCGCTATTTCGGGTTTGTTTTGTGCAGTCAAATATAATTTTCACCAAAAGGAAAGACGGTCTGCGTGTTTTTTTTTCTGTTCGCTCTTGTCGATGAAGGCAAGAAAAAAGTGTAAATTATTATGTTTCTGGTGCTATCTCTGCGCATTCAGTGTGGAATTTATTTTCATTGCATATGTGAATAATGTCGCAGGAATGAAAAATAAAACGCGAAAATGAAAATAATAGAAAAAAAAGTAGAAAAGAGAAAAAAACCCACCCATACTTAATTTTTTTTAGCACATCTGTTCTGTTCGTCTTGTTCGTTTGTACAACTCTCCTTGTCGCTCGTTCGATGTCAGTTCTGTTTGTCGTAACCAAAAAAAAAAAAAAATAAATCCGTTCATTTTTTTTTAAATTGTTTTCCTCTTGTGGTTTTTTTTCAGTTTTTATTTTTCACACAGTGCGTTCTGTATAAAATTTGGAAAAATATATTTTAATCCAGTTGAGCTACACGTTTTTTACATTGTTTGTAATATTTTGCGGTGAGAAGAATTGCAGTGAAGAAAAAAGAAAACAACAAATGTTCAAATTCAAATAGTTTGCGGAGACAGGAAGAAAACTGATCAAGGAAGTGCAAATGGTAATACTTTTTTTGCAAATCTTTTTTGTATATAATTCTTTTTTTTTTGTATCCAATTGGACTAATTTTAGGTTTTCATTTTCGTTGTTTCGTTCTATGATCTTCTTTCTCTGTGTTTTTATCTTCTGTTTTTTAATTTAACGAGGAGAAGAAAAATACGGGTGGTGAGGTATTTAGTCATGTTCGTTTCTTTTGCTTGGTGTGAGAATTCACTTATTTGTTTATTTATGTAGGCTTATATGTCACGAATTGTGAACAAGGTCCTGTCACTTTAAGTGCCACTGTTTATAAATTTCATCTCAATATAAATGTACGTTTAAATTAAAAAATTACTGGCTCTTTTATATTTGTGTAAATCAATACAAAGTTGACATAGTATTCTAAAAATTACTACAACATTTATCAATTTTACTATATCGATTTCTATTAGTCAGAGTATCCTTTAATTGTCATGAAGGCTGTTTGTGCTCAGAAACAAGAGTGGATTCGATAGCAGTTGGAGTAGTGACAGAATTTAAAAGTAGTCGAACTTGACGAATATAAATAGACAAAAATAATATGATAGGTATGTCTTCAAAGATCAACATGTATTTAGGAGATTAACATTTTTTGGTCTACATTTTCGGCAGAGTTTGGGGCTAGATTTTTCTGAATGTAGTAAAAAATCACTAATTTTTTATAGCTGTTTAAAAGTGTTTCGCCCTAAAAGTTTCGAAAATTTCACGGCCCCTAACGAATAGCACCTTACTTGAGTGTTATTACCAGCCTGCATCAAAAGTGTTTTTATTTTGGATAAAACTTAGTATAAAGTTTGGCTTGATTTTGTTTTAGCTTTTTGCAAAGTTTTTCTCTATGGGTAACTAAAATCTTACCGTACTTGACATACAGCACGTTCTGAAAAAAGTGTAATTTCTTCCAGTTTTATACAATTTTACTTTGCACCCTTTGCCGGAAATAGCAGATTAATAAGCTAATAACATTTGTCGCATGGATTGGGTTGGGGCACGCTTAAACGGAAAAAGATCTTCAACAATTTAATTTTAAATGCAGTGCATGAAAATCAATTTGATTACAAAAATAAGTAATTTATCCAATCCGATAAGCAATAAGTAATTTAAAATAATAGTTAATTACCTAAACCTTGAAGAAATAACAAATTTGTTGTTCCTCATGATAGCCGAATAAGAACCATGAAATTGAGTGGAGTCAACGCATGGCTCCGATTACGCAATGTGCAGCCAATTTTAGCACGTTGTTAATGGTATCCCTTGTGACTAATTCGTTCGTTGTCCATGCTACTGCTACAAATGTGTTTATTTGTCACAACTGCAATGTGGCTTCCTCTGAGATCACCTCCGTGGGTTTGCGCTCGAGGACTTTGCTGTTCAGACTATATACTTTATTTCATTGACAGTTGTCAGTGATAGTTGCATTTATATTGCCATTAAAAACATTTTATTGCTTTCTTTGCCGGCCAGGTCCAACAAAACTGCTTCTCAAGCAACTGTTCAATTGGTGATATTAAAGGACTTAATAACATAAATATGATGCATATCAGATAAGTGGTTCTGGGTTTGAATGTGATTTTTCTGCATTTCCATTTTACTTCGGCCACAAATGCAATTGCTAGACCACTTATCCCATACAAATTTTTATTTGTCTCACAACTGTGCTTTTTTATAACAGCACAGTAGCTTTCTCTGAGTTTGCTGTACAGATGTACTAATAGATACTTTATTTTATTGATTGTTATCAGTGTGGTGGTTGCATTCTTTGCCGGCCAGGTCCAACCAAACTGCTTCTCAAGAAACTAAGCAACTGTTGAATGGGTGATGTTAAAGGAGTGCATATTTCCTTTTGCTAAAACGATTCTTCTGCTATTAGCTGTTTGTAACCATAGCCAGTTATACATATTTTATAGCAGAAGTTGACTCAAAGATTGTGAAAAATTGTTGCAGTCATAATGAAATTTATGTTTTGGAACTGAAACCTGACTAGTCCCTAAGTCCTAAACGTTTTCTCTATCTATTTCGAACAACGTATTGTAAGAGCATAAGTCTTTGAATGTAAACGTAGTTTCATCGAGAGATCACGGGGTCGTCAGACATCTGATCACAACAGTGAACATTGAACATGGAATCGGAATTCTAAAATAATACCCATTAGGAAAACACATTCGGCTCACGTTCGATTAGTTGCCAAATGCATTCATTGAATATACTTCTTGTTTTACACAAGTGCCTTTGACTAAAACGCAACTTTATTGCCAGATTATTTCACGCATTAACATGTAAAGAACATTCATTCACATTTTGTGGAGACATCTGTGACATCGGCTTCGGTAGCAGCATCAGCAGTCCATTGTATAATCAACATTTCACTAAATCTATTTTTATACCACTAAATGTTTATTTGGATACAAAATGTTTACAATTTTCAACTCTTCCACATTGTCATAGCTATAGAAGTGTGTTGATGGCATTTAGATCATTTGTCCATGATTTGTCTGGGATATTCAACATCCATAGGAGTGATTTGGAAAACACATTGTGTATACATATAGTTATATTCATGAACTTGAACTTGATGCTGATGAGAAAATAAATATTTCAGTAAAGCTAAAAAAAAATTGTTGAGACATTCATATTAATTGATTGTACTGAATGCATTAAAGTTAACAAAGTCCACAAAGATTTTTTTCGAGTCCAATACGAATTCTAGGGTTACCAACGGGGCTATTTTGGCCCGGAGACTCCGGGAATTTTGTTCTATCTTCGGGCTCCGGGCCTTGCCGAAATTTTTCCGGGCCGCAGTTTAACAATTAAATTCCTTAGGATTTGGTACATCTTTCAAAAATATTTCAAAAATAACATATTTTAAAAGTAATTACTTTTAATGAAAGATTGCACATTAAGTGTTTGCAAAAAAACTATGCTGCGGCACTGAAACACTAGTCAACAAAACCCAGGATGCAATGACTTGTTTCGGATACTTTAACTTTAATTGCAAAGGCAACACGATAGCTTAGCCCAAGGAATAATGTTATTTCTTAATACCATGCCATAAAAGAGGATGATTTGTAATAAGGCGAAGGCGCCATAAATCCATATCAAAATGAAATCAAGTCAGTCATGATAAGAAATAATAAGTTTTGGTTCGACTAATTTCAGCTCTAGTTTTCAACAAGTTCGAAAAAAAATTTGAAAAAATCGATAAGTGATGTATCGAAAAAATAAGAACAATAAAAGAATAATTGTCAAGAAGCCTCTTTCCGCAACCGGTTACTATTTTTGTGTACGGTCTTAAAGAATACTTTTTTACATATGTTTTATGGGCTCTTTTACACACTATCCCAAGAGCATACCCATTTTGTCATACCCCTTAAAATGTGTCGTAGACATCTAAAAGTTCATATATTTGTTATCATTATCAAATGTTATGACGATTTAGCAATGTCCGTCCGTCCGTCATTGCTTTTAAAGCCTTAAAATGTTGGGCTAGAATGCTGAAATTCGGAACAAATACTCTCCGTGTCCGATATGTTTAAGTGTAAGCATTTTAATAAGCTCACTGTCACTCGCATAATTTAGAAAAAAAATACATTTGACTAGTTGACAGTAAATGGTTTTTACGCATACTTTTTGTGGGTGTTATTTATTGTTCGCTTCGACAAATCCGCATTAACTAAGAACTTGGCTTTTTTTTCTTCTTCTTTAACTTAAAAGCTCTTAAGTTTTGTGTACTTTTATGTGATTAAATTTCAAAAAAAATTTAATAAGTTATTTCGTTTTCGTAAAAGGAACCGAAGTCATTTTAAAAAAATATGGTCAGATGATGATGAAGTTACCGTTTTAAAATCAAAAAATAAATGGTGTTATTTTTGGGGTAAAAACAAAACAAATTTTTAAAATCTCCGGGCCTAGCCTTTACTGGAGTTGGTAACCCTAACGACGGCCCATATTTTTATTGCATATATTACAAAGCAACATTTTCCAAAATTTCAAATTGAAATCGTTCATAAAAACTAGAGAAGTAGCTTTAACAAGAATCAGGCAATATTTTTATTTTGGATGAAGCTTCGTATTATGGCTTAATTGGATTTTTTATTCAAAGTTTCCCTCTATGGGTAACTAAAATCCTACCTTAATTGACATACAGCTCGTTCTGGAAAAAGTGTCATTTCGATCAATTTTATATGAAAAATATCTTCAACATTTTTGGTAAAATTTTACTTTACTGCCCCACCTCCAAAATCGCTCAAATTTTGTAATCCAGTTCCTTTTCACGCCCTAAACTCAAATCTGTTGCCTAACTTCTCTTTTTTGGGAACTTTTTTTATTAATTAACTATACCTTTCACGAGCAAAATGAAATTAATTTAATAACATTTGGACACTCCATTCCAGAAATTGTGGTACCATTTTATAGGCCATTTTCGAAACTTTGGGGCGTACCACCCCCAAACGGTAAGAGAACGCCAAATTTTGGATTACAAAATTTAATCGATTTTGGAGGGGGGGCAGTAAAGTAAAATCTAGCCACATTTTTCTCTAAATTTAAATTCAGCGCATGAAAATCAATTGGATAACAAAAAAATTATTAATTTATACAATCCAATAGGCCAATTTTCTATTTTAAAATTACCCAATTTTCTATTCTTAATTTTGCTTCAGTTGATAGAAATGCTTGCGATTGTTTCAGACGGCTAAATATATAATTTATATATTAACTATTGCCTAGAATTTGGATAACTTGAAATTATCTATCATATTTCGCAAATTTGTTTCAATTCAGTAAAAAGTGTAAGCGATCTAGATCGTAAGATCTAGAAGTTGAACTACACAATTTCTTCTCTTGTGAATTCATCGCCTTATCTATTGAAAACTTTAATAAAATGTGATTTAATCAAGTAAATAGTTTTCCTTAAGACTTTAAGTATTCCGATGTCTGGATTAAGGATAGAAAAAACTCACATTAACAAATTGTTTTTTGGGCAGAAATTTGCATTCCATCGAATGCTCTAGAAGGCTTTGGATACCTTATTGATAATTTTGTTTGCATTATAATTCATATTTGAGTAAAAGTAAGTTTATTTTTTAAATCTTTGGAAGCGAAATGTCTATTAAATTTGGTTTGGCGCAGGACTTGATTGGTCTCGTGGATGGATTTTATTAATACATACATATGTATTTAAGGATGCAAAGCTAATACAACTTGGAATGGACTCAGCTCAAATTGAGTGGATTTATTTGTTCGCTGTTGCTTTGACTGCAGTTGGAGTACATTCTTACGGAGTAAAAATAGGATGCGTAGCGACGTCGTGACCTATTATTTGTCTGCTTATACCTTGCAGAGTTTTATTTGTGGCCAAACACTCCTGCTCCAGTTACTTCGTCAGCACAGTGGCTTTCTCTGAGTTTGCTGTACAGATGTACTAATAGATACTTAATTTTATTTATTGTTATCAGTGTGGTGGCTGCATTCTTTGTCGGCCAAGTCCAACTATACTGGTTCTCAAACAACTAAGCAACTGTTCAATGGGTGATGTTAAAGGACTGCATATTGCCTTTTGTTAAAACTTTTCTTCTGCTGTTCACTATTTGTAAGCGTAGCCGGTTATATTTTATAGCAGAAGGTGAATCTAAGATTGTGAAAAATTGTTGCAGTCGTAACGAAATTTATGTTTTGGAACTGAAACTTGACTAGGGGACTATCCTAAACGTTTTCTGTATCTGTTTCGAACAACGTATTGTAACGCGATCATCAGTCTTCGAATGTAACCGCAGTCGAGAGATCACGGGGTCATAAGACATCTGTCCAATGTCTGCTTTCGTTTTTCAATCACAACAGTGTACATTGGACATGGGATCGAAATTCTAAAATAATACTCAATTGGAAAACATAATCGGACTCATATCTAGGGTATTAAAATTTTGACTTAATGGTATAAATTTGATCCCTATCGGATAAGTGGTTCCGAAATGACATGGGTTTGAATGTGCTGTTTTTGCATTTAGCATTTTACTTTGGCCATAAATGTACACTAAAACCCGTGTCATTGCTGAACCACTTATCCGATATGGATCAAATGTATACTATAAGTTTCAATTTCATTGCCCCAAATGAGGTCATATTTAGTTTTTGCATGTGGGTATTATTTTGGAAGTTTTCTCCCTGGTTTAATGCAAACTAGTATGACTGAAAATAAAAAAAAATAAAAAAGCACACTGCCAATTCGTTTCTTTCAATTTCCTTAGCGGCGATGAGAGATAAAGAAATTGTCATAGCTATAGAAGTGTGTTGATGGAATTTAGATCATTTGTCCACGATTTGTTCAACATCCATAGAAGTGATTTTGAAACAACATTGGGTATACATATAGTTATATTCATGATCTTAAACAAAGCAACATTTTCCAAAATTTCAAATTGATATCAGTTCATAAAAACTACAGAATTAGCTTAAACAATCCAACCGCAGTTTCGAGATATCACGGGGTCATCAGACATCTGTCCAATGTCTGCTTTCGTTTTTCAATCACATCAGTACATTGAACATGGGATAGAAATAATAAATAAATAATAAATAAAATAATTCTAAAATAATACCCATTTGGAAAACCTAATTGGACTCATATCTAGGGTATAAAAATTAGTATAAATTAGATCCCTATCAAATAAGTGGTTCAGATATGACATGGGTTTGAATGTGCTGTTTTTGCATTTTGCATTTTACTTTGGCCATAAATGTACTTTAAAACCCGTGTCATTGCTGAACCACTTATCCGATATGGATCAAATATATACTATAAGTTTCAATTTTAGTGCCCTACATGATGGCATATTTAGTTTTTGCATGTGCGTATTATTTTGGAAGTTTTCTCCCTGGTTTAATGCAAACTAGTATGACTGAAAAAAATAAAAATAAAAAAGCACACTGCCAATTCGTTTCTTTCAATTTCCTTATCGGCGATGAGAGTTAAAGAAATTGTCATAGCTATAGAAGTGTGTTGATGGCATTTAGATCATTTGTCCACGATTTGTTTAACATCCATAGAAGTGATTTTGAAACCACAGTGGGTATACATATAGTTATATTCATGATCTTAAACAAAGCAACATTTTCCAAAATTTCAAATTGATATTCAGTTCATAAAAACTAGAGAAATAGCTTAAACAATCCAACCGCAGTTACGAGAGATCACGGGGTCATCAGACATCTGTTCAATGTCTGCTTTCTGGGATAGAAATAATAAATAAATAATAAATAAAATAATTCTAAAATAATACTCATTTGGAAAACCTAATTGGACTCATATCTAGGGTATTAAAATTAGTATAAATTAGATCCCTATCAAATAAGTGGTTCAGATATGACATGGGTTTGAATGTGCTGTTTTTGCATTTTGCATTTTACTTTGGCCATAAATGTACATTAAAACCCGTGTCATTGCTGAACCACTTATCCGATATGGATCAAATATATACTATAAGTTTCAATTTTATTGCCCTACATGGTGGCATATTTAGTTTTTGCATGTGCGTATAATTTTGGAAGTTTTCTCCCTGGTTCAATGCAAACTAGTATGACTGAAAATAAAAAAACAAAATAAAAAAGCACACAAAACAGATGACAGCTAAGGTGTCATTAGATTTCATATATTTTGGTGATGCCAATTCGTTTTTTTTCAATTTCCTTAGTGGCGATGAGAGTTAAGAAAATTGTTATAGCTATAGAAGTGTTTTGATGGCATTTAGATCATTTGTCCACGATTTGTTCAACATCCATAGAAGTGATTTTGAAACCACATTGGGTATACATATATGTAGTTATATTCATGATCTTATCAACTGATGGGAAAATAAATATTTCAGTAAAAAAAAAATGGAGACATCGATATTAATTGATTCTACTGAATGCATTAAGGTTTATGTTTACTATTCCACAGTGTTTTTCCAGTCCAATACGATGGACCATTTTTTATTTTCCATGTTCCAAAATTTCAAATTGAAATCAATTCATAAAAACTAAAGAAATAGCTTAAACAAGAATCTGACAATACTTTTATTTTGGATAAAACTTAGTATCCAGTTATGGCTTTATTTTATTTTAGCTTTTTCAAAGTTTCCCTTTATGGGTAACTAAAATCTTACCTCAATTGACATACTGCTCGTTCTGGCAAAAGTGTCATTTGGTTGTTTTATACGATAAAGATCTTCAGCATAAGTGGTTCAGAAATGTCATGGGTTTGAATGTGCTGTTCTTGCATTTTGCATTTTACTTTGGCCATAAATGTACATTAAAACCCGTGTCATTGCTGAACCACTTATCCGATATGGATCAAATATGTACTATAAGTTTCAATTTTATTTCCCTACATGATGGCATATTTAGTTTTTGCATGTGAGTATTATTTTGGATGTTTTCTCCCTGGTTTAATGTAAACTAGTATGACTGAAAATAAAAAAAACAAAATAAAAAAGCACACAAAACAGATGACAGCTAAGGTGTCATTAGATTTCATATATTTTGGTGATACCAATTCGTTTCTTTCAATTTCCTTAGTTGCGATGAAAGTTAAGGAAATTGTCATAGCTATAGAAGTGTGTTGATGGCATTTAGATCATTTGTCCACGATTTGGTCAACATCCATAGAAGTGATTTTGAAACCACATTGGGTATACATATGTGTAGTTATATTCATGATCTTATCAACTGATGTGAAAATAAATATTTCAGTAAAAAAAATGGAGACATCGATATTAATTGATTCTACTGAATGCATTAAGGTTTATGTTTACTATTCCACAGTGTTTTTCCAGTCCAATACGATGGACCATTTATTATATTGCTGTTTAAAAGTGTTTCGCCCCCAAAGCAACATTTTCCAAAATTTCAAATTGAAATCAATTCATAAAAACTAGAGAAATAGCTTAAACAAGAATCTGACAATACTTTTATTTTGGATAAAACTTAGTATCCAGTTATGGCTTTATTTTATTTTAGCTTTTTCAAAGTTTCCCTTTATGGGTAACTAAAATCGTACCTCAATTGACATACTGCTCGTTCTGGCAAAAGTGTCATTTGGTTGTTTTATACGATAAAGATCTTCAGCATTTTTGTCTAAATTTGAAGTCAGCACATGAAAATCAATTGGATTGTAATCTATACAATCCAATAGGATAGTTTTCTATTTCAAAATTAGCAATTTTATTTCTAAATTTGCCTCAGCTGATAAAAATGCTTACGAATGTTTCAGACGGCTAAAAAAAAGCTCCCTCTTTCTTACACATTGGGAAGCAAGTCCTATCACTATGGTACACTTTGAATGCCAATATGTATCAATTTAAAACTGAACTCTTCGAGAGAAAAAAATAGAACTTCATCCGGTAAAGTAAAATGCGCCATCTTGAATAGAATCGTGGCGGTGTGTGGTTCACTTGTTGAATGGTAATTTAGTTTTGTAAATTATAGTTAAATCTTAAAAATAGTGACAATTAAGAAGATTTCTTACAGATAATTACGTCAATTTGGTAAGAATTATTTGTTAAATTACTTTTGCGACAAGGTTTTTTAAGATTTTCCCCCATTTCCATTCCCAAATTTTAAAAATTGTTTTAAAGTGCGTTTATTGGCGGGGAAATGTGTTTTAATATATAAATTAAATATTATTCTATTGCCTAGAATTTGGATAACTTGGATTTATCTATCATATTTCGCAAATTTGCTTTAATTCAGTGAAAAATGCAAGCGAAAGATCTAGAAGGTGAAGTACACAATATTGTAAATTCATCGCCTTACGAATTGAAAACTGATAAAATGTGATTTAATCAAGTAAAAAAGTCCCCTTAAAACTTCTAGTATTCCGATGTCTCAATTAAGGATAGAAATAATTCACATTAACAAAATGTTCTTTGGTTAAAAATTTGCATTCAATCCAATGTTCTAGAAGGCAGCAAATGCTCCCCCTATCCGCACGCATTTGGAACCTTATTGGTAATTTTGTTTGCATTATAGTTCATGTTTAAGTAAAAGTAAGTTAATTTTTTAAATCTTTGGAAGCGAAATGTCTATTAAATTTGATTTGTCTCATGGATAGATTTTATTTATATATACATATATATCATAAGATGCAAAGCTTATACAAAAAAATTGAGTGGAGTTATTTGTCCGCTGTTGCTTTGACTGCAGTTGGAGTACACTCTTACGGAGTAAAAATAGGATGCGTAGCGACGTCGTGATCTATTATTTGCCTGCTTATACATTGCAGAGTTTTATTTGTGGCTCAAACACTCCTGCTCCAGTTACTTCGTTAGGTCTCGATCAATCTGTGTACCAATTTTTCGTGTTGCTCAGTATATATTTTTTGAAGTTGAATTAATTCATACTGTCGTCTCTTGATAGTGAGAGGCGGTGCCACGCCAATCTTTGCACTATGTTAATGGTATCTCTTGTGGCTATTTCGTTCGTTTCCCATGCTACTGCTACAAATGTTTAGTTGTCTCACAACTGCCCTTTTTATAACAGCACAGTGGCTTTCTCTGAGTTTGCTGTACAGATGTACTAATAGATACTTAATTTTATTGACTGTTATCAGTGTGGTGGCTGCATTCTTTGCCGGACAAGTCCAACTATACTGGTTCTTAAGCAACTCAGCAACTGTTCAATAGGTGATGTTAAAGGACTGCATATTGCCTTTTGCTAAAACTGTTCACTGTTTGTAAGCGTAGCCGGTTATATTTTATAGCAGAAGGTGAATCAAAGATTGTGAAAAATTTTTGCAGTCATAATGAAATTTATGTTTTGGAACTGAAACTTGACTTGGGGACTATCCTAAACGTTTTCTGTATCTGTTTCGAACAACATATTATAACGCGAGCATCAGTCTTCGAATGTAACCGCAGTCGAGAGATCACGGGGTCATCAGACGGTCTGCTTTCGTTTTCCAATCACAACAGTGTACATTGAACATGGGATCGAAATTCTAAAATAATACCCATTTGGAAAATCTAATTGGACTCATATCTAGGGTATTAAAAATTCGACTTAAAAGTATAAATTTGATCCCTATCAGATAAGTAGATTCAGAAATGACATGGGTTTGAGTGTGCTGTTTTTGCATTTTGCATTTTCCTTTGGCCATAAATGTACATTAAAACCCGTGTCATTGCTAAACCACTTAACCGATATGGATCAAATATATACTGCCAATTTGTTTCTTTTTTCCTTAGCGGCGATGAGAGTTAAAGAAATTGTCATAGCTATAGAAGTGTGTTGATGGCATTTAGATCATTTGGCCACGATTTGTTCAACATCCATAGAAGTGATTTTGAAACCACATTGGGTATACATTAAGTTACATTTTCCAAAATTTCAAATTGAAATCAGTTCATAAAAACTAGAGAAATAGCTTAAACAATCCAACCGCAGTTTCAAGAGATCACGGGGTCATCAGACATCTGTTCAATGTCTGCTTTCGTTTTTCAATCACATCAGTGTACATTGAACATGAGATCGAAATTCTGAAATAATACCCATTTGGAAAATCTATTTGGACTCATATCTAGGGTATTAAAATTTCGACTTAATAGTATAAATTAGATCCCTATCGGATAAGTGGTTCAGAAATGACATGGGTTTGTATGTGCTGTTTTTGCATTTTGCATTTTACTTTGGCATAAATTTACATTAAAACCCGTGTCATTGCTGAACCACTTATCCGATATGGATCAAATATATACTATAAGTTTCAATTTTAGTGCCCTCCATGATGGCATATTTAGTTTTTTCATGTGAGTATTATTTTGGATGTTTTCTCCCTGGTTTAATGCAAACTAGTATGACTGAAAATAAAAAAAAATAAAAAAGCACACTGCCAATTCGTTTCTTTCAATTTCCTTAGCGGCGATGAGAGTTAAAGAAATTGTTATAGCTATAGAAAAGTGTTGATTGCATTTAGATCATTTGGCCACGATTTGTTCAACGTCCATAAAAGTGATTTTGAAACTACATTGGGTATACTTACTTACATAACGGGCTCCCGACCCGTGAAGAGTCCCTGCCTTATATACGGCAACCTTCCACCCTCAGCGATCCCAAGCACGCTGCTTCCAGTTGTCCAAACCAAGCGCTCTGGCATCCGCCATGGCTTGTTCTTTAAAACGGAGGTTCGGGGGGCTGGCAGGATAAGGGTTCTGTAGAGCATGCACTTTGTCCTTCGAGTTACGAGTTGTGAACCCATTTGTTTTGCCACACTAAGATGTCATTGTGGAGTTGATGTGATGATACTTGAGATGAACTCCTCAACTACCTCAACAGCGACATTTTGTCCAAGTCGGTGGACAAATGATTGTTTGTTTGTTGATAGCATATATTTAGTCTTGTCCTCATTAACTTCAAGGCCAACTAGTTTCGCCTGTTCTTCAATAGCCGTGAAAGCCTTTATCACGGCACGCTGGAATCAACCGATGATATCTATATCGTCCGCATACCCCAGCAGTTGGACTAATCTGTTAAAGATAGTGCCTTCTGTGTTGACACCTGCTCTGCGCACTCAAGAACAAGATTGAAGAAATCACACGACAGCGCATCTGCTTGCCGAAATACGGTGCATGTTTGAAAGAGTTCAGATGAGCTGCTGCCAAACTGCATATTGCATCGCGTGTTATCTAGTGTCAATCGACACATCTGGATCAGTTTTGACGGAATCCCGAATTTGGCCATCGCCACAAAAAGCTCCTGACGATGAATGCTGTCATATGCGGCTTTAAAGTCGATGGTATGTCCCGACTTGAAATTCGATGGTCTTTTCCAGGATTTGCCTTAGTGTGAAGATTTGGTCTATCTTTCTTGTAGATGGGACATATGGAGCTGATGGTCCAGTCATCGGGCATGCTTTCCTACACCCAAACTTGGTTGATGATTTGGTGCATGCGCCCTACTATAACATCACCACCGTATTTGAAAAGCTCTGCAGGAAGACCATCAGAGCCGGCGGCCTTGTTGTTCTTTAGCGTTTTTATAGCTAAGCCAACCTCTTCTATACTGGGCGGAGGGACTGGTTCTTCATTGACTGGACGCGGGTTCTCTTCTTGCCCCATCACTCTCTCTACATTTTGTCCGTTTAGCAGCTGCTGGAAATGCTGCTAAAATAGATCTACTATTCCCTGCGCGTCGGTGACTAGGTTTCCATCGCTGTTACGAAGAGCCTGTGTTCCGGTCTAAAAGCCAGCAGCCAGTTGCTTGGCTTTCTTCTTCCGGATGTTGTTTCGGTCGCGGGAAACTTCGATCTCCTTGAGCTGGGAGACTGCGTGCTCTCTTTTCTTTCTATGCAGGATCTTCTTCTCCTTCCTTCTCCTGGCTCGGCACTCATCCCTTGCTGCCCTTGTTTTCCTCTGCAGCGTTCTAATGTGTGCATCTTCTGTTACCTTTTTCCTGTATATGCATACATCATCATATCACGGGCTTTTTCTCTGGGCTGGCTGGTATCCTAGGGTGGTTTCGGCTACCCTTTGATGATGTCGCGATACTGAGAGCACTGGTTGTTGGCGTCTGTGGAAGGTGAATGCACGTGGGGAGTTTCACACTCAGGCGCTCTTTGTAGGCTCTGGCGGCTCCAGATGTGCTAAGTCGTCCAACGTCGAATTTCTTCTTTTGGGCAGTGCGCAGCTTCTTCTCGTTGGACAGTCGAGCTCTGAATCTAGCTGCAACAAGAGAATGGTCAGAGTCGACGTTTGCCCCTCGGTAAGTGTGCACGTTCAAGATGTTGGATGCGTGCCTCGCATCAATTAGCACATGGTCGATTTGGTTGGCGGTTCGAACGTCTGGAGAGCGCCAGGTTGCTGTGTCACCGTAATACAAGCTGCTGCAAAGTCAATTAGTCGGTATCCGTTATCTGTTGTCGTTTCGTTGAGGCTGTGCTTACCAAGTAATCCGCCGAAGATGTTTTCCTTGCCGACTTTAGCATTTAAGTCCCCGAGTCCAATTTTGACATCGTACTCCAGACAGGCCCGTAGGTTCCGTCCAAGAGGTCATAGAATTCCTCCTTGATACGGTCCTCTGCCTCGTCGGTAGGGGCGTGTGCACATATGGGTATACATACATACAGTTATATTCATGATCGTAATCAAAGCAACATTTTCCAAAATTTCAAATTGATATCAGTTCAGAATTAGCTTAAACAATCCAATCGCAGTTTCGAGAGATCACGGGGTCATCAGACATCTGTTCAATGTCTGCTTTCGTTTTTCAATCACAACAGTGTACTTTGAAAATGGGATCGTCGATATTAATTGATTCTACTGAATGCATTAAGGTTTATGTTTACTATTCCACAGTGTTTTTCCAGTCCAATACGATGGACCATTTATTATATTGCTGTTTAAAAGTGTTTCGCCCCAAAGCAACATTTTCCAAAATTTCAAATTGAAATCAATTCATAAAAACTAGAGAAATAGCTTAAACAATAATCTGACAATACTTTTATTTTGGATAAAACTTAGTATCCAGTTATGGCTTTATTTTAGTTTAGCTTTTTCAAAGTTTCCCTTTATGGGTAACTAAAATCGTACCTCAATTGACATACTGCTCGTTCTGGCAAAAGTGTCATTTGGCTGTTTTATACGATAAAGATCTTCAGCATTTTTCTCTAAATTTGAAGTCAGCACATGAAAATCAATTGGATTGTAAAAAAATTATTAATCTATACAATCCAATAGGATAGTTTTCTATTTCAAAATTAGCGATTTTATTTCTAAATTTGCCTCAGCTGATAGAAATGCTTACGAATGTTTCAGACGGCTAAAAAAAAGCTCCCTCTTTCTTACACATTGGGAAGCAAGTCCTATCACTATGGTACACTTTGAATGCCACTGTGTATCAATTTAAAACTGTACTCTTCGAGAGAAAAAAATAGAACTTCATCCGGTAAAGTAAAATGCGCCATCTTGAATAGAATCGTGGCGGTGTGTGGTTCACTTGTTGAATGGTAATTTAGTTTTGTAAATTATAGTTAAATCTTAAAAATAGTGACAATTAAGAAGATTTCTTACAGATAATTACGTCAATTTGGTAAGAATTATTTGTTAAATTACTTTTGCGACAAGGTTTGTTAAGATTTTCCCCCATTTCCATTCCCAAATTTTAAAAATTGTTTTAAAGTGCGTTTATTGGCGGGGAAATGTGTTTTAATATATAAATTAAATATTATTCTATTGCCTAGAATTTGGATAACTTGGATTTATCTATCATATTTCGCAAATTTGCTTTAATTCAGTGAAAAATGCAAGCGAAAGATCTAGAAGGTGAAGTACACAATATTGTAAATTCATCGCCTTACGAATTGAAAACTGATAAAATGTGATTTAATCAAGTAAAAAAGTCCCCTTAAAACTTCTAGTATTCCGATGTCTCAATTAAGGATAGAAATAATTCACATTAACAAAATGTTCTTTGGTAAAAAATTGGCATTCAATCCAATGTTCTAGAAGGCAGCAAATGCTCCCCCTATCCGCACGCATTTGGAAACCTTATTGGTAATTTTGTTTGCATTATAGTTCATGTTTAAGTAAAAGTAAGTTTATTTTTTAAATCTTTGGAAGCGAAATGTCTATTAAATTTGATTTGTCTCATGGATAGATTTTATTTATATATACATATATATCTTAAGATGCAAAGCTTATACAAAAAAATTGAGTGGAGTTATTTGTCCGCTGTTGCTTTGACTGCAGTTGGAGTACACTCTTACGGAGTAAAAATAGGATGCGTAGCGACGTCGTGATCTATTATTTGTCTGCTTATACCTTGCAGAGTTTTATTTGTGGCTCAAACACTCCTGCTCCAGTTATTTCGTTAGGTCTCGAGCAATCTGTGTACCAATTTTTCGTGTTGCTCAGTATATAGTTTTTGAAGTTGAATTAATTCGTACTGTCGTCTCTTGATAGTGAGAGGCGGTGCCACGCCATTCTTTGCACTATGTTAATGGTATCTCTTGTGGCTAATTCGTTCGTTTCCCATGCTACTGCTACAAATGTTTAGTTGTCTCACAACTGTCCTTTTTTATAACAGCACAGTGGCTTTCTCTGAGTTTGCTGTACAGATGTACTAATAGATACTTAATTTTATTGACTGTTATCGGTGTGGTGGCTGCATTCTTTGCCGGCCAAGTCCAACTATACTGGTTCTTAAGCAACTCAGCAACTGTTCAATAGGTGATGTTAATTATTGATATTGCCTTTTGCTAAAACTGTTCACTGTTTGTAAGCGTAGCCGGTTATATTTTATAGCAGAAGGTGAATCAAAGATTGTGAAAAATTTTTGCAGTCATAATGAAATTTATGTTTTGGAACTGAAACTTGACTTGGGGACTATCCTAAACGTTTTCTGTATCTGTTTCGAACAACGTATTGTAACGCGAGCATCAGTCTTCGAATGTAACCGCAGTCGAGAGATCACGGGGTCATTAGACGGTCTGCTTTCGTTTTTCAATCACAACAGTGTACAATGAACATGGGATCGAAATTCTAAAATAATACCCATTTGGAAAATCTAATTGGACTCATATCTAGGGTATTAAAATTTCGACTTAAAAGTATAAATTTGATCCCTATCGGATAAGTAGATTCAGAAATGACATGGGTTTGAGTGTGCTGTTTTTGCATTTTGCATTTTCCTTTGGCCATAAATGTACATTAAAACCCGTGTCATTGCTGAACCACTTATCCGATATGGATCAAATATATACTGCCAATTTGTTTCTTTTTTCCTTAGCGGCGATGAGAGTTAAAGAAATTGTCATAGCTATAGAAGTGTGTTGATGGCATTTAGATCATTTGGCCACGATTTGTTCAACATCCATAGAAGTGATTTTGAAACCACATTGGGTATACATTAAGTTATATTTTCCAAAATTTCAAATTGAAATCAGTTCATAAAAACTAGAGAAATAGCTTAAATAATCCAACCGCAGTTTCAAGAGATCACGGGGTCATCAGACATCTGTTCAATGTCTGCTTTCGTTTTTCAATCACATCAGTGTACATTGAACATGAGATCGAAATTCTGAAATAATACCCATTTGGAAAATCTATTTGGACTCATATCTAGGGTATTAAAATTTCGACTTAATAGTATAAATTAGATCCCTATCGGATAAGTGGTTCAGAAATGACATGGGTTTGTATGTGCTGTTTTTGCATTTTACTTTGGCATAAATGTACATTAAAACCCGTGTCATTGCTGAACCACTTATCCGATATGGATCAAATATATACTATAAGTCTCAATTTTAGAGCCCTACATAATGGCATATTTAGTTTTTGCGTGTGAGTATTATTTTGGATGTTTTCTCCCTGGTTTAATGTAAACTAGTATGACTGAAAATAAAAAAGCACACTGCCAATTCGTTTCTTTCAATTTCCTTAGCGGCGATGAGAGTTAAAGAAATTGTTATAGCTATAGAAAAGTGTTGATTGCATTTAGATCATTTGGCCACGATTTGTTCAACGTCCATAAAAGTGATTTTGAAACTACATTGGGTATACTTACTTACATAACGGGCTCCCGACCCGTGAAGAGTCCCTGCCTTATATACGGCAACCTTCCACCCTCAGCGATCCCAAGCACGCTGCTTCCAGTTGTCCAAACCAAGCGCTCTGGCATCCGCCATGGCTTATTCTTTAAAACGGAGGTTCGGGGGGCTGGCAGGATAAGGGTTCTGTAGAGCATGCACTTTGTCCTTCGAGTTACGAGTTGTGAACCCATTTGTTTTGCCACACTAAGATGTCATTGTGGAGTTGATGTGATGATACTTGAGATGAACTCCTCAACTACCTCAACAGCGACATTTTGTCCAAGTCGGTGGACAAATGATTGTTTGTTTGTTGATAGCATATATTTAGTCTTGTCCTCATTAACTTCAAGGCCAACTAGTTTCGCCTGTTCTTCAATAGCCGTGAAAGCCTTTATCACGGCACGCTGGAATCAACCGATGATATCTATATCGTCCGCATACCCCAGCAGTTGGACTAATCTGTTAAAGATAGTGCCTTCTGTGTTGACACCTGCTCTGCGCACTCAAGAACAAGATTGAAGAAATCACACGACAGCGCATCTGCTTGCCGAAATACGGTGCATGTTTGAAAGAGTTCAGATGAGCTGCTGCCAAACTGCATATTGCATCGCGTGTTATCTAGTGTCAATCGACACATCTGGATCAGTTTTGACGGAATCCCGAATTTGGCCATCGCCACAAAAAGCTCCTGACGATGAATGCTGTCATATGCGGCTTTAAAGTCGATGGTATGTCCCGACTTGAAATTCGATGGTCTTTTCCAGGATTTGCCTTAGTGTGAAGATTTGGTCTACAGTTGATCTGCCGGGCCGGAAGCCACACTGGTACGTGCCGATTAGTGTGTTGGAGACAGGTTTGAGACGTTCACACAGTACGTTGGATATGATCTTATATGCGACATTAAGCAGGGATATGCCTCGATAGTTCTTGCAAGACATAGGATCGCCTTTCTTGTAGATGGGACATATGGAGCTGATGGTCCAGTCATCGGGCATGCTTTCCTACACCCAAACTTGGTTGATGATTTGGTGCATGCGCCCTACTATAACATCACCACCGTATTTGAAAAGCTCTGCAGGTAGACCATCAGAGCCGGCGGCCTTGTTGTTCTTTAGCTTTTTTATAGCTAAGCCAACCTCTTCTATACTGGGCGGAGGGACTGGTTCTTCATTGACTGGACGCGGGTTCTCTTCTTGCCCCATCACTCTCTCTACATTTTGTCCGTTTAGCAGCTGCTGGAAATGCTGCTAAAATAGATCTACTATTCCCTGCGCGTCGGTGACTAGGTTTCCATCGCTGTTACGAAGAGCCTGTGTTCCGGTCTAAAAGCCAGCAGCCAGTTGCTTGGCTTTCTTCTTCCGGATGTTGTTTCGGTCGCGGGAAACTTCGATCTCCTTGAGCTGGGAGACTGCGTGCTCTCTTTTCTTTCTATCCAGGATCTTCTTCTCCTTCCTTCTCCTGGCTCGGCACTCATCCCTTGCTGCCCTTGTTTTCCTCTGCAGCGTTCTAATGTGTGCATCTTCTGTTACCTTTTTCCTGTATATGCATACATCATCATATCACGGGCTTTTTCTCTGGGCTGGCTGGTATCCTAGGGTGGTTTCGGCTACCCTTTGATGATGTCGCGATACTGAGAGCACTGGTTGTTGGCGTCTGTGGAAGGTGAATGCACGTGGGGAGTTTCACACTCAGGCGCTCTTTGTAGGCTCTGGCGGCTCCAGATGTGCTAAGTCGTCCAACGTCGAATTTCTTCTTTTGGGCAGTGCGCAGCTTCTTCTCGTTGGACAGTCGAGCTCTGAATCTAGCTGCAACAAGAGAATGGTCAGAGTCGACGTTTGCCCCTCGGTAAGTGTGCACGTTCAAGATGTTGGATGCGTGCCTCGCATCAATTAGCACATGGTCGATTTGGTTGGCGGTTCGAACGTCTGGAGAGCGCCAGGTTGCTGTGTCACCGTAATACAAGCTGCTGCAAAGTCAATTAGTCGGTATCCGTTATCTGTTGTCGTTTCGTTGAGGCTGTGCTTACCAAGTAATCCGCCGAAGATGTTTTCCTTGCCGACTTTAGCATTTAAGTCCCCGAGTCCAATTTTGACATCGTACTCCAGACAGGCCCGTAGGTTCCGTCCAAGAGGTCATAGAATTCCTCCTTGATACGGTCCTCTGCCTCGTCGGTAGGGGCGTGTGCACATATGGGTATACATACATACAGTTATATTCATGATCGTAATCAAAGCAACATTTTCCAAAATTTCAAATTGATATCAGTTCAGAATTAGCTTAAACAATCCAATCGCAGTTTCGAGAGATCACGGGGTCATCAGACATCTGTTCAATGTCTGCTTTCGTTTTTCAATCACAACAGTGTACTTTGAAAATGGGATCGTCGATATTAATTGATTCTACTGAATGCATTAAGGTTTATGTTTACTATTCCACAGTGTTTTTCCAGTCCAATACGATGGACCATTTATTATATTGCTGTTTAAAAGTGTTTCGCCCCAAAGCAACATTTTCCAAAATTTCAAATTGAAATCAATTCATAAAAACTAGAGAAATAGCTTAAACAATAATCTGACAATACTTTTATTTTGGATAAAACTTAGTATCCAGTTATGGCTTTATTTTAGTTTAGCTTTTTCAAAGTTTCCCTTTATGGGTAACTAAAATCGTACCTCAATTGACATACTGCTCGTTCTGGCAAAAGTGTCATTTGGCTGTTTTATACGATAAAGATCTTCAGCATTTTTCTCTAAATTTGAAGTCAGCACATGAAAATCAATTGGATTGTAAAAAAATTATTAATCTATACAATCCAATAGGATAGTTTTCTATTTCAAAATTAGCGATTTTATTTCTAAATTTGCCTCAGCTGATAGAAATGCTTACGAATGTTTCAGACGGCTAAAAAAAAGCTCCCTCTTTCTTACACATTGGGAAGCAAGTCCTATCACTATGGTACACTTTGAATGCCACTGTGTATCAATTTAAAACTGTACTCTTCGAGAGAAAAAAATAGAACTTCATCCGGTAAAGTAAAATGCGCCATCTTGAATAGAATCGTGGCGGTGTGTGGTTCACTTGTTGAATGGTAATTTAGTTTTGTAAATTATAGTTAAATCTTAAAAATAGTGACAATTAAGAAGATTTCTTACAGATAATTACGTCAATTTGGTAAGAATTATTTGTTAAATTACTTTTGCGACAAGGTTTGTTAAGATTTTCCCTCATTTCCATTCCCAAATTTTAAAAATTGTTTTAAAGTGCGTTTATTGGCGGGGAAATGTGTTTTAATATATAAATTAAATATTATTCTATTGCCTAGAATTTGGATAACTTGGATTTATCTATCATATTTCGCAAATTTGCTTTAATTCAGTGAAAAATGCAAGCGAAAGATCTAGAAGGTGAAGTACACAATATTGTAAATTCATCGCCTTACGAATTGAAAACTGATAAAATGTGATTTAATCAAGTAAAAAAGTCCCCTTAAAACTTCTAGTATTCCGATGTCTCAATTAAGGATAGAAATAATTCACATTAACAAAATGTTCTTTGGTAAAAAATTGGCATTCAATCCAATGTTCTAGAAGGCAGCAAATGCTCCCCCTATCCGCACGCATTTGGAAACCTTATTGGTAATTTTGTTTGCATTATAGTTCATGTTTAAGTAAAAGTAAGTTTATTTTTTAAATCTTTGGAAGCGAAATGTCTATTAAATTTGATTTGTCTCATGGATAGATTTTATTTATATATACATATATATCTTAAGATGCAAAGCTTATACAAAAAAATTGAGTGGAGTTATTTGTCCGCTGTTGCTTTGACTGCAGTTGGAGTACACTCTTACGGAGTAAAAATAGGATGCGTAGCGACGTCGTGATCTATTATTTGTCTGCTTATACCTTGCAGAGTTTTATTTGTGGCTCAAACACTCCTGCTCCAGTTATTTCGTTAGGTCTCGAGCAATCTGTGTACCAATTTTTCGTGTTGCTCAGTATATAGTTTTTGAAGTTGAATTAATTCGTACTGTCGTCTCTTGATAGTAAGAGGCGGTGCCACGCCATTCTTTGCACTATGTTAATGGTATCTCTTGTGGCTAATTCGTTCGTTTCCCATGCTACTGCTACAAATGTTTAGTTGTCTCACAACTGTCCTTTTTTATAACAGCACAGTGGCTTTCTCTGAGTTTGCTGTACAGATGTACTAATAGATACTTAATTTTATTGACTGTTATCGGTGTGGTGGCTGCATTCTTTGCCGGCCAAGTCCAACTATACTGGTTCTTAAGCAACTCAGCAACTGTTCAATAGGTGATGTTAATTATTGATATTGCCTTTTGCTAAAACTGTTCACTGTTTGTAAGCGTAGCCGGTTATATTTTATAGCAGAAGGTGAATCAAAGATTGTGAAAAATTTTTGCAGTCATAATGAAATTTATGTTTTGGAACTGAAACTTGACTTGGGGACTATCCTAAACGTTTTCTGTATCTGTTTCGAACAACGTATTGTAACGCGAGCATCAGTCTTCGAATGTAACCGCAGTCGAGAGATCACGGGGTCATTAGACGGTCTGCTTTCGTTTTTCAATCACAACAGTGTACAATGAACATGGGATCGAAATTCTAAAATAATACCCATTTGGAAAATCTAATTGGACTCATATCTAGGGTATTAAAATTTCGACTTAAAAGTATAAATTTGATCCCTATCGGATAAGTAGATTCAGAAATGACATGGGTTTGAGTGTGCTGTTTTTGCATTTTGCATTTTCCTTTGGCCATAAATGTACATTAAAACCCGTGTCATTGCTGAACCACTTATCCGATATGGATCAAATATATACTGCCAATTTGTTTCTTTTTTCCTTAGCGGCGATGAGAGTTAAAGAAATTGTCATAGCTATAGAAGTGTGTTGATGGCATTTAGATCATTTGGCCACGATTTGTTCAACATCCATAGAAGTGATTTTGAAACCACATTGGGTATACATTAAGTTATATTTTCCAAAATTTCAAATTGAAATCAGTTCATAAAAACTAGAGAAATAGCTTAAATAATCCAACCGCAGTTTCAAGAGATCACGGGGTCATCAGACATCTGTTCAATGTCTGCTTTCGTTTTTCAATCACATCAGTGTACATTGAACATGAGATCGAAATTCTGAAATAATACCCATTTGGAAAATCTATTTGGACTCATATCTAGGGTATTAAAATTTCGACTTAATAGTATAAATTAGATCCCTATCGGATAAGTGGTTCAGAAATGACATGGGTTTGTATGTGCTGTTTTTGCATTTTACTTTGGCATAAATGTACATTAAAACCCGTGTCATTGCTGAACCACTTATCCGATATGGATCAAATATATACTATAAGTTTCAATTTTAGAGCCCTACATGATGGCATATTTAGTTTTTGCGTGTGAGTATTATTTTGGATGTTTTCTCCCTGGTTTAATGTAAACTAGTATGACTGAAAATAAAAAAGCACACTGCCAATTCGTTTCTTTCAATTTCCTTAGCGGCGATGAGAGTTAAAGAAATTGTTATAGCTATAGAAAAGTGTTGATTGCATTTAGATCATTTGGCCACGATTTGTTCAACGTCCATAAAAGTGATTTTGAAACTACATTGGGTATACTTACTTACATAACGGGCTCCCGACCCGTGAAGAGTCCCTGCCTTAGATACGGCAACCTTCCACCCTCTGCGATCCCAAGCACGCTGCTTCCAGTTGTCCAAACCAAGCGCTCTGGCATCCGCCATGGCTTGGTCTTTAAAACGGAGGTTCGGGGGGCTGGCAGGATAAGGGTTCTGTAGAGCATGCACTTTGTCCTTCGAGTTACGAGTTGTAAACCCATTTGTTTTGCCACACCGAAGTAGCAGCGGTTTCCTAGGGTAATTCTTCGGCGGATCTCCACTAAGATGTCATTGTGGAGTTGATGTGATGATACTTGAGATGAACTCCTTAACTACCTCAACAGCGACATTTTGTCCAAGTCGGTGGACAAATGATTGTTTGTTTGTTGATAGCATATATTTAGTCTTGTCCTCATTAACTTCAAGGCCAACTAGTTTCGCCTGTTCTTCAATAGCCGTGAAAGCCTTTATCACGGCACGCTGGAATCAACCGATGATATCTATATCGTCCGCATACCCCAGCAGTTGGACTAATCTGTTAAAGATAGTGCTTTCTGTGTTGACACCTGCCCTGCGCACTATCTGCTCAAGAACAAGATTGAAGAAATCACACGACAGCGCATCTGCTTGCCGAAATACGGTGCATGTTTGAAAGAGTTCAGATGAGCTGCTGCCAAACTGCATATTGCATCGCGTGTTATCTAGTGTCAATCGACACATCTGGATCAGTTTTGACGGAATCCCGAATTTGGCCATCGCCACAAAAAGCTCCTGACGATGAATGCTGTCATATGCGGCTTTAAAGTCGATGGTATGTCCCGACTTGAAATTCGATGGTCTTTTCCAGGATTTGCCTTAGTGTGAAGATTTGGTCTACAGTTGATCTGCCGGGCCGGAAGCCACACTGGTACGTGCCGATTAGTGTGTTGGAGACAGGTTTGAGACGTTCACACAGTACGTTGGATATGATCTTATATGCGACATTAAGCAGGGATATGCCTCGATAGTTCTTGCAAGACATAGGATCGCCTTTCTTGTAGATGGGACATATGGAGCTGATGGTCCAGTCATCGGGCATGCTTTCCTACACCCAAACTTGGTTGATGATTTGGTGCATGCGCCCTACTATAACATCACCACCGTATTTGAAAAGCTCTGCAGGTAGACCATCAGAGCCGGCGGCCTTGTTGTTCTTTAGCTTTTTTATAGCTAAGCCAACCTCTTCTATACTGGGCGGAGGGACTGGTTCTTCATTGACTGGACGCGGGTTCTCTTCTTGCCCCATCACTCTCTCTACATTTTGTCCGTTTAGCAGCTGCTGGAAATGCTGCTAAAATAGATCGACTATTCCCTGCGCGTCGGTGACTAGGTTTCCATCGCTGTTACGAAGAGCCTGTGTTCCGGTCTAAAAGCCAGCAGCCAGTTGCTTGGCTTTCTTCTTCCGGATGTTGTTTCGGTCGCGGGAAACTTCGATCTCCTTGAGCTGGGAGACTGCGTGCTCTCTTTTCTTTCTATGCAGGATCTTCTTCTCCTCCCTTCTCCTGGCTCGGCACTCATCCCTTGCTGCCCTTGTTTTCCTCTGCAGCGTTCTAATGTGTGCATCTCCTGTTACCTTTTTCCTGTATATGCATACATCATCATATCATGGGCTTTTTCTCTGGGCTGGCTGGTATCCTAGGGTGGTTTCGGCTACCTCCTTGATGATGTCGCGATACTGAGAGCACTGGTTGTTGGCGTCTGTGGAAGGTGAATGCACGTGGGGAGTTTCACACTCAGGCGCTCTTTGTAGGCTCTGGCGGCTCCAGATGTGCTAAGTCGTCCAACGTCGAATTTCTTCTTTTGGGCAGTGCGCAGCTTCTTCTCGTTGGACAGTCGAGCTCTGAATCTAGCTGCAACAAGAGAATGGTCAGAGTCGACGTTTGCCCCTCGGTAAGTGTGCACGTTCAAGATGTTGGATGCGTGCCTCGCATCAATTAGCACATGGTCGATTTGGTTGGCGGTTCGAACGTCTGGAGAGCGCCAGGTTGCTGTGTCACCGTATTACAAGCTCCTGCAAAGTCAATTAGTCGGTATCCGTTATCTGTTGTCGTTTCGTTGAGGCTGTGCTTACCAAGTAATCCGCCGAAGATGTTTTCCTTGCCGACTTTAGCATTTAAGTCCCCGAGTCCAATTTTGACATCGTACTCCAGACAGGCCCGTAGGTTCCGTCCAAGAGGTCATAGAATTCCTCCTTGATACGGTCCTCTGCCTCGTCGGTAGGGGCGTGTGCACATATGGGTATACATACATATAGTTATATTCATGATCGTAATCAAAGCAACATTTTCCAAAATTTCAAATTGATATCAGTTCATAAAAACTAGAGAATTAGCTTAAACAATCCAATCGCAGTTTCGAGAGATCACGGGGTCATCAGACATCTGTTCAATGTCTGCTTTCGTTTTTCAATCACAACAGTGTACTTTGAAAATGGGATCGTCGATATTAATTGATTCTACTGAATGCATTAAGGTTTATGTTTACTATTCCACAGTGTTTTTCCAGTCCAATACGATGGACCATTTATTATATTGCTGTTTAAAAGTGTTTCACCCCCAAAGCAACATTTTCCAAAATTTCAAATTGAAATCAATTCATAAAAACTAGAGAAATAGCTTAAACAAGAATCTGACAATACTTTTATTTTGGATAAAACTTAGTATCCAGTTATGGCTTTATTTTAGTTTAGCTTTTTCAAAGTTTCCCTTTATGGGTAACTAAAATCTTACCTCAATTGACATACTGCTCGTTCTGGCAAAAGTGTCATTTGGTTGTTTTATACGATAAAGATCTTCAGCATTTTTTCAGCTGTACTCTTCGAGAGAAAAAAATAGAACTTCATCCGGTAAAGTAAAATGCGCCATCTTGAATAGAATCGTGGCGGTGTGTGGTTCACTTGTTGAATGGTAATTTAGTTTTGTAAATTATAGTTAAATCTTAAAAATAGTGACAATTAAGAAGATTTCTTACAGATAATTACGTCAATTTGGTAAGAATTATTTGTTAAATTACTTTTGCGACAAGGTTTGTTAAAATTTTCCCCCATTTCCATTCCCAAATTTTAAAAATTGTTTTAAAGTGCGTTTATTGGCGGGGAAATGTGTTTTAATATATAAATTAAATATTATTCTATTGCCTAGAATTTGGATAACTTGGATTTATCTATCATATTTCGCAAATTTGCTTTAATTCAGTGAAAAATGCAAGCGAAAGATCTAGAAGGTGAAGTACACAATATTGTAAATTCATCGCCTTACGAATTGAAAACTGATAAAATGTGATTTAATCAAGTAAAAAAGTCCCCTTAAAACTTCTAGTATTCCGATGTCTCAATTAAGGATAGAAATAATTCACATTAACAAAATGTTCTTTGGTTAAAAATTTGCATTCAATCCAATGTTCTAGAAGGCAGCAAATGCTCCCCCTATCCGCACGCATTTGGAAACCTTATTGGTAATTTTGTTTGCATTATAGTTCATGTTTAAGTAAAAGTAAGTTTATTTTTTAAATCTTTGGAAGCGAAATGTCTATTAAATTTGATTTGTCTCATGGATAGATTTTATTTATATATACATATATATCTTAAGATGCAAAGCTTATACAAAAAAATTGAGTGGAGTTATTTGTCCGCTGTTGCTTTGACTGCAGTTGGAGTACACTCTTACGGAGTAAAAATAGGATGCGTAGCGACGTCGTGATCTATTATTTGCCTGCTTATACCTTGCAGAGTTTTATTTGTGGCTCAAACACTCCTGCTCCAGTTATTTCGTTAGGTCTCGAGCAATCTGTGTACCAATTTTTCGTGTTGCTCAGTATATAGTTTTTGAAGTTGAATTAATTCATACTGTCGTCTCTTGATAGTGAGAGGCGGTGCCACGCCATTCTTTGCACTATGTTAATGGTATCTCTTGTGGCTAATTCGTTCGTTTCCCATGCTACTGCTACAAATGTTTAGTTGTCTCACAACTGTCCTTTTTTATAACAGTACAGTGGCTTTCTCTGAGTTTGCTGTACAGATGTACTAATAGATACTTAATTTTATTGACTGTTATCAGTGTGGTGGCTGCATTCTTTGCCGGCCAAGTCCAACTATACTGGTTCTTAAGCAACTCAGCAACTGTTCAATAGGTGATGTTAAAGGGCTGCATATTGCCTTTTGCTAAAACTGTTCACTGTTTGTAAGCGTAGCCGGTTATATTTTATAGCAGAAGGTGAATCAAAGATTGTGAAAAAATTTTGCAGTCATAATGAAATTTATGTTTTGGAACTGAAACTTGACTTGGGGACTATCCTAAACGTTTTCTGTATCTGTTTCGAACAACGTATTGTAACGCGAGCATCAGTCTTCGAATGTAACCGCAGTCGAGAGATCACGGGGTCATCAGACGGTCTGCTTTCGTTTTTCAATCACAGCAGTGTACATTGAACATGGGATCGAAATTCTAAAATAATACCCATTTGGAAAATCTAATTGGACTCATATCTAGGGTATTCAAATTTCGACTTAAAAGTATAAATTTGATCCCTATCGGATAAGTAGATTCAGAAATGACATGGGTTTGGGTATGCTGTTTTTGCATTTTCCTTTGGCCATAAATGTACATTAAAACCCGTGTCATTGCTGAACCACTTATCCGATATGGATCAAATATATACTGCCAATTTGTTTCTTTTTTCCTTAGCGGCGATGAGAGTTAAAGAAATTGTCATAGCTATAGAAGTGTGTTGATGGCATTTAGATCATTTGGCCACGATTTGTTCAACATCCATAGAAGTGATTTTGAAACCACATTGGGTATACATTAAGTTATATTTTCCAAAATTTCAAATTGAAATCAGTTCATAAAAACTAGAGAAATAGCTTAAATAATCCAACCGCAGTTTCAAGAGATCACGGGGTCATCAGACATCTGTTCAATGTCTGCTTTCGTTTTTCAATCACATCAGTGTACATTGAACATGAGATCGAAATTCTGAAATAATACCCATTTGGAAAATCTATTTAGACTCATATCTAGGGTATTAAAATTTCGACTTAATAGTATAAATTAGATCCCTATCGGATAAGTGGTTCAGAAATGACATGGGTTTGTATGTGCTGTTTTTGCATTTTGCATTTTACTTTGGCATAAATGTACATTAAAACCCGTGTCATTGCTGAACCACTTATCCGATATGGATCAAATATATACTATAAGTTTCAATTTTAGTGCCCTACATGATGTCATATTTAGTTTTTGCATGTGAGTATTATTTTGGATGTTTTCTCCCTGGTTTAATGTAAACTATTATGACTGAAAATAAAAAAGCACACTGCCAATTCGTTTCTTTCAATTTCCTTAGCGGCGATGAGAGTTAAAGAAATTGTTATAGCTATAGAAAAGTGTTGATTGCATTTAGATCATTTGGCCACGATTTGTTCAACGTCCATAAAAGTGATTTTGACACTACATTGGGTATACTTACTTACATAACGGGCTCCCGACCCGTGAAGAGTCCCTGCCTTAGATACGGCAACCTTCCACCCTCTGCGATCCCAAGCACGCTGCTTCCAGTTGTCCAAACTAAGCGCTCTGGCATCCGCCATGGCTTGGTCTTTAAAACGGAGGTTCGGGGGGCTGGCAGGATAAGGGTTCTGTAGAGCATGCACTTTGTCCTTCGAGTTACGAGTTGTGAACCCATTTGTTTTGCCACACCGAAGTAGCAGCGGTTTCCTAGGGTAATTCTTCGGCGGATCTCCACTAAGATGTCATTGTGGAGTTGATGTGATGATACTTGAGATGAACTCCTTAACTACCTCAACAGCGACATTTTGTCCAAGTCGGTGGACAAATGATTGTTTGTTTGTTGATAGCATATATTTAGTCTTGTCCTCATTAACTTCAAGTCCAACTAGTTTCGCCTGTTCTTCAATAGCCGTGAAAGCCTTTATCACGGCACGCTGGAATCAACCGATGATATCTATATCGTCCGCATACCCCAGCAGTTGGACTAATCTGTTAAAGATAGTGCCTTCTGTGTTGACACCTGCCCTGCGCACTATCTGCTCAAGAACAAGATTGAAGAAATCACACGACAGCGCATCTGCTTGCCGAAATACGGTGCATGTTTGAAAGAGTTCAGATGAGCTGCTGCCAAACTGCATATTGCATCGCGTGTTATCTAGTGTCAATCGACACATCTGGATCAGTTTTGACGGAATCCCGAATTTGGCCATCGCCACAAAAAGCTCCTGACGATGAATGCTGTCATATGCGGCTTTAAAGTCGATGGTATGTCCCGACTTGAAATTCGATGGTCTTTTCCAGGATTTGCCTTAGTGTGAAGATTTGGTCTACAGTTGATCTGCCGGGCCGGAAGCCACACTGGTACGTGCCGATTAGTGTGTTGGAGACAGGTTTGAGACGTTCACACAGTACGTTGGATATGATCTTATATGCGACATTAAGCAGGGATATGCCTCGATAGTTCTTGCAAGACATAGGATCGCCTTTCTTGTAGATGGGACATATGGAGCTGATGGTCCAGTCATCGGGCATGCTTTCCTACACCCAAACTTGGTTGATGATTTGGTGCATGCGCCCTACTATAACATCACCACCGTATTTGAAAAGCTCTGCAGGTAGACCATCAGAGCCGGCGGCTTTGTTGTTCTTTAGCTTTTTTATAGCTAAGCCAACCTCTTCTATACTGGGCGGAGGGACTGGTTCTTCATTGACTGGACGCGGGTTCTCCTCCCTTCTCCTGGCTCGGCACTCATCCCTTGCTGCCCTTGTTTTCCTCTGCAGCGTTCTTATGTGTGCATCTTCTGTTACCTTTTTCCTGTATATGCATACATCATCATATCATGGGCTTTTTCTCTGGGCTGGCTGGTATCCTAGGGTGGTTTCGGCTACCTCCTTGATGATGTCGCGATACTGAGAGCACTGGTTGTTGGCGTCTGTGGAAGGTGAGTGCACGTGGGGAGTTTCACACTCAGGCGCTCTTTGTAGGCTCTGGCGGCTCCAGATGTGCTAAGTCGTCCAACGTCGAATTTCTTCTTTTGGGCAGTGCGCAGCTTCTTCTCGTTGGACAGTCGAGCTCTGAATCTAGCTGCAACAAGAGAATGGTCAGAGTCGACGTTTGCCCCTCTGTAAGTGTGCACGTTCAAGATGTTGGATGCGTGCCTCGCATCAATTAGCACATGGTCGATTTGGTTGGCGGTTCGAACGTCTGGAGAGCGCCAGGTTGCTGTATCACCATATTACAAGCTGCTGCAAAGTCAATTAGTCGGTATCCGTTATCTGTTGTCGTTTCGTTGAGGCTGTGCTTACCAAGTAATCCGCCGAAGATGTTTTCCTTGCCGACTTTAGCATTTAAGTCCCCGAGTCCAATTTTGACATCGTACTCCAGACAGGCCCGTAGGTTCCTTCCAAGAGGTCATAGAATTCCTCCTTGATACGGTCCTCTGCCTCGTCGGTAGGGGCGTGTGCACATATGGGTATACATACATATAGTTATATGCATGATCGTAAACAAAGCAACATTTCCCAAAATTTCAAATTGATATCAGTTCATAAAAACTAGAGAATTAGCTTAAACAATCCAATAGCAGTTTCGAGAGATCACGGGGTCATCAGACATCTGTTCAATGTCTGCTTTCGTTTTTCAATCACAACAGTGTACTTTGAAAATGGGATCGTCGATATTAATTGATTCTACTGAATGCATTAAGGTTTATGTTTACTATTCCACAGTGTTTTTCCAGTCCAATACGATGGACCATTTATTATATTGCAGTTTAAAAGTGTTTCGCCCCCAAAGCAACATTTTCCAAAATTTCAAATTGAAATCAATTCATAATAACTAGAGAAATAGCTTAAACAAGAATCTGACAATACTTTTATTTTGGATAAAACTTAGTATCCAGTTATGGCTTTATTTTAGTTTAGCTTTTTCAAAGTTTCCCTTTATGGGTAACTAAAATCTTACCTCAATTGACATACTGCTCGTTCTGGCAAAAGTGTCATTTGGTTGTTTTATACGATAAAGATCTTCAGCATTTTTCTCTAAATTTAAAGTCAGCACATGAAAATCAATTGGATTGTAAAAAAATTATTAATCTATACAATCCAATAGGATAGTTTTCTATTTCAAAATTAGCAATTTTATTTCTAAATTTGCCTCAGCTGATAGAAATGCTTACGAATGTTTCAGACGGCTAAAAAAAAAGCTCCCTCTTTCTTACACATTGGGAAGCAAGTCCTATCACTATGGTACACTTTGAATGCCACTGTGTATCAATTTAAAACTGTACTCTTCGAGAGAAAAAAATAGAACTTCATCCGGTAAAGTAAAATGCGCCATCTTGAATAGAATCGTGGCGGTGTGTGGTTCACTTGTTGAATGGTAATTTAGTTTTGTAAATTATAGTTAAATCTTAAAAATAGTGACAATTAAGAAGATTTCTTACAGATAATTACGTCAATTTGGTAAGAATTATTTGTTAAATTACTTTTGCGACAAGGTTTGTTAAAATTTTCCCCCATTTCCATTCCCAAATTTTAAAAATTGTTTTAAAGTGCGTTTATTGGCGGGGAAATGTGTTTTAATATATAAATTAAATATTATTCTATTGCCTAGAATTTGGATAACTTGGATTTATCTATCATATTTCGCAAATTTGCTTTAATTCAGTAAAAAATGCAAGCGAAAGATCTAGAAGGTGAAGTACACAATATTGTAAATTCATCGCCTTACGAATTGAAAACTGATAAAATGTGATTTAATCAAGTAAAAAAGTCCCCTTAAAACTTCTAGTATTCCGATGTCTCAATTAAGGATAGAAATAATTCACATTAACAAAATGTTCTTTGGTTAAAAATTTGCATTCAATCCAATGTTCTAGAAGGCAGCAAATGCTCCCCCTATCCGCACGCATTTGGAAACCTTATTGGTAATTTTGTTTGCATTATAGTTCATGTTTAAGTAAAAGTAAGTTTATTTTTTAAATCTTTGGAAGCGAAATGTCTATTAAATTTGATTTGTCTCATGGATAGATTTTATTTATATATACATATATATCTTAAGATGCAAAGCTTATACAAAAAAATTGAGTGGAGTTATTTGTCCGCTGTTGCTTTGACTGCAGTTGGAGTACACTCTTACGGAGTAAAAATAGGATGCGTAGCGACGTCGTGATCTATTATTTGTCTGCTTATACCTTGCAGAGTTTTATTTGTGGCTCAAACACTCCTGCTCCAGTTATTTCGTTAGGTCTCGAGCAATCTGTGTACCAATTTTTCGTGTTGCTCAGTATATAGTTTTTGAAGTTGAATTAATTCATACTGTCGTCTCTTGATAGTGAGAGGCGGTGCCACGCCATTCTTTGCACTATGTTAATGGTATCTCTTGTGGCTAATTCGTTCGTTTCCCATGCTACTGCTACAAATGTTTAGTTGTCTCACAACTGTCCTTTTTTATAACAGCACAGTGGCTTTCTCTGAGTTTGCTGTACAGATGTACTAATAGATACTTAATTTTATTGACTGTTATCAGTGTGGTGGCTGCATTCTTTGCCGGCCAAGTCCAACTATACTGGTTCTTAAGCAACTCAGCAACTGTTCAATAGGTGATGTTAAAGGGCTGCATATTGCCTTTTGCTAAAACTGTTCACTGTTTGTAAGCGTAGCCGGTTATATTTTATAGCAGAAGGTGAATCAAAGATTGTGAAAAATTTTTGCAGTCATAATGAAATTTATGTTTTGGAACTGAAACTTGACTTGGGGACTATCCTAAACGTTTTCTGTATCTGTTTCGAACAACGTATTGTAACGCGAGCATCAGTCTTCGAATGTAACCGCAGTCGAGAGATCACGGGGTCATCAGACGGTCTGCTTTCGTTTTTCAATCACAGCAGTGTACATTGAACATGGGATCGAAATTCTAAAATAATACCCATTTGGAAAATCTAATTGGACTCATATCTAGGGTATTAAAATTTCGACTTAAAAGTATAAATTTGATCCCTATCGGATAAGTAGATTCAGAAATGACATGGGTTTGGGTGTGCTGTTTTTGCATTTTGCATTCTCCTTTGGCCATAAATGTACATTAAAACCCGTGTCATTGCTGAACCACTTATCCGATATGGATCAAATATATACTGCCAATTTGTTTCTTTTTTCCTTAGCGGCGATGAGAGTTAAAGAAATTGTCATAGCTATAGAAGTGTGTTGATGGCATTTAGATCATTTGGCCACGATTTGTTCAACATCCATAGAAGTGATTTTGAAACCACATTGGGTATACATTAAGTTATATTTTCCAAAATTTCAAATTGAAATCAGTTCATAAAAACTAGAGAAATAGCTTAAATAATCCAACCGCAGTTTCAAGAGATCACGGGGTCATCAGACATCTGTTCAATGTCTGCTTTCGTTTTTCAATCACATCAGTGTACATTGAACATGAGATCGAAATTCTGATATAATACCCATTTGGAAAATCTATTTGGACTCATATCTAGGGTATTAAAATTTCGACTTAATAGTATAAATTAGATCCCTATCGGATAAGTGGTTCAGAAATGACATGGGTTTGTATGTGCTGTTTTTGCATTTTGCATTTTACTTTGGCATAAATGTACATTAAAACCCGTGTCATTGCTGAACCACTTATCCGATATGGATCAAATATATACTATAAGTTTCAATTTTAGTGCCCTACATGATGGCATATTTAGTTTTTGCATGTGAGTATTATTTTGGATGTTTTCTCCCTGGTTTAATGTAAACTAGTATGACTGAAAATAAAAAAGCACACTGCCAATTCGTTTCTTTCAATTTCCTTAGCGGCGATGAGAGTTAAAGAAATTGTTATAGCTATAGAAAAGTGTTGATTGCATTTAGATCATTTGGCCACGATTTGTTCAACGTCCATAAAAGTGATTTTGAAACTACATTGGGTATACTTACTTACATAACGGGCTCCCGACCCGTGAAGAGTCCCTGCCTTAGATACGGCAACCTTCCACCCTCTGCGATCCCAAGCACGCTGCTTCCAGTTGTCCAAACCAAGCGCTCTGGCATCCGCCATGGCTTGGTCTTTAAAACGGAGGTTCGGGGGGCTGGCAGGATAAGGGTTCTGTAGAGCATGCACTTTGTCCTTCGAGTTACGAGTTGTGAACCCATTTGTTTTGCCACACCGAAGTAGCAGCGGTTTCCTAGGGTAATTCTTCGGCGGATCTCCACTAAGATGTCATTGTGGAGTTGATGTGATGATACTTGAGATGAACTCCTTAACTACCTCAACAGCGACATTTTGTCCAAGTCGGTGGACAAATGATTGTTTGTTTGTTGATAGCATATATTTAGTCTTGTCCTCATTAACTTCAAGTCCAACTAGTTTCGCCTGTTCTTCAATAGCCGTGAAAGCCTTTATCACGGCACGCTGGAATCAACCGATGATATCTATATCGTCCGCATACCCCAGCAGTTGGACTAATCTGTTAAAGATAGTGCCTTCTGTGTTGACACCTGCCCTGCGCACTATCTGCTCAAGAACAAGATTGAAGAAATCACACGACAGCGCATCTGCTTGCCGAAATACGGTGCATGTTTGAAAGAGTTCAGATGAGCTGCTGCCAAACTGCATATTGCATCGCGTGTTATCTAGTGTCAATCGACACATCTGGATCAGTTTTGAACAACGTATTGTAACGCGAGCATCAGTCTTCGAATGTAACCGCAGTCGAGAGATCACGGGGTCATCAGACGGTCTGCTTTCGTTTTTCAATCACAGCAGTGTACATTGAACATGGGATCGAAATTCTAAAATAATACCCATTTGGAAAATCTAATTGGACTCATATCTAGGGTATTAAAATTTCGACTTAAAAGTATAAATTTGATCCCTATCGGATAAGTAGATTCAGAAATGACATGGGTTTGGGTGTGCTGTTTTTGCATATTGCATTCTCCTTTGGCCATAAATGTACATTAAAACCCGTGTCATTGCTGAACCACTTATCCGATATGGATCAAATATATACTGCCAATTTGTTTCTTTTTTCCTTAGCGGCGATGAGAGTTAAAGAAATTGTCATAGCTATAGAAGTGTGTTGATGGCATTTAGATCATTTGGCCACGATTTGTTCAACATCCATAGAAGTGATTTTGAAACCACATTGGGTATACATTAAGTTATATTTTCCAAAATTTCAAATTGAAATCAGTTCATAAAAACTAGAGAAATAGCTTAAATAATCCAACCGCAGTTTCAAGAGATCACGGGGTCATCAGACATCTGTTCAATGTCTGCTTTCGTTTTTCAATCACATCAGTGTACATTGAACATGAGATCGAAATTCTGAAATAATACCCATTTGGAAAATCTATTTGGACTCATATCTAGGGTATTAAAATTTCGACTTAATAGTATAAATTAGATCCCTATCGGATAAGTGGTTCAGAAATGACATGGGTTTGTATGTGCTGTTTTTGCATTTTGCATTTTACTTTGGCATAAATGTACATTAAAACCCGTGTCATTGCTGAACCACTTATCCGATATGGATCAAATATATACTATAAGTTTCAATTTTAGTGCCCTACATGATGGCATATTTAGTTTTTGCATGTGAGTATTATTTTGGATGTTTTCTCCCTGGTTTAATGTAAACTAGTATGACTGAAAATAAAAAAGCACACTGCCAATTCGTTTCTTTCAATTTCCTTAGCGGCGATGAGAGTTAAAGAAATTGTTATAGCTATAGAAAAGTGTTGATTGCATTTAGATCATTTGGCCACGATTTGTTCAACGTCCATAAAAGTGATTTTGAAACTACATTGGGTATACTTACTTACATAACGGGCTCCCGACCCGTGAAGAGTCCCTGCCTTAGATACGGCAACCTTCCACCCTCTGCGATCCCAAGCACGCTGCTTCCAGTTGTCCAAACCAAGCGCTCTGGCATCCGCCATGGCTTGGTCTTTAAAACGGAGGTTCGGGGGGCTGGCAGGATAAGGGTTCTGTAGAGCATGCACTTTGTCCTTCGAGTTACGAGTTGTGAACCCATTTGTTTTGCCACACCGAAGTAGCAGCGGTTTCCTAGGGTAATTCTTCGGCGGATCTCCACTAAGATGTCATTGTGGAGTTGATGTGATGATACTTGAGATGAACTCCTTAACTACCTCAACAGCGACATTTTGTCCAAGTCGGTGGACAAATGATTGTTTGTTTGTTGATAGCATATATTTAGTCTTGTCCTCATTAACTTCAAGTCCAACTAGTTTCGCCTGTTCTTCAATAGCCGTGAAAGCCTTTATCACGGCACGCTGGAATCAACCGATGATATCTATATCGTCCGCATACCCCAGCAGTTGGACTAATCTGTTAAAGATAGTGCCTTCTGTGTTGACACCTGCCCTGCGCACTATCTGCTCAAGAACAAGATTGAAGAAATCACACGACAGCGCATCTGCTTGCCGAAATACGGTGCATGTTTGAAAGAGTTCAGATGAGCTGCTGCCAAACTGCATATTGCATCGCGTGTTATCTAGTGTCAATCGACACATCTGGATCAGTTTTGACGGAATCCCGAATTTGGCCATCGCCACAAAAAGCTCCTGACGATGAATGCTGTCATATGCGGCTTTAAAGTCGATGGTATGTCCCGACTTGAAATTCGATGGTCTTTTCCAGGATTTGCCTTAGTGTGAAGATTTGGTCTACAGTTGATCTGCCGGGCCGGAAGCCACACTGGTACGTGCCGATTAGTGTGTTGGAGACAGGTTTGAGACGTTCACACAGTACGTTGGATATGATCTTATATGCGACATTAAGCAGGGATATGCCTCGATAGTTCTTGCAAGACATAGGATCGCCTTTCTTGTAGATGGGACATATGGAGCTGATGGTCCAGTCATCGGGCATGCTTTCCTACACCCAAACTTGGTTGATGATTTGGTGCATGCGCCCTACTATAACATCACCACCGTATTTGAAAAGCTCTGCAGGTAGACCATCAGAGCCGGCGGCTTTGTTGTTCTTTAGCTTTTTTATAGCTAAGCCAACCTCTTCTATACTGGGCGGAGGGACTGGTTCTTCATTGACTGGACGCGGGTTCTCCTCCCTTCTCCTGGCTCGGCACTCATCCCTTGCTGCCCTTGTTTTCCTCTGCAGCGTTCTTATGTGTGCATCTTCTGTTACCTTTTTCCTGTATATGCATACATCATCATATCATGGGCTTTTTCTCTGGGCTGGCTGGTATCCTAGGGTGGTTTCGGCTACCTCCTTGATGATGTCGCGATACTGAGAGCACTGTTTGTTGGCGTCTGTGGAAGGTGAGTGCACGTGGGGAGTTTCACACTCAGGCGCTCTTTGTAGGCTCTGGCGGCTCCAGATGTGCTAAGTCGTCCAACGTCGAATTTCTTCTTTTGGGCAGTGCGCAGCTTCTTCTCGTTGGACAGTCGAGCTCTGAATCTAGCTGCAACAAGAGAATGGTCAGAGTCGACGTTTGCCCCTCTGTAAGTGTGCACGTTCAAGATGTTGGATGCGTGCCTCGCATCAATTAGCACATGGTCGATTTGGTTGGCGGTTCGAACGTCTGGAGAGCGCCAGGTTGCTGTATCACCATATTACAGGCTGCTGCAAAGTCAATTAGTCGGTATCCGTTATCTGTTGTCGTTTCGTTGAGGCTGTGCTTACCAAGTAATCCGCCGAAGATGTTTTCCTTGCCGGTTCCGGTAGGTTCCGTCCAAGAGGTCATAGAATTCCTCCTTGATACGGTCCTCTGCCTCGTCGGTAGGGGCGTGTGCACATATGGGTATACATACATATAGTTATATGCATGATCGTAAACAAAGCAACATTTCCCAAAATTTCAAATTGATATCAGTTCATAAAAACTAGAGAATTAGCTTAAACAATCCAATCGCAGTTTCGAGAGATCACGGGGTCATCAGACATCTGTTCAATGTCTGCTTTCGTTTTTCAATCACAACAGTGTACTTTGAAAATGGGATCGTCGATATTAATTGATTCTACTGAATGCATTAAGGTTTATGTTTACTATTCCACAGTGTTTTTCCAGTCCAATACGATGGACCATTTATTATATTGCAGTTTAAAAGTGTTTCGCCCCCAAAGCAACATTTTCCAAAATTTCAAATTGAAATCAATTCATAAAAACTAGAGAAATAGCTTAAACAAGAATCTGACAATACTTTTATTTTGGATAAAACTTAGTATCCAGTTATGGCTTTATTTTAGTTTAGCTTTTTCAAAGTTTCCCTTTATGGGTAACTAAAATCTTACCTCAATTGACATACTGCTCGTTCTGGCAAAAGTGTCATTTGGTTGTTTTATACGATAAAGATCTTCAGCATTTTTCTCTAAATTTGAAGTCAGCACATGAAAATCAATTGGATTGTAAAAAAATTATTAATCTATACAATCCAATAGGATAGTTTTCTATTTCAAAATTAGCAATTTTATTTCTAAATTTGCCTCAGCTGATAGAAATGCTTACGAATGTTTCAGACGGCTAAAAAAAAGCTCCCTCTTTCTTACACATTGGGAAGCAAGTCCTATCACTATGGTACACTTTGAATGCCACTGTGTATCAATTTAAAACTGTACTCTTCGAGAGAAAAAAATAGAACTTCATCCGGTAAAGTAAAATGCGACATCTTGAATAGAATCGTGGCGGTGTGTGGTTCACTTGTTGAATGGTAATTTAGTTTTGTAAATTATAGTTAAATCTTAAAAATAGTGACAATTAAGAAGATTTCTTACAGATAATTACGTCAATTTGGTAAGAATTATTTGTTAAATTACTTTTGCGACAAGGTTTGTTAAAATTTTCCCCCATTTCCATTCCCAAATTTTAAAAATTGTTTTAAAGTGCGTTTATTGGCGGGGAAATGTGTTTTAATATATAAATTAAATATTATTCTATTGCCTAGAATTTGGATAACTTGGATTTATCTATCATATTTCGCAAATTTGCTTTAATTCAGTGAAAAATGCAAGCGAAAGATCTAGAAGGTGAAGTACACAATATTGTAAATTCATCGCCTTACGAATTGAAAACTGATAAAATGTGATTTAATCAAGTAAAAAAGTCCCCTTAAAACTTCTAGTATTCCGATGTCTCAATTAAGGATAGAAATAATTCACATTAACAAAATGTTCTTTGGTTAAAAATTTGCATTCAATCCAATGTTCTAGAAGGCAGCAAATGCTCCCCCTATCCGCACGCATTTGGAAACCTTATTGGTAATTTTGTTTTCATTATAGTTCATGTTTAAGTAAAAGTAAGTTTATTTTTTAAATCTTTGGAAGCGAAATGTCTATTAAATTTGATTTGTCTCATTGATAGATTTTATTTATATATACATATATATCTTAAGATGCAAAGCTTATACAAAAAAATTGAGTGGAGTTATTTGTCCGCTGTTGCTTTGACTGCAGTTGGAGTACACTCTTACGGAGTAAAAATAGGATGCGTAGCGACGTCGTGATCTATTATTTGCCTGCTTATACCTTGCAGAGTTTTATTTGTGGCTCAAACACTCCTGCTCCAGTTATTTCGTTAGGTCTCGAGCAATCTGTGTACCAATTTTTCGTGTTGCTCAGTATATAGTTTTTGAAGTTGAATTAATTCATACTGTCGTCTCTTGATAGTGAGAGGCGGTGCCACGCCATTCTTTGCACTATGTTAATGGTATCTCTTGTGGCTAATTCGTTCGTTTCCCATGCTACTGCTACAAATGTTTAGTTGTCTCACAACTGTCCTTTTTTATAACAGCACAGTGGCTTTCTCTGAGTTTGCTGTACAGATGTACTAATAGATACTTAATTTTATTGACTGTTATCAGTGTGGTGGCTGCATTCTTTGCCGGCCAAGTCCAACTATACTGGTTCTTAAGCAACTCAGCAACTGTTCAATAGGTGATGTTAAAGGGCTGCATATTGCCTTTTGCTAAAACTGTTCACTGTTTGTAAGCGTAGCCGGTTATATTTTATAGCAGAAGGTGAATCAAAGATTGTGAAAAATTTTTGCAGTCATAATGAAATTTATGTTTTGGAACTGAAACTTGACTTGGGGACTATCCTAAACGTTTTCTGTATCTGTTTCGAACAACGTATTGTAACGCGAGCATCAGTCTTCGAATGTAACCGCAGTCGAGAGATCACGGGGTCATCAGACGGTCTGCTTTCGTTTTTCAATCACAGCAGTGTACATTGAACATGGGATCGAAATTCTAAAATAATACCCATTTGGAAAATCTAATTGGACTCATATCTAGGGTATTAAAATTTCGACTTAAAAGTATAAATTTGATCCCTATCGGATAAGTAGATTCAGAAATGACATGGGTTTGGGTGTGCTGTTTTTGCATTTTGCATTCTCCTTTGGCCATAAATGTACATTAAAACCCGTGTCATTGCTGAACCACTTATCCGATATGGATCAAATATATACTGCCAATTTGTTTCTTTTTTCCTTAGCGGCGATGAGAGTTAAAGAAATTGTCATAGCTATAGAAGTGTGTTGATGGCATTTAGATCATTTGGCCACGATTTGTTCAACATCCATAGAAGTGATTTTGAAACCACATTGGGTATACATTAAGTTATATTTTCCAAAATTTCAAATTGAAATCAGTTCATAAAAACTAGAGAAATAGCTTAAATAATCCAACCGCAGTTTCAAGAGATCACGGGGTCATCAGACATCTGTTCAATGTCTGCTTTCGTTTTTCAATCACATCAGTGTACATTGAACATGAGATCGAAATTCTGAAATAATACCCATTTGGAAAATCTATTTGGACTCATATCTAGGGTATTAAAATTTCGACTTAATAGTATAAATTAGATCCCTATCGGATAAGTGGTTCAGAAATGACATGGGTTTGTATGTGCTGTTTTTGCATTTTGCATTTTACTTTGGCATAAATGTACATTAAAACCCGTGTCATTGCTGAACCACTTATCCGATATGGATCAAATATATACTATAAGTTTCAATTTTAGTGCCCTACATGATGGCATATTTAGTTTTTGCATGTGAGTATTATTTTGGATGTTTTCTCCCTGGTTTAATGTAAACTAGTATGACTGAAAATAAAAAAGCACACTGCCAATTCGTTTCTTTCAATTTCCTTAGCGGCGATGAGAGTTAAAGAAATTGTTATAGCTATAGAAAAGTGTTGATTGCATTTAGATCATTTGGCCACGATTTGTTCAACGTCCATAAAAGTGATTTTGAAACTACATTGGGTATACTTACTTACATAACGGGCTCCCGACCCGTGAAGAGTCCCTGCCTTAGATACGGCAACCTTCCACCCTCTGCGATCCCAAGCACGCTGCTTCCAGTTGTCCAAACCAAGCGCTCTGGCATCCGCCATGGCTTGGTCTTTAAAACGGAGGTTCGGGGGGCTGGCAGGATAAGGGTTCTGTAGAGCATGCACTTTGTCCTTCGAGTTACGAGTTGTGAACCCATTTGTTTTGCCACACCGAAGTAGCAGCGGTTTCCTAGGGTAATTCTTCGGCGGATCTCCACTAAGATGTCATTGTGGAGTTGATGTGATGATACTTGAGATGAACTCCTTAACTACCTCAACAGCGACATTTTGTCCAAGTCGGTGGACAAATGATTGTTTGTTTGTTGATAGCATATATTTAGTCTTGTCCTCATTAACTTCAAGTCCAACTAGTTTCGCCTGTTCTTCAATAGCCGTGAAAGCCTTTATCACGGCACGCTGGAATCAACCGATGATATCTATATCGTCCGCATACCCCAGCAGTTGGACTAATCTGTTAAAGATAGTGCCTTCTGTGTTGACACCTGCCCTGCGCACTATCTGCTCAAGAACAAGATTGAAGAAATCACACGACAGCGCATCTGCTTGCCGAAATACGGTGCATGTTTGAAAGAGTTCAGATGAGCTGCTGCCAAACTGCATATTGCATCGCGTGTTATCTAGTGTCAATCGACACATCTGGATCAGTTTTGAACAACGTATTGTAACGCGAGCATCAGTCTTCGAATGTAACCGCAGTCGAGAGATCACGGGGTCATCAGACGGTCTGCTTTCGTTTTTCAATCACAGCAGTGTACATTGAACATGGGATCGAAATTCTAAAATAATACCCATTTGGAAAATCTAATTGGACTCATATCTAGGGTATTAAAATTTCGACTTAAAAGTATAAATTTGATCCCTATCGGATAAGTAGATTCAGAAATGACATGGGTTTGGGTGTGCTGTTTTTGCATTTTGCATTCTCCTTTGGCCATAAATGTACATTAAAACCCGTGTCATTGCTGAACCACTTATCCGATATGGATCAAATATATACTGCCAATTTGTTTCTTTTTTCCTTAGCGGCGATGAGAGTTAAAGAAATTGTCATAGCTATAGAAGTGTGTTGATGGCATTTAGATCATTTGGCCACGATTTGTTCAACATCCATAGAAGTGATTTTGAAACCACATTGGGTATACATTAAGTTATATTTTCCAAAATTTCAAATTGAAATCAGTTCATAAAAACTAGAGAAATAGCTTAAATAATCCAACCGCAGTTTCAAGAGATCACGGGGTCATCAGACATCTGTTCAATGTCTGCTTTCGTTTTTCAATCACATCAGTGTACATTGAACATGAGATCGAAATTCTGAAATAATACCCATTTGGAAAATCTATTTGGACTCATATCTAGGGTATTAAAATTTCGACTTAATAGTATAAATTAGATCCCTATCGGATAAGTGGTTCAGAAATGACATGGGTTTGTATGTGCTGTTTTTGCATTTTGCATTTTACTTTGGCATAAATGTACATTAAAACCCGTGTCATTGCTGAACCACTTATCCGATATGGATCAAATATATACTATAAGTTTCAATTTTAGTGCCCTACATGATGGCATATTTAGTTTTTGCATGTGAGTATTATTTTGGATGTTTTCTCCCTGGTTTAATGTAAACTAGTATGACTGAAAATAAAAAAGCACACTGCCAATTCGTTTCTTTCAATTTCCTTAGCGGCGATGAGAGTTAAAGAAATTGTTATAGCTATAGAAAAGTGTTGATTGCATTTAGATCATTTGGCCACGATTTGTTCAACGTCCATAAAAGTGATTTTGAAACTACATTGGGTATACTTACTTACATAACGGGCTCCCGACCCGTGAAGAGTCCCTGCCTTAGATACGGCAACCTTCCACCCTCTGCGATCCCAAGCACGCTGCTTCCAGTTGTCCAAACCAAGCGCTCTGGCATCCGCCATGGCTTGGTCTTTAAAACGGAGGTTCGGGGGGCTGGCAGGATAAGGGTTCTGTAGAGCATGCACTTTGTCCTTCGAGTTACGAGTTGTGAACCCATTTGTTTTGCCACACCGAAGTAGCAGCGGTTTCCTAGGGTAATTCTTCGGCGGATCTCCACTAAGATGTCATTGTGGAGTTGATGTGATGATACTTGAGATGAACTCCTTAACTACCTCAACAGCGACATTTTGTCCAAGTCGGTGGACAAATGATTGTTTGTTTGTTGATAGCATATATTTAGTCTTGTCCTCATTAACTTCAAGTCCAACTAGTTTCGCCTGTTCTTCAATAGCCGTGAAAGCCTTTATCACGGCACGCTGGAATCAACCGATGATATCTATATCGTCCGCATACCCCAGCAGTTGGACTAATCTGTTAAAGATAGTGCCTTCTGTGTTGACACCTGCCCTGCGCACTATCTGCCCAAGAACAAGATTGAAGAAATCACACGACAGCGCATCTGCTTGCCGAAATACGGTGCATGTTTGAAAGAGTTCAGATGAGCTGCTGCCAAACTGCATATTGCATCGCGTGTTATCTAGTGTCAATCGACACATCTGGATCAGTTTTGACGGAATCCCGAATTTGGCCATCGCCACAAAAAGCTCCTGACGATGAATGCTGTCATATGCGGCTTTAAAGTTGATGGTATGTCCCGACTTGAAATTCGATGGTCTTTTCCAGGATTTGCCTTAGTGTGAAGATTTGGTCTACAGTTGATCTGCCGGGCCGGAAGCCACACTGGTACGTGCCGATTAGTGTGTTGGAGACAGGTTTGAGACGTTCACACAGTACGTTGGATATGATCTTATATGCGACATTAAGCAGGGATATGCCTCGATAGTTCTTGCAAGACATAGGATCGCCTTTCTTGTAGATGGGACATATGGAGCTGATGGTCCAGTCATCGGGCATGCTTTCCTACACCCAAACTTGGTTGATGATTTGGTGCATGCGCCCTACTATAACATCACCACCGTATTTGAAAAGCTCTGCAGGTAGACCATCAGAGCCGGCGGCTTTGTTGTTCTTTAGCTTTTTTATAGCTAAGCCAACCTCTTCTATACTGGGCGGAGGGACTGGTTCTTCATTGACTGGACGCGGGTTCTCCTCCCTTCTCCTGGCTCGGCACTCATCCCTTGCTGCCCTTGTTTTCCTCTGCAGCGTTCTTATGTGTGCATCTTCTGTTACCTTTTTCCTGTATATGCATACATCATCATATCATGGGCTTTTTCTCTGGGCTGGCTGGTATCCTAGGGTGGTTTCGGCTACCTCCTTGATGATGTCGCGATACTGAGAGCACTGTTTGTTGGCGTCTGTGGAAGGTGAGTGCACGTGGGGAGTTTCACACTCAGGCGCTCTTTGTAGGCTCTGGCGGCTCCAGATGTGCTAAGTCGTCCAACGTCGAATTTCTTCTTTTGGGCAGTGCGCAGCTTCTTCTCGTTGGACAGTCGAGCTCTGAATCTAGCTGCAACAAGAGAATGGTCAGAGTCGACGTTTGCCCCTCTGTAAGTGTGCACGTTCAAGATGTTGGATGCGTGCCTCGCATCAATTAGCACATGGTCGATTTGGTTGGCGGTTCGAACGTCTGGAGAGCGCCAGGTTGCTGTATCACCATATTACAGGCTGCTGCAAAGTCAATTAGTCGGTATCCGTTATCTGTTGTCGTTTCGTTGAGGCTGTGCTTACCAAGTAATCCGCCGAAGATGTTTTCCTTGCCGGTTCCGGTAGGTTCCGTCCAAGAGGTCATAGAATTCCTCCTTGATACGGTCCTCTGCCTCGTCGGTAGGGGCGTGTGCACATATGGGTATACATACATATAGTTATATGCATGATCGTAAACAAAGCAACATTTCCCAAAATTTCAAATTGATATCAGTTCATAAAAACTAGAGAATTAGCTTAAACAATCCAATCGCAGTTTCGAGAGATCACGGGGTCATCAGACATCTGTTCAATGTCTGCTTTCGTTTTTCAATCACAACAGTGTACTTTGAAAATGGGATCGTCGATATTAATTGATTCTACTGAATGCATTAAGGTTTATGTTTACTATTCCACAGTGTTTTTCCAGTCCAATACGATGGACCATTTATTATATTGCAGTTTAAAAGTGTTTCGCCCCCAAAGCAACATTTTCCAAAATTTCAAATTGAAATCAATTCATAAAAACTAGAGAAATAGCTTAAACAAGAATCTGACAATACTTTTATTTTGGATAAAACTTAGTATCCAGTTATGGCTTTATTTTAGTTTAGCTTTTTCAAAGTTTCCCTTTATGGGTAACTAAAATCTTACCTCAATTGACATACTGCTCGTTCTGGCAAAAGTGTCATTTGGTTGTTTTATACGATAAAGATCTTCAGCATTTTTCTCTAAATTTGAAGTCAGCACATGAAAATCAATTGGATTGTAAAAAAATTATTAATCTATACAATCCAATAGGATAGTTTTCTATTTCAAAATTAGCAATTTTATTTCTAAATTTGCCTCAGCTGATAGAAATGCTTACGAATGTTTCAGACGGCTAAAAAAAAGCTCCCTCTTTCTTACACATTGGGAAGCAAGTCCTATCACTATGGTACACTTTGAATGCCACTGTGTATCAATTTAAAACTGTACTCTTCGAGAGAAAAAAATAGAACTTCATCCGGTAAAGTAAAATGCGACATCTTGAATAGAATCGTGGCGGTGTGTGGTTCACTTGTTGAATGGTAATTTAGTTTTGTAAATTATAGTTAAATCTTAAAAATAGTGACAATTAAGAAGATTTCTTACAGATAATTACGTCAATTTGGTAAGAATTATTTGTTAAATTACTTTTGCGACAAGGTTTGTTAAAATTTTCCCCCATTTCCATTCCCAAATTTTAAAAATTGTTTTAAAGTGCGTTTATTGGCGGGGAAATGTGTTTTAATATATAAATTAAATATTATTCTATTGCCTAGAATTTGGATAACTTGGATTTATCTATCATATTTCGCAAATTTGCTTTAATTCAGTGAAAAATGCAAGCGAAAGATCTAGAAGGTGAAGTACACAATATTGTAAATTCATCGCCTTACGAATTGAAAACTGATAAAATGTGATTTAATCAAGTAAAAAAGTCCCCTTAAAACTTCTAGTATTCCGATGTCTCAATTAAGGATAGAAATAATTCACATTAACAAAATGTTCTTTGGTTAAAAATTTGCATTCAATCCAATGTTCTAGAAGGCAGCAAATGCTCCCCCTATCCGCACGCATTTGGAAACCTTATTGGTAATTTTGTTTTCATTATAGTTCATGTTTAAGTAAAAGTAAGTTTATTTTTTAAATCTTTGGAAGCGAAATGTCTATTAAATTTGATTTGTCTCATTGATAGATTTTATTTATATATACATATATATCTTAAGATGCAAAGCTTATACAAAAAAATTGAGTGGAGTTATTTGTCCGCTGTTGCTTTGACTGCAGTTGGAGTACACTCTTACGGAGTAAAAATAGGATGCGTAGCGACGTCGTGATCTATTATTTGCCTGCTTATACCTTGCAGAGTTTTATTTGTGGCTCAAACACTCCTGCTCCAGTTATTTCGTTAGGTCTCGAGCAATCTGTGTACCAATTTTTCGTGTTGCTCAGTATATAGTTTTTGAAGTTGAATTAATTCATACTGTCGTCTCTTGATAGTGAGAGGCGGTGCCACGCCATTCTTTGCACTATGTTAATGGTATCTCTTGTGGCTAATTCGTTCGTTTCCCATGCTACTGCTACAAATGTTTAGTTGTCTCACAACTGTCCTTTTTTATAACAGCACAGTGGCTTTCTCTGAGTTTGCTGTACAGATGTACTAATAGATACTTAATTTTATTGACTGTTATCAGTGTGGTGGCTGCATTCTTTGCCGGCCAAGTCCAACTATACTGGTTCTTAAGCAACTCAGCAACTGTTCAATAGGTGATGTTAAAGGGCTGCATATTGCCTTTTGCTAAAACTGTTCACTGTTTGTAAGCGTAGCCGGTTATATTTTATAGCAGAAGGTGAATCAAAGATTGTGAAAAATTTTTGCAGTCATAATGAAATTTATGTTTTGGAACTGAAACTTGACTTGGGGACTATCCTAAACGTTTTCTGTATCTGTTTCGAACAACGTATTGTAACGCGAGCATCAGTCTTCGAATGTAACCGCAGTCGAGAGATCACGGGGTCATCAGACGGTCTGCTTTCGTTTTTCAATCACAGCAGTGTACATTGAACATGGGATCGAAATTCTAAAATAATACCCATTTGGAAAATCTAATTGGACTCATATCTAGGGTATTAAAATTTCGACTTAAAAGTATAAATTTGATCCCTATCGGATAAGTAGATTCAGAAATGACATGGGTTTGGGTGTGCTGTTTTTGCATTTTGCATTCTCCTTTGGCCATAAATGTACATTAAAACCCGTGTCATTGCTGAACCACTTATCCGATATGGATCAAATATATACTGCCAATTTGTTTCTTTTTTCCTTAGCGGCGATGAGAGTTAAAGAAATTGTCATAGCTATAGAAGTGTGTTGATGGCATTTAGATCATTTGGCCACGATTTGTTCAACATCCATAGAAGTGATTTTGAAACCACATTGGGTATACATTAAGTTATATTTTCCAAAATTTCAAATTGAAATCAGTTCATAAAAACTAGAGAAATAGCTTAAATAATCCAACCGCAGTTTCAAGAGATCACGGGGTCATCAGACATCTGTTCAATGTCTGCTTTCGTTTTTCAATCACATCAGTGTACATTGAACATGAGATCGAAATTCTGAAATAATACCCATTTGGAAAATCTATTTGGACTCATATCTAGGGTATTAAAATTTCGACTTAATAGTATAAATTAGATCCCTATCGGATAAGTGGTTCAGAAATGACATGGGTTTGTATGTGCTGTTTTTGCATTTTGCATTTTACTTTGGCATAAATGTACATTAAAACCCGTGTCATTGCTGAACCACTTATCCGATATGGATCAAATATATACTATAAGTTTCAATTTTAGTGCCCTACATGATGGCATATTTAGTTTTTGCATGTGAGTATTATTTTGGATGTTTTCTCCCTGGTTTAATGTAAACTAGTATGACTGAAAATAAAAAAGCACACTGCCAATTCGTTTCTTTCAATTTCCTTAGCGGCGATGAGAGTTAAAGAAATTGTTATAGCTATAGAAAAGTGTTGATTGCATTTAGATCATTTGGCCACGATTTGTTCAACGTCCATAAAAGTGATTTTGAAACTACATTGGGTATACTTACTTACATAACGGGCTCCCGACCCGTGAAGAGTCCCTGCCTTAGATACGGCAACCTTCCACCCTCTGCGATCCCAAGCACGCTGCTTCCAGTTGTCCAAACCAAGCGCTCTGGCATCCGCCATGGCTTGGTCTTTAAAACGGAGGTTCGGGGGGCTGGCAGGATAAGGGTTCTGTAGAGCATGCACTTTGTCCTTCGAGTTACGAGTTGTGAACCCATTTGTTTTGCCACACCGAAGTAGCAGCGGTTTCCTAGGGTAATTCTTCGGCGGATCTCCACTAAGATGTCATTGTGGAGTTGATGTGATGATACTTGAGATGAACTCCTTAACTACCTCAACAGCGACATTTTGTCCAAGTCGGTGGACAAATGATTGTTTGTTTGTTGATAGCATATATTTAGTCTTGTCCTCATTAACTTCAAGTCCAACTAGTTTCGCCTGTTCTTCAATAGCCGTGAAAGCCTTTATCACGGCACGCTGGAATCAACCGATGATATCTATATCGTCCGCATACCCCAGCAGTTGGACTAATCTGTTAAAGATAGTGCCTTCTGTGTTGACACCTGCCCTGCGCACTATCTGCTCAAGAACAAGATTGAAGAAATCACACGACAGCGCATCTGCTTGCCGAAATACGGTGCATGTTTGAAAGAGTTCAGATGAGCTGCTGCCAAACTGCATATTGCATCGCGTGTTATCTAGTGTCAATCGACACATCTGGATCAGTTTTGACGGAATCCCGAATTTGGCCATCGCCACAAAAAGCTCCTGACGATGAATGCTGTCATATGCGGCTTTAAAGTCGATGGTATGTCCCGACTTGAAATTCGATGGTCTTTTCCAGGATTTGCCTTAGTGTGAAGATTTGGTCTACAGTTGATCTGCCGGGCCGGAAGCCACACTGGTACGTGCCGATTAGTGTGTTGGAGACAGGTTTGAGACGTTCACACAGTACGTTGGATATGATCTTATATGCGACATTAAGCAGGGATATGCCTCGATAGTTCTTGCAAGACATAGGATCGCCTTTCTTGTAGATGGGACATATGGAGCTGATGGTCCAGTCATCGGGCATGCTTTCCTACACCCAAACTTGGTTGATGATTTGGTGCATGCGCCCTACTATAACATCACCACCGTATTTGAAAAGCTCTGCAGGTAGACCATCAGAGCCGGCGGCCTTGTTGTTCTTTAGCTTTTTTATAGCTAAGCCAACCTCTTCTATACTGGGCGGAGGGACTGGTTCTTCATTGACTGGACGCGGGTTCTCCTCCCTTCTCCTGGCTCGGCACTCATCCCTTGCTGCCCTTGTTTTCCTCTGCAGCGTTCTTATGTGTGCATCTTGTGTTACCTTTTTCCTGTATATGCATACATCATCATATCATGGGCTTTTTCTCTGGGCTGGCTGGTATCTTAGGGTGGTTTCGGCTACCTCCTTGATGATGTCGCGATACTGAGAGCACTGGTTGTTGGCGTCTGTGGAAGGTGAATGCACGTGGGGAGTTTCACACTCAGGCGCTCTTTGTAGGCTCTGGCGGCTCCAGATGTGCTAAGTCGTCCAACGTCGAATTTCTTCTTTTGGGCAGTGCGCAGCTTCTTCTCGTTGGACAGTCGAGCTCTGAATCTAGCTGCAACAAGAGAATGGTCAGAGTCGACGTTTGCCCCTCTGTAAGTGTGCACGTTCAAGATGTTGGATGCGTGCCTCGCATCAATTAGCACATGGTCGATTTGGTTGGCGGTTCGAACGTCTGGAGAGCGCCAGGTTGCTGTGTCACCATATTACAAGCTGCTGCAAAGTCAATTAGTCGGTATCCGTTATCTGTTGTCGTTTCGTTGAGGCTGTGCTTACCAAGTAATCCGCCGAAGATGTTTTCCTTGCCGACTTTAGCATTTAAGTCCCGAGTCCAATTTTGACATCGTACTCCAGACAGGCCCGTAGGTTCCGTCCAAGAGGTCATAGAATTCCTCCTTGATACGGTCCTCTGCCTCGTCGGTAGGGGCGTGTGCACATATGGGTATACATACATATAGTTATATGCATGATCGTAAACAAAGCAACATTTTCCAAAATTTCAAATTGATATCAGTTCATAAAAACTAGAGAATTAGCTTAAACAATCCAATCGCAGTTTCGAGAGATCACGGGGTCATCAGACATCTGTTCAATGTCTGCTTTCGTTTTTCAATCACAACAGTGTACTTTGAAAATGGGATCGTCGATATTAATTGATTCTACTGAATGCATTAAGGTTTATGTTTACTATTCCACAGTGTTTTTCCAGTCCAATACGATGGACCATTTATTATATTGCTGTTTAAAAGTGTTTCGCCCCCAAAGCAACATTTTCCAAAATTTCAAATTGAAATCAATTCATAAAAACTAGAGAAATAGCTTAAACAAGAATCTGACAATACTTTTATTTTGGATAAAACTTAGTATCCAGTTATGGCTTTATTTTAGTTTAGCTTTTTCAAAGTTTCCCTTTATGGGTAACTAAAATCTTACCTCAATTAACATACTGCTCGTTCTGGCAAAAGTGTCATTTGGTTGTTTTATACGATAAAGATCTTCAGCATTTTTCTCTAAATTTGAAGTCAGCACATGAAAATCAATTGGATTGTAAAAAAATTATTAATCTATACAATCCAATAGGATAGTTTTCGATTTCAAAATTAGCAATTTTATTTCTAAATTTGCCTCAGTTGATAGAAATGCTTACGAATGTTTCAGACGGCTAAAAAAAAGCTCCCTCTTTCTTACACATTGGGAAGCAAGTCCTATCACTATGGTACACTTTGAATGCCACTGTGTATCAATTTAAAACTGTACTCTTCGAGAGAAAAAAATAGAACTTCATCCGGTAAAGTAAAATGCGCCATCTTGAATAGAATCGTGGCGGTGTGTGGTTCACTTGTTGAATGGTAATTTAGTTTTGTAAATTATAGTTAAATCTTAAAAATAGTGACAATTAAGAAGATTTCTTACAGATAATTACCTCAATTTGGTAAGAATTATTTGTTAAATTACTTTTGCGACAAGGTTTGTTAAGATTTTCCCCCATTTCCATTCCCAAATTTTAAAAATTGTTTTAAAGTGCGTTTATTGGCGGGGAAATGTGTTTTAATATATAAATTAAATATTATTCTATTGCCTAGAATTTGGATAACTTGGATTTATCTATCATATTTCGCAAATTTGCTTTAATTCAGTGAAAAATGCAAGCGAAAGATCTAGAAGGTGAAGTACACAATATTGTAAATTCATCGCCTTACGAATTGAAAACTGATAAAATGTGATTTAATCAAGTAAAAAAGTCCCCTTAAAACTTCTAGTATTCCGATGTCTCAATTAAGGATAGAAATAATTCACATTAACAAAATGTTCTTTGGTTAAAAATTTGCATTCAATCCAATGTTCTAGAAGGCAGCAAATGCTCCCCCTATCCGCACGCATTTGGAAACCTTATTGGTAATTTTGTTTTCATTATAGTTCATGTTTAAGTAAAAGTAAGTTTATTTTTTAAATCTTTGGAAGCGAAATGTCTATTAAATTTGATTTGTCTCATGGATAGATTTTATTTATATATACATATATATCTTAAGATGCAAAGCTTATACAAAAAAATTGAGTGGAGTTATTTGTCCGCTGTTGCTTTGACTGCAGTTGGAGTACACTCTTACGGAGTAAAAATAGGATGCGTAGCGACGTCGTGATCTATTATTTGTCTGCTTATACCTTGCAGAGTTTTATTTGTGGCTCAAACACTCCTGCTCCAGTTATTTCGTTAGGTCTCGAGCAATCTGTGTACCAATTTTTCGTGTTGCTCAGTATATAGTTTTGAAGTTGAATTAATTCATACTGTCGTCTCTTGATAGTGAGAGGCGGTGCCACGCCATTCTTTGCACTATGTTAATGGTATCTCTTGTGGCTAATTCGTTCGTTTCCCATGCTACTGCTACAAATGTTTAGTTGTCTCACAACTGTCCTTTTTTATAACAGCACAGTGGCTTTCTCTGAGTTTGCTGTACAGATGTACTAATAGATACTTAATTTTATTGACTGTTATCAGTGTGGTGGCTGCATTCTTTGCCGGCCAAGTCCAACTATACTGGTTCTTAAGCAACTCAGCAACTGTTCAATAGGTGATGTTAAAGGGCTGCATATTGCCTTTTGCTAAAACTGTTCACTGTTTGTAAGCGTAGCCGGTTATATTTTATAGCAGAAGGTGAATCAAAGATTGTGAAAAATTTTTGCATTCATATTGAAATTTATGTTTTGGAACTGAAACTTGACTTGGGGACTATCCTAAACGTTTTCTGTATCTGTTTCGAACAACGTATTGTAATGCGAGCATCAGTCTTCGAATGTAACCGCAGTTTCATCGAGAGATCACGTGGTCGGGTCATCATACATCTGTCCAATGACTGCTTTCGTTTTTCAATCACAACAGTCTACATTGAACATGGGATCGAAATTCTAAAATAATACTCATTTGGAAAACATAATTGGACTCATATCTAGGGTATTAAAATGTCGACTTGTTTTACCCAAATGCATTTGACTAAAACGCAACTTTATTGCCAAATTAGTTCACGTATTTACATATAAGGCACATTCATTTACATTTTGTGGAGACATCTGTGATTTCAGCATCAGCAGTCCATTGTTTAATCAACAGTTAACTGAATCTATTTTTATACTACCAAATGTTTATTTGGTTGCAAAATTTACAACTCCTCCACATTGTCATAGCTATAAAAGTGTGTTGATGGCATTTAGATCATTTGTCCACGATTTGTTCAGCATCCATAGAAGTGATTTTGAAACCACATTGGGTATACATAGGCTTGCCATATTTTCGAACCGACTAACCGGGACACACCACAAAAAAAAAAAAAAATGTTTAAAGTCAAAAATTTTTTTGTATTTATTTTTTAATCTAGATTAGTGATTAGTAACTTATAGGATAGTAGGTATTTATTAGATTTAGTCATCATCCTGATCCATCGATTGCTGTTGCTGTGGATACTTTTCCTTGGAATGGACCTTTTCAAGAAATTTCTTGTTATTTTGTATCTTGTCATGAAAGTCGCTGCAACCAAGCCCTATGTTAATTTTGCAAATAATCAGACTTCTCACAGTTGCTTCATGCATTTGACCTCTGTCATCTCTCCAAGTATTGTTCATGAGAGAGAAAACTCTCTCAACTGGAGCTGAAGTTCCTGGCAGACAGAAGATATACTCTAGAATGAGTTTGAGATTAGGAACAGGAACGTCATTTTCTTTGCAGTGGCAGAAGACTTTTGACCACATCTCTTCGCGTGTAAGCTTTGGCTCCGTATTATTCTGTTCAGTCAGAGTTTTCCAGACCTTCTTTGTAACGACAAGCTCATCAAATAGTTCATCTGTGTTCACAGCTTCTTTTCCCAGGCTCTCGTTTATTTTCTCAGCAGTCTTCTCTACATCTTTCCATTCAAAAGAGGTATGGTTTATCCATTGAAATTCATATGAACCTCCGAAACTATAAACTCCCAAAGTTCTATGTATGACACGCACCTGTAAAAGAGACAATTATTATTTTTTGTTGCTACAAATAATAGGTACATACACTAAACACCCAGTATATATTTTTTTATTTTTTTTTTTGTGAACAAAACTTACCTGTCGTAAAATTTTCTAAAATCTTCTTTTATTTTGGACAAGCTATCTTCAGTTTCACATTTTTCGGCAAGAGTTCTCAATAGTTTTTTTGCACCATTAGGGATGAACTTGTTGTCCCTCCTTTCTTGAAGGATTGTTTTTAAATTTTGGAGGGCACTCGCAACATCAGTTGCACTAGATTTGTCCTTCTCCATTGAAAGCACAGCTTTATTGAATAGTGAAAGCTGGCCATGGACAAACCACATGTAGATTTCACCCCGCTCATCATCAAACAAATTTTTGATTAGGACAGGACAAAGTTCCAGGGAAGAAAAGTGCTCTTTCAATCCTTCGTACATTTGCAATATTCTCTCGATTGCTGGAAGTAAGGATAGAAACCGTGTGTTCCCATGTTGCAACAGTTTTCTGTATTCTATCCCTGCAAAATCACAAAACTCCTTGAGCTGAGTTACACGCACAGTGTAAATATGGAAGTATTTGTAAATTTTTACTACCAACGCTTCAATCTCAATTGGGAGAACATCCACAGAATTTTGAATAGTGTTGTGCACAATGTGAGCCCCACAGCCAATACCAATGATGTTTCTTCCCAGTTCTTTTTGAAGCAATGCATAAACGTTATTTTGTCCTCTTCTAAGAACACCACCAAAGTTCGTGTTGCAATTATCTCCACAAAAAGCTACAACTTTACTTTCTAAATTATTTTTCTTTAGAATTGATATTAGATGATCTGTCAAGATAGCTGCTGTCTCCCCAGGAACTGATTTAAAGTCTAAGAGTTTGATCTGCACTCCGGATTCCGGTTGAAAATATCGAACTACCACAGGAACTAGTTTCACTTCCTTTTTATTAGAAGCATCCATGCTGACGGTCACAAAGTTTGTTTTCTCGAGATCTTTACGTACTTCGTCTTCAGCAAACGGGGCAATGACGCTAACAAGAATGGCTTCACTCTTAGTTTTTCCAAGACCAAATTTAGGTTCGAAGAACTTTGATATCAATTTAGAAGAACACGCATTTGAATTAAAACTAAGGTTATGATTTGCTGTATGATACGCAAAAGTTGCCTCCTTGGCTGCAAGCGCTAAATTCATGTCATTCGGATTGGTAGACTTAAAATATGATGAAACCTTGAAAGAGCTAGCAGCTGCTGAAAGACTATTTTTATGTCTGTTCGACTTTAAGTGGTCTTTAATGTCCGACCGACCACCATGAGCAATAGAAAACTCTGCACTACAATGCCCACATCGAACCCTTTCACCTTGATCAGAGCTAGAACAAAGTTTCTTTAAGAAAGGATATTCCTTTTCGAGATCACTATTAAATTTACATGTACGTTTAGGCATATTGATTAATAAATCCAATCACTAACAAAAGAGTAAAGCGCGCACTAAAAACTAAATGAACAATTTTAGTGAGTGTAACTAGATTCAGAATTTAGATAACTCGAAAAGACACTGGTAAAAGAAAACAATACACAATCAGCACTGACTGTACTGAATACTGAAAAACAACGTAAGAATGAGCGAGTACTGCGAGTTCCGAGAAGATAGGTACTACGAAAACCTAGGAGGCGAGGAATGCCGATAGAGTTCAAAACAATTCGGAAATAAAAAAATAAAAAAAAAATATTTATTAGCACATAATAACATGTTTGTTTTTAGTTGGCGAAAAGGAAAAATCTATGTAGAGCTAGACGCACGGTGAAGTTCCAGACTGTTTGGAATTTTTTGTACTTAAAAAAATTAAAAACCGGGACCAAATGCCAAACCGGCCGGGACGCCGGGACAGCAGCAAGCCTAGGTATACATAAAGTTATATTCATGATCTTGAACTTGATGCTGATAGGAAAATAAATATTTCAATGTTACCGCGCAATTCTAAAGCAATTTAGTGAATGAAATAGAAAAAGAATTGTTCAGATATTGGAAAATATTGTACTGAATAGGTATATGAATGTTTTTGGTTTACTATCTGATTTCCACAAATTGTTTTTCCCAGTGCAATACGACGGACGACGTCTTCTTCAATGTGGGATTCAATATTCGATTTCATGTTTCTTTTGTTTTATGAATAAACCTAGTAGTGTATTTGGTTTTGTTTTTTTATGTCGCAAGTTTACACCACTTTTGAATTGATTGATGATGGGAAGCGATTTTGGGGAGAACTTAGTGGAATTCAAATGTAATCAACTTCACATTCAATTGGGTCTAAGCAAATAATAGAAGCATATGTGGAGTTAGATTAAAAAAATTTCTATGGTCTGTATTGAGAAAGCAGATGACGTATCAATTGTTGTAAAAAATGTTCGAACAATTTTTGATGGACAAGCTGAGGGAATTCTTGCATTATGTGTGGTTACTTTTTTCTTAACTGGATTTATTGTTTAAGGAAAGGTAGAGTGATCGCTGAAAGCATTACCCCAGAAGATAACAGGGTCATCGCATGTCATTGTCGGGACATGTTTGAATAGTGGGTGACAACAAAGATAAACTAGTTTGGTTGAGATCCTAAAGTAGGTATTTGGGACATGGTGATGAATGAATTGGTATATACCGCACATGAATGCTCAAAGGCTGCATCAATATTCTCAACGTAAAGCTGTTTTACCGAACACGGATATCGCAGCGACAAATTAGAAGCGGTCTTAGTGTTAACTTTTTGTCTTTGATCAGTCTGCCGAGATTGATTCACAGCGCGGTCTTTGGCTTACAGCATATAGTTGAGCCTTGATTTTCATTTAGGTTCCCTTTCACTTGTCACGCTATCTGATACGAGGCCTTCCTCTACTGTGTGTTGTCCTTCCAGATTAGAGTAGAAGTTTCTCCGAAGCTTCAGATCCATAGAGGGCTGGGATTATCAAGTTTATAGAGAGTGTCCTGAGTTGTTGGGGAGAAGGCCTTACTAGGCGGGAGACGTAATTTTTAGATGATAGTTGAGCCGACCGTCCAGCTTATGGAATATGCGGACGACAGTGACATCGTCGATCGCTCTCGGCGTGCCGTGATTGAGGCCGTAATTGAAGGCCTTGAGGAGAAAACGAAATATATGTATGCTATCAACAATCAAAGAAACCTCTATCAACCTTTGAAGAAACTTATCTCAGTAATTCGTATGAAAAGGTATTTCTTTTTTATTTCTTAAATGTTGGTTTTTCTTCTTTGCTCAAGAGCCTTCAGAAACAAACAAATATATCTATGTTCATATACATATGCAGATATGTAATTATTTTGCTTTGAATAACTGGCTGTGGCTGTGTCGACGACTTTCTTTAAATTGTCACTTGAAATCATAACAACAACAACAATACGTCAGACAAACCTGTGACCAGTTTAAAAAAGCTTTGTTCAATGAGGCTGTCGAGCTCAGTGCAAAGCATGTAAATTACAGGTTTTCGTGTTCAATGAGAAAAATTTCTGTCCAGCTCATGTTTGCTTTTTGTTTAATGACTCTGTCTGGACTCTGCTCCAAACAGAATTTTTGCACTTGCTTTTGAGGTAGAACAGATTTGTGAGAAACGTCAAAATCAGTTGTGATTGCAAATTAATTGTTTTGTCGTCGAAGTAAAAAGTTATTTGTTGATTAATTAAAAGGAACAAATCGAAATATCTTCTGATAAAGGCCAATCGGTTGTTGTAACAGTAAGTAATGATTATTGTTCATTAATTCACGATTTATACTGAACTTATAAATTCAAATAATTATCCTACAATCGAAAATGAAATTGTCATTTTTTGACAACCAACATATGGCTGTATTTTTCTGTTCTACCTTTGAACTGACATTTTTCACAAATTTGTTCTTCTCTGCCTTGCCTTTTTTCTCATTGAACAAAGCTGAAGTTAAATATGCTAATAAATGAATAATTCATTACAAATACACATTTCGCATGTAGTTGTGCTCTCTCAACAAAAGTAGGTGGATGATGGACTCAAATTTATCTCCTTCTTCAGCTTAATTGACTGAACAATAAAACGCTTGTAACCTCGAATTGTCAAATCAAACAATTTACTTCTCCATAGGATCAGAAATGTCGTGGTATCTTAACCGCCCTTTAAATATAGCGTGTCATATATAAATACATACTATATGTATAAATAAAAAGATACACAATTATGAAGTTTGTGGTTCGCCGCGTGCCCTATTTGTATTGAATTATATATAAACTTAATCAGCTGCGCACGTGTATAATAACAAACAACGGCGTCCATGAGTTTTTCGTTTTCTAAAAATAGATTTGTTTTTCTTATCCGACTGCTATATATGTTTATTTTTTTGTCCTCCGATTCAGGTTTTTTTTTTGCTCAATAGTGTTGTTCCATTTTTGAGTGGCTGTTATGCTACTGATCCTCCTCTCAATGTTTAACGTAAACAGTGACAGTTATAGTCAATTTATTATTATGTATGATAAGGCGGAAGCAGAGAGAGAGAGAGAGATTATAAATACTTAACTCAGTCACAACACTAGACTCGCTAAAAGATTAATTATAATGTTGGGCATTTGATTTGTTGATAATATTCTGGAATTTTATATTTTTCGTTCTTTCACAATTTCATAACCATAATTTATATATGAAGTAGCTTTCTGAGTAAGCCTGTTTGGTGACTTACTTAAGGTGCGATCAGACGGTCATCCAAACTTGTCATCCGCATGACAACCTGACGTCATTATGACGTAGAATTTATCCAAACAAGTTTTCTGATGTCAGCATGTCATCAAGTTTGGATGGCCGTCAGATCGCACCTTTACTGATTCTTGATAAGATGAACCTACCTCAAAAGGTGGAATGTTTGCAGGGACAACTTATATATCGTCTATCGTCAGACAATATTTTTCTCAAGACGAGATGCACGATAAAATTATAATACTGACTTAAATTTGAAAACCGTCAGATAACATACCATACGATTCAATTTTGTGCATGTTTTTGGTTAAAGCGCACTTTGGACTTTTGAACGAACAGAAATATTGTTTATTGACTTACGTTTTTAGGCGACGCTACTCTCCGGGGTAAACCTGGGCCTTAACCAATACCTAAGATTTTATTGCGTTGTTAATCCGAATTAGGGTCGATAAAGATTCTGCGGACTGGAGCGTTGGTGTATTCGTTTTTGACTCGAGTTCATCGTCTATAGGTATAACTCTTCATCGCCAAATATTTTACAAAGAATTTTTTCTTTCAAAACGATCAAGGATATATTTGGGTATATCGTCAAAGTCACTTACTACCATCGTTGATAATGGGGGTCGGGTCCCTCTTTATAGCTACGTATACCTACTTTGTTTTGTGTTTGCCGGATTTTCCACAGCGGGCTACGCGTCAAGGATATGAGCGCTGCCGGTGGTAAAAAATATGCTTGCTGAAAATATCTTATGTGTCTCCTAACTTTCACAAACTGTTGCGATTATTTTTATTTTGGAACACTCTCTTAACATATAACAAATGCCACTTTTGTCGAGGTAAGCTTCCTAGTCGTATGCCCACTGTTAAGCTACTGCCAAACTTAACGTAATATTTTTGTAGTTAAACACAGTGATTGTGAAAACAAAAACCCAACATACATATGAAAAAGAGAAAACAAATATGGAATTTAAAGTAAGTGTGATGAATGTTTAAATTTCTAGGGTAAAATTTTGTTCATGTGCAGGAAAAATTAATTCTAATTTAGCACCCAACCCACAGGTGCAGAGATGTTAATCTCTATGCCAATTAGTGCATGTTAATACATTTAATATTATGAGTTTAATTATATATAAACTTAAATTCAATTTTATCAAATCTAAGTGGATGTGCATTAATAGCAAGGAAATGAGCGTGAGCATTTCAATAGAGTATAGTAGAACTATAAACACTAAACTTAAATTCTAGGAGTTTTCCAATTGTACGGAAAAACAATTCAAATTTTATTGACGTGCACGTAACGATGATAATATTCGCCGTAGAGTTTACGATTTCAATATGTACTTAACAATAGCTATTAATGTTCAAATCACCTAGGTAGTTGCCTCGATCGGTCGAGAGATCTGATTCTCTTCGTAAAGGAATGTGATTGACATTTAGACTGACCATACGACATCATTTTATATGTAAGTATATGTTCAACTAGGAAACTGAAGTTTTAAGAGACACTTTAATCCATTTGGAACAGTAGCGCATTGAAAACATATACCGATTCCTAGCATGGAACTTGTTCGACTACTTCGTTCGACGATAGGTTTTTTTTAGGGTGCATGTATCAACTTGTGTTCGTGGGCAGATGATTGCTTTTAGATAGCATATATTTAGCCTTGTCCTGATTAAATTCGAGACCAACAATCTCCGCATCGGTCTTTAAAAACCAACTTAGTAGAAGACTGGAATCTTTATCGATCAAAACAAAAAGTTTTTTAGAGACTTATTCGCAAGTCGAAAAATGACTCCTATAAAAAGTTTTGTGAAGAGGTCGAATCTCTAAGTGCAACTAGTAGGCTTGTTAAAGTCCTCCAAAGTAACAGACCAATTAAGCTGGATGCAATTCTTAAACCTGTATACTGAGACAAAGGCGGAGAGTCTTTTCCTTGAGACTCGCTTCCCGCGAAATCAGGTTACTACGCGTTCTTCAGCCCTTCAAACGACGGTGGCTACATTTGAACTGGTATATTGCATCGGGAGTGTCAAGTCATCTGGTCCGGATGGAATTTATCCAGTTTTGCTGAACCAAGGTTTAAGTCAGGTTTTGCCAACGTTGAAAAGAATTTTCACCCCGAGCTTGGCCTTGGCCTATATACCTTATGGTTAAAGTGTTTTTCATACCAAAAATTGGCAAGTCTGACTACTCTCTAGCCAAAAGTTTAGACCCATGTCTTTCTTCCTTCTTGCTGAAAAGTTTGTAGAGAATGGCATTTGCGCAAAGTTGCTCTTCGATCACATCCTCTCTCTAAAATGCAACATGCCCATCAGCGCGGAAAATCCTTCGACACTGCGCTTTAAAACCTTGTTGGTAGGATTGAAAGTGCTCTTGACCGGAAGGTGTACGAGTTGGGCATTCTTCCTGTCGGTTCAAATCTAGGGGCTGTCTGCTCTCAAGCGCTGAGATCCCTGGATTTGATCAATGTTTTGTGCACTAGTAATGGGCTTTCAGTGAATCCTCTTAAAACCACGGTTGTTCTCTTTACGAGAAGGAGAATCGTCACTGGTCTGCCCCATCTCGTGCTTAAAGCTCTCATTGGCATCCATGGAAATGAGATATCGGATGAGCTTGCTAGGCCAGGTTCGGAAGAAGTTCTCTCAGGACCCGAACCTGTGTTGGGTCTGCCTACATCTTTAGTCATGTCTTCAATTGATTCTTGGGTTTATCGTGAACACAAGATTCGATGTCGCGATTGGGGTGGATGTAGACAGACCAAACTACTGCGCTCGGACATTTGCAAAAGGTCAGCATCTTTTCTTCTATCTCTGAGGAGAATCTACTGTAGGCTGCTTGTATGCGTTCTTTCGGGCCACCAAGCTTTTGCTAAACACTTAAATGTGTTGGGCTTTTGCTGTGAGGATTATGACACAGCAGAACACTTTCTACAGTTGTCCGGCCTATGCTCGCATCAGGTGGCGGATTTACGGTGCTGACGTGGTGAGTGCAGAACATCTCAGCTCTTCGTTACTGAAGATCCTTCTCATTTTTCTTTGAATGACGGGAAAACTAAGTACATTAATGTAAGGTGTCGGAATGGTAGTACAATGAACCTGTAGTTGTGTCTGAGCGCTCCATCAGATAGTAGCAACCTCCGACAAAAAAAAATATCTTCACATGTTCTTCAATAGCCGTGAAAGGCTCGGTCGCGGGGGGATGCACTATGGGAACAACCAGCGTTTACCGTCTCAAAAATTTCAAAGTTTATACCAATGAAAATGGCTGGATGGATATCAAAATTATTTGTTTCAACACATTTTTAACATTTACAATCAACCGTTATACCAAAATCATGTACCTAAAGTTCTTGAAAGAAATTATAGCACACAAACAGTTCAAGTAACTTATTTTACCACTAAGCAATAGGTCGCTGGTTCAAATCCCGACCTGCACCACCTGAACGTTTTTATTCGCTGCCCCATCTCTTGCGAACGTCTGACAAACATGTAAGAGTACGAACTGTCATGAGAAGCGTCTCAAATATTCTTCTCATCATATTTTTTTTATTATTTGTAACCGCAAATATAACTACTTAAGTGTTATATGTATATATATAGATATTGTAAAATACCTAAAAAAATGTCCGTTGTCTCTAATATTTAAAGACCGATTTGACTGTGAAATTTAAATTTCGTTTTATTAGTTCTTAATAGTTATGAGGAAAAGGTAAAAATGTGCCCCAATCTGCCCTCTTCTATTCTAAACTTATTAATGTGTCACTTAGTCACAGATTGATAAAGTTAAAATGCGATAAATATACAGGGTGTTACCGACTTGTTGTTCAATTTCAATACTTTGGCTTATGATTTGTTAACATACAAATGTATTAGTATTAATTTTTGAACTTTTAACACAAGCTTAGTGGCTTCGAACTGATCTCTTAAATGTTTCTACTATAACTCTGTCCAACATAAATTGGCTGGCAGTACAGGGAAGATAGGGATGTTTGCCTTTCATTCGCACTCTTTTATTTTCCATAAGGAGCTATTCTTACAAAAGCAGGGTTTCCGTATCATGAATTTTAAATCCGCAAAAACAAGAAAGAATTTTTTTAGATTGAAATTTTCAACAAATTTTATTTTTTTCCACACCACCAAGAGGTCAGATAAAAGGCGCGCTTTTGAAGGGTATCCCCAGTAGGCCTAATCCTTTTATAAAGTATAAAAGCAATAAATATAAATTCATCTATTAAATAAGAATATTTACAAAATATTTATTTCTGATGACATGTTACTGCTGCTGCTCTTTTCACCTATATTTATAATCAGCCCTCTCTACAGCGCCTTTCGAAAAAACGTCAATTTCCCACATTTTTGGCTCAACCACCTGTTCTACATGTTGGACACACCGATGCCATTTTTCAGCGACAATGTTGCTGATTGCAGTTGCAGCACTTAAGCCCTTGGATGATTTTGAAACCATTTCTAACTACTAAGATTAAGATTAAATAAAACCCACGCAAATAATCTTTTTCCTTAAAGAAAACAGCTTACATTTTTGTAACTGAATTGTAACGTATTTTCCACACATTAAAAGAAATGCAAAAGATCAAAACAAGATCGCCACGATAACACTTACCATTAAGAATTTATTTTTAAAGCTCTAAAGCCAAAGAATAAAAACCGAACGAGTTACCAAATGAGTTCACATTAATTAAATGAATTAAATAGGCGTGAATAGCAGCTTCAGCCACAGGCCACACACATCAGTGCACACTCGGATGTGTGTTGAATAAGACGTGGAATATATGTCAAATGCAGTTGGAAATTCACTGGAGGGTAAACACTTTACGAGGGGTTTCTTTCAATTTAGTATGGTAGAAAAATATGGCACTCTACTGATTTTTAAAAAGCTTCCTCACAAGACATGTACTGCCAATTTATGTTGGACAGAGTATAGATCCAAACTGCAACTGATAAATTTGAAACTAAACTTGGAAGAATATCGCGCGTGTAACCGTCGTCGTCCCTATAAAAAAGTTTATAAGTTCTGTCGTCCTTGTGTAAATTAACTTAACTCGGTGGCGAGTAAAATAAAAAAATTATTTTTTATTTTTGAGTAGAAGCCTCTTCTTTATTTAATAACCAAAATATAACTGTCTTACACAACTAACAGAAAGAAACTTATCACCTATGTTCAGTTAAAAAACATAAGGAAAGGCTACAGTCCGCATGGGGCGAACAGTATGATACCCTATCCTTATCCCTATGTACCCCAAAGAAAAAATTCATAAAGAAGATGATAGATAGCATTTTATTTCATTCTATAAAATTTATAGAAAAAAAAAAATTTTTTTGAAAAAACGCCCCCAAAAAGTGGGCGTGGCCAAAAACTTTGTATGGGCGATATATTGGAAAAAATATTGGCTAAATATATTGTTAAACATTTTTTTTCGATTTCTATGAAAATTTTCAAAGAAAACAGCATTTTAGTGAAAAACGCCCACAAAAAGTAGGCGTGGCAAACAACTTTATATGACAAATTTATAAAGGTAGGCAGTACCTACATATCTTGTGAAGGTTTTAAAACTTTATCTCTCTAACTTAAGCCTTAAAACGGTTTTTTCTAAATTGTGGGCGTGGCAGTGGGCGGATTTAACAACTTTTAACACTTTACCATTTCGGGACCCTAGGGAGTATATGCTCCAAATTTCAGCTTCCTAGCACAACTTTAAAGGCCTCAAAAGTTGATACGGACGGACGGACGGACGGACGGACATTGCTAAATAGTCTTAGGATTTGGTCCTGATCATAAATATATATACTTTTATGGGTCTACGACGAATATTAAGGGGTGTTACAAACTATGTGTCAAAATTAATATACCCTTAGGATAGGGTATAAATACGTGCTGGAATGTGGGAATTTAGCAATGGGATTGGGATAGGGTGTCGTCTTTCGTTAGCTCCAGACGCTGGCTCAGCAGCATGAATGTGGATCGTGGTTGTCATCCACTGTTGCTATCGTTGCAGGTGTTTTGTGTCTAACGAATCTTGGGTTACACGTGGCAATATGTTTTGTAACATATGTGGTGTTAACTTGTACAGTCTATTTACGTTCCGGTTCGATCGTCGTTTGCTACCCACTTGCGTAATTGTTCGTCCAGGTTGTTTATGTTCTGGTTCAATTGTTGTTTATTATCGTTTACTGTCTACTTCTGCAGGTGTTCGTTCAGTATTTTTCCGTCACCTGTTGATATGTCCCGTCGATAAATATAGATGCATGTATCCTACCGTTGGTGTCGTCGCCTGTGTCTTATCACACACTTCATAATACAGGTTAGTGCATGTATTCTGCAGCTGTCCATCTACTCCTATCCTACATGTATATATACGCTATGCACATTATTTAAAAGCCTAAATATTCAAGACTATGTTTATACCCTATCCTAAGGGTATATTAATTTTGACACATAGTTTGTAACACCCCTTAATATTCGCCGTAGACCCATAAAAGTATATATATTTATGATCAGGACCAAATCCTAAGACTATCTAGCAATGTCCGTCCGTCCGTACGCAATTTTTAGGCCTTTAAAATTAAGCTAGGAAGCTGAAATTTGGACCACATATTCCCTAGGGCTCCGAAATGGTTAAGTGTTAAATTTTTTTGAATACGCCCACTGCCACGCCCACAATTTAGAAAAAACCGTTTTAAAGCTAAAGTTAGAGAGATAGAGTGTTACAACCTTCACAAGATATGTAGGCAATGCCCTCCTTTATAAGTTTGTCATATAAAGTTTTTTGCCACGCCTACTTTTTGTGGGCGTTTTTGACTAAAATGCTGTTTTCTTCGAAAATTTTTACAGAAAGCGAAAAAAACTGTATAACAAAATATTTACCCAATATTTTTTCCAATATATCGCCCATACAAAGTTTTTGGCCACGCCCACTTTTTGGGGGCGTTTTTTCAAAAAAACTTTTTTTTTTTTTAATTAATCGAACTAAATAAAATGCTATGCATCATCTTCTTAATGGTTTTTTTTTTGGGGCATATAGGGATATGGATAGGGTATCATACTGTTCGCCTCAAGCGGACTGTAGCCTTTCCTTATGTTTAGATGTGAAGTTTCACTCTTTTATGACTAATAAACAAAAAAGTGAGACGATAAGACGATGATGTCAATTTCTGAACTGTGCCTTGACACCTGCCCTGCGCAATATCTGCACAGGGATAGGATTCTATATACGAACTTTAGCACTATAGTTCTTGCATATGTATGTAGGTAGGTAGGTAGGTTGGTAAAGTGGTTGTTCCCTAATGCCCAGTAAAAGAGAAGCGCGTAGGCGTCGTTTTGTTGCCACCCCTAACTGGACCTGTGAGATAGGAATGTAGCTCCTCGGCCCTCTCATTCCACTTTTTGTTCCTGTGGGCCGGAATCGATGCAAGATTGATGGTATACTAGAGTGTTTCCCTAAAGCCCCTAATGAGCTTGGATGTATTCACGGTTAAATCTAGAGCCTTAATCGCAGTCTTAATGTCGATGAAGTTAGCCGCTGTGTTCACGGTTGTTGATGAACTTAACTTCTGCCTCCATAATAGTAATGACTTTTGCCTGGAAGACCCTAGAAACTTTGGGGTGGCGGAAAGATTTGTTTATACATATGTATGTAAGTATGTATCTAGTTGAGTGGACAAAACGCCGGCCCCAACTACACAGTCCATTTTGTAACCGTCTGTGAAGATAGACACTTCGAATTCTTTTTGACATGTGATTGCCTTTTTGTTTATAGATGGGGCGATTGAAGCTAATGGTCAGACATCGGGCATTGTTTTCTCTACCCAGGCTTGGTCATTACCACCATATGTATAAAAGCTCAGCTGTCAGTCCAACAGATCCAGTGAACTTTTTGTTTTTCAGCTTTATATTAGTCGTAGCAACATATCTAAACTGGGAGCTTGGATTTCTTCTTCACGATGAGTGACATCATACCATCCTTACAGCAGGGTGTAAACAGTTCTTACAGCAGAACTTACAGCAGTCTAAGCTACTTCCTTATGATGTTGCGATACTGGTTTGACGTGGTGTTTCTCGAGTTTCTTACTAAGGCGCTCTTTGTAGATGCAGTTCTGACTACTCGAATCGTAATCAGCCTTCCAACTTTGATTGTTTTTCCAGGCAGCTCGCAACAGATTTTCTTAATACAGTCGAGCTCTGAATTTAGCTACAAGAAAGTTTTCAGAGTTAACCGTCTGGAAAGCGACATGTTGCTTTGTGAATCTTAGCCTTGGAAACCTCTTGACTTCTAAAACGATTTAACGTTTTCACGTTTTCCAGTGTTCACTGTTGAACTTACATATGTATGTATTGCTGAGCCATATACAGCTTTTAAAATATCCAGTAAATACCCAGCGGGAAAAGATTCGTCCGATATGCATTCTGAAGCAATCCTCGGAAGCAGAGAATGCATTCCCCTAGGTTGCACCTATAATATCCTTTTTATTAAGGAATGTGCGCGGACGGAAGCAATACAAAACTGTTTTTAAAAATATGCATCATAAGAATCAATCCAGAATGAATCTAGCAGACGTATCTAGAATGCATCCAAAGGAGGAATCCAGAATGTATTCTGAGGATGAACGTAGAATAAAATTCAAGAGAAATAAAACAGCGAAATACAGTGACTAACAAGTGCATTTTCTACAATATTTTTTTGTTTAATTTTTTTTATATAAACTTATAATATTGAAAATAGTATTTAATTTATCAGCTGCTTCTCCGGTGGCAGGATCTATAAAAAAATAACAATATATATTGAAATTAACTTATGACACTTAGTTATATAAAATGCTACGTACCTTAAAGTGGCGTGGCATCTGGAGAATATGGCACAGTAACTTGGTGGCTGCATTAAAGCTAAAATAAATTTTAATAATTTATAATTGCTATTAAGTAATGAGATGGCAGAACATACTTGGCGTATTTTGATCAATTTCATTATTTTCCAGTACATTTTTTCTGAAAATAATTAAAAAAAAATTAATTTATTCGGCAGTTTTTCAGGCGAAGCTTAGAACGCGGTAATATAATAAGTAATGTACTTACCAGGCAATATTTACTATCCAATATTTTTTTAAAACTTTGAGATTATTTCTATTTAAATGTTTATAACACAATGAACAGCGAAGTAACTGCGCATTACAAATAACACTGAAGTGAGTCACAATATCCGAAAGTCATAATAGAATGCAGTCATAAACCCGTTGCGCCAAGTACGCGACAGATAATAATATGCGTTAACAAAAATTCTACATGTCCAAAAAATTCCGTAGACATCAAAAATTCATTACAGGAAATTCGTTTGATTTAACTTTAAGGGTAAGTCAGCGATTTCTTCTGAATGCATCGTTAATACATCACAGAGAATATTTTTCTAAAAAACCTATAGTAAACGAGAAATTTTTACAACAATACACCCACACCCAAAACAACCGAAAATAATTATAAATGCTATTTTAAAAGCTCAGTATCATTACATGTCACGTTCGCACCAGTTTACACAAAAAAACCCTTTCTGGCAACCGTAACACATATTCACAGCTCATTATTCTCCTTCTTCGTAGTTGTCTTCTTACAAACTATATAAATGAGATGAATAGTCAATTCCCAAACAATTCAATATTTATACTACGTCGAGTAAGACCAAAAATTTTATCGTTTCGACGTCCGTTGGCCGTTGGCCGACGGCAGTGGCATTATTTTGCCAGATTTCAAAGCAATTGGTGGGACTCGCCACCTGTTGCTCCTGAGTGCGTTTAATCTTTAATTTTTTTGGCAAATATTATTGTGTAAATTGTGCAAATGAATAATTTTTGCCATTACGTCTGGTAGTGATTTTTTTGTGTTGGTATTTTGTGGTTCCTATATTTTGTCAGTCAGTGAGAAATATTTAATCGTTAGTCGCATGCGGTATCGGACAGTGTGTTGTAGAATTATCAAATTTAAGGTTCAAAGCAAAAAGTGAACAGTGATTCGGTTAAAAAAACGATTTGTGTTGCTTTTTCGTTTTTGCGAAGGAAGTTATATCCAATTGTGGATTGCGCAGCAGAAAGGTAAATTTGGTTAAGATAAAGACTAATATTTGAAAAAAGAAGAAGCTATGTACGTATGTATGTCTAATAATATGCTGAAGTTGAAAAGGTTTTTTTTCTTGCAGTAGTTAAGTTAAGTAAACTTTAAGGGTTTTTTATTTAACTTACTTAATTTGCCTAACGGGCGCCTGACCTGTTGAGTGTCTCTTCCTGAGACACAGCAGCCTTCCATCCTGGTGTTTGGAATTCGTTGGATTCGTTTTTCAAAATTTGACTCAGTGTGAAAATTTGGTCTATTGGTCGGAAGCCACACTGATAACTGATAATTGCCGATTAGTGTGTTGAAAAAAGTCTTGATTCAGTTACACATAGAAGTCGTACATGATAGGATCTTATATGTGACAAAAAACAGGGATTTGCCTAGATGGTTCTTGCAAGACATAAGGATCGCCTTTCTGGTAGTAAGCCCTACTATGGAGCTGATAGTTCAGTCATCGGCACGGTTTCTTCCACCCACACTAGGTCGATGCTTTGGTGCATGCACCCTTCCAAAATATGTTTAACGAGTTCCGCTGGCAGACTTTTTAACAGCCGTAACGACTTTCTTGATCCGTAAATTTTTTTTGATCGCGGGACTTTTCGATTGCCCTTAGCTGGGAGACCACGTATGCCCTCTTCTTTCGTCGCAGGGTTTTTTTCTCCTCCATTTTCGTGGCTCGATACCCTTCCCTTGCTGCCTTGTTTTGCGCTGCAGTCCTTATAAATGTGCACGTTCTGTTACCATATTTCGGTGAATGCACTCATCATCATACCACTGACTCGGTGGTCTCGGCTACATCCTTGATGTTGTTGCGATACTGGTTCCACATGCATTCGTGGATGCTGAGTGCACTGCAAAGAGTTTCTCGCCCAGGCGCTCTATGTAGACTCTTGGTACTCCAATCGTGCTGAGGCGCTCGACGTTAGTTTTTTTTTTTCTGTGCGGTCCTTGGAGTGTGTTTTTGTTATTTTAGATCCCATTTTTTTATTAACCCCGCTTATAGAGTAGACGAGATAGACAAAGCTTATATTTTATATATGATGTTTAGGAAACTACTAATTACTACTACCACTAATTATCTTGTCGAATTAGCCTCTCCGAATACCAGTCGTTGGTCAACTGACTCTTGTTGGAAAAGTTTTATTTTTTTAAGTTGGTAGAGATCCTCTTCCTCTTGTGTACGGCACCTAAGTCCAGATCTTTGTCTACTGCCTTGTCCAATGATTCTACGGTTTGGAGCGTTAGTGTTAACTATACATGCTCAGTTATTCTTTCACTGTTACTTTATGGAAATTCATTGAGTGATGCGAAAAAAAACAGTTATTTTAGTTTTTAGTTCTTTCCATGCATCAACTAACAATTGAAGTTGCACATTAAAAGTGGGAAGATTCTGTACGCGTCATTTATGTTAAAAAAATTAACCAGAAATGACTGGATTGCCCATATCAATCTGAGGTAAAAATACTTAAAAGTACATTAGCGATTCAGCCTGTATACATTCCAGCTTTTAGCTCTTTAACGTTCCTCAAATGCTTCAGGTTTTTTGTCGGTCATACTTTAGGGCTCTTTCTGAGCTGAAGGAAATGACCGTTTGTCTAAACCGTAAAAAAAAACAGTCGCATAGTACTCTCCTTCTTTCTACCGACTAATTGCATGGAAACGCTAATAAATCGTCAGCCTAGGAAATATATTAAATCTCGAGAAATTTATCAATGACCGGCTGTATGGTTTTCGTAGCAACAGCACCGACCAAACGGTATTCTTTCTCATCTTTAAAAATGAGCTTTAATCCTACTCAATCCTTCGCTAAGTTTCTCATATTCGTTTCCTGGGTTACGCCCTTCACTTAAGGGCGTGGGCGTTGTTTGCTATTCTTATAAATTGGTCGATTACTGCTGGGAGAAAAAACCACTACATCGATTTGCAGGTCTAGTTCTAGTTATATAAATGCTGGGATTCCACTGATCAAGACTACATTTGATTGATTGTTGCTAAGTATTCTGGACTGATGGTGGATGTGTAAGCTCAGAGATAGTACAACCACTATGCTGGTGAGCGATTAATTCATGGATTCGTTGAATAAAATATTTGTTATACTCTGTGTCCAACATAAATTGGCAGTACGGGGAAGATAGGGATGTTTGCCTCTCTTTCGCGCTCTTTTTTTCCGCAAGGTGCTATTCTAACAAAAACATGTCGTCGCTGTTCAAGAAAACCGGCATAACTCAAAAAACTTGATTTTTCAGGAGAGCTGTTTAAAGTTTCTGAGTTGCAGAAATTTTCACACTTTAATTTTTTCAAGTGACTTTTTAAAAAATTAATTTGATAGGGCCAGCTCCATTATTTTATTTAATGGAAACTAAAAAAAAAGTTGAAATAATATATATATTAGGTATTAAAATTTTAGCGTTTTTGCATCCCTTTCCAACTTAGGTCAATTTTCCCGAAAAAAAATTTTGTATATAGTGAACTTTTTTATTGAATTGTTTTTAGTTCATCTTGGATCGGACAAAGAAAAACAAGAACACAAACAGTTAAAACGAAATAAAATCATAATTTATTCTCAAAAAAAAGCTATTACAAAGATATATTGGGATATATGTTGGGATCGGTTTCACAATCGTCTGCTGAGAAGTCTCCCGATGTATTCGACGACGTCTCATTCTCCAAATCTGCAGCTCTTGAACAATGTGCAGCAGGCGTATCCTATTTTTGCAATGTGTCCATTTTGGAGCCCTGAGAAGGATCTTCTGCCGAATCGGCAGCATCAGATACACAAATATTCGGCGCACCAATTTCTTTGTATATTGAACAAAAAATACCCATTAATATACAAAATAAAACAAAACAAAATAGGGCAGCAAAGCTTACCGATTAGGGGATCGTTATCACAAATGACCTTAAACCATTTTTCTTTCGGACAAGTCGTTTCTTTATTTGCCTTGTTTTCCTTGTCCTTTTCTCTTGCTAATTTAAGTAGTAGCTGCGTACGCTGTGACATGACTTTAGCTTATGTATCTACATTATAAGTGATGTACTAATACATACATACTAAGATTATAACTGTAGGTACACAAAAGTGTTCAAATGGTCTAATTCAAAAGCCGAAAAAGAATTAATAGGTTTTAACCAAAGTTTTATATGGAAAATCGATTTAACTCAAAAATAAAAATTATCAAAAATTATTTCTCTAAGAATTGTGAAAAATTATTTTATGGAAAAATGACATAAATCATTAAAGTGTCACTGCAGAAAACAAAAGTTTAGATTATTTCAGGAAAAGTGGGACAATTCGTTTTAGTGCAAAAAAAAAAGTTTAAAATCATACTTACTTTTTCTTGAATAGCAGTCTAACAAAAAAAAGTCCGTTTTTCTCTAAACTTTGAAGCAAATCAACACGCACAACTCAAAATATGTCTCTTTTCCGCACAAAACACTGGTCCAACCACTTTGAACATCTGCACGCTACTGAGTTATACCTTTATTGCACATAAAATAGGAGAGAAAAGAAGTGAAAAAAAATTGACACTATATCCATCTAGCGAGATTTTGAAGAGCTACAGTTATGCCGATTTTACAGAAAGATAGAGAATTTTTTTCTCATTCAAGTGGCATTAACTCAAAGTTCGTATTTTTTGAGTTATGCCGGTTTTCTTAAACAGCGACGATGTGGTGTTTTTATGTTTTTTTTAAATTTAAATTTTCATTTAAATTGTTATGTTTATAAAAAATAAAACAAATTTATCTAGGTATATGATGTCAAGTCTTTCCAAAAAATACTCTTTCGCTGACGATTTGCAAAATTAAAACCACATGCAGTATTTTATCTAGCGTCGGAAGTTCGTTATTTGAAAAAAAACTGATGCACAATTTGCCTGATGGCACACTTATCGAAATCATGTACTTTACTTTTGAGATCAGTTTGGTTTTTCTTCTTTGGTGGCGAATTTTGACCTTGTTTTATTTTTTGGCCCTTATGTCTTTGGATGATTTTGTAGCCATTCCTAACAAATAATAAATTGCACAAAAATTAAAAAAAAATTAGAAAAATTGTAACATCAAAAACTGACCGCCTGCTATGAAAACCTACATACATAAATAATCTTTTTCCTTAAAGAATACAATTTTGTAACTCCATTAAAAGAAATACAAAAGATCAAAACAAGATTCCCACGATAACACTTACCATTAAGAACTTTTTTTAGAGCTCTAAAACCAAAAGCTACGCAACAGAATCCCAAATAAAAAAAGAAATGAACGAGTTAAAAACGGACATTAGTAACTCTGAATGCACATCAATTAAATTGGCGTTGAATAGCAGCAGCCACAGGCCACAGCCAATCAAAACAGAACTGAACACAAGATGTTGGAACTACATCAGATGCAATTGGAAATTCACTGGCGGGTAAACACTTTTTATGAGGGGTTTCTTTCAATTTAGTATGGCGCAAGAATATGGCACGCTACTGATTTAACCCTAGAAAGATAACCTACGTCTATTAAACGTGTAGTGCCCATTTGATTTACATTACTGTTAAAATATGGTTATTTTTCTAGGGTTCAAAAAGCGTCCCCATAAGAGGTGTACTGCCAATATATGATGACAGAGTATAGTTAATAACAAACATATTTTAAGCGCGTAATTTGGCCGTAGTAACTGTTGCTTGAAAGTGTTGAAGGCGAATAAATAAATTTGGCTAGGATTTGGGAAAATCAATTTAGAAATAAGTAGTTCAAATTTTGGATTGAGCATTGAAATGGTGGTATCTTAAAATATACTGTGGGCATTTAAACAGGCGGTTCTAATTTATTCTTAAATAGATTATGATACATATTTAGGTATCTACTACCACTACCTTATTTCAATCACATATATATTTAGATATCCTTTAAACACAAAATAGGTTACTGGTAGTCAATACAACAGGATTATAAATGTATATTCAATCACAACATGTTTGATTGATACAAATTACCGACAATACCTTCATATTTACGCGTTTTAACGATGCATTCTATGGAAATTTCTCCTTTTTGTTCCACGCAATAGTCGAATCAGGTAAGATTGTCCGTATCATTCACCACCTGAGAAGGTTCCATCTCGATTGTATTAAGAGTTAGTTCGGGACCATACATAGGTTTCTTGTGTACTAAAACCAGTATTTGGTATCAGTAACAAAAGGAATTGTGTCTGGCTTGGATGCAATCTGTGATAAGCGAAGACTTATTTCGAACAAACAAGTGTTCATTACAATTGGTATAAAAATAAGTTTCCCAGTTAAATTATTTTTTGCCATGGATCTTGATTATTTATTTTTGCAAGTTTGGTGTGTTTATTTATTCTTTTATTTTCTTTTTAAACTTATTTGCCAACGTTTTCCTGAATTTCGAAGAAATATTTGGTGAGTTTAGTGAATTTGAAATTTAAAATACCGAAATAATCTTTTTGATGTATAAGTTTCGTAATCAAAATAAGTTTCCCGTTTTTCCAACATGCATATGTATGTTTAAAATTTCCCAAAAGTGTGCTTGTTTTTAATTAGAATGTTGTTCAATATTAATTTATATTTCGGTGAGCACTGAATGTTTTTGGGAATTTTTATAAAAAAATTCTTTATTATTGACAAGTTGATGATTAACTATGGATCAATTTTAAACAATTTTTTCAAACATTAGTTTTTTTTTCTTTTTTAACTTCTTTTACAATTTCTAAAAAAAAAATAAAAATAAAAAATTAGTTTTTGTGTAGAGGGACGAACATATAAAACCAATTTGTTTATTATTTCGTACGGGCCTTTGTGTATTAAATTGAAAATACATTTTTATGTTCCAAGTTCACTTAAATTTTAAAATCTATGTCTAATTTTTAGTTTTCTCCAAATACTTTTACTAACACTAAAGAAGACCTGCAGAAAATTGGAGTCAAACAAACCAAAGAAAAATTAAAAGAATATTTTTACAAAATTATGTAGAATGGATTTTATTTAGTACACATTTCTTTTCATTGCCTGCAGCAGTTTAATTAAATGAATCAAAATAAGCCAGTTTGCAGACTCACTATTTATTAATGACTGACTTTCTAAAAACCATAGTTGTGTATCTGCAATTTTAAAAGTTATCTGCGTTTGAGACTTTTGGCCCCTCCATTTAACTTCAAAATTTTAGATTTAGTTTGACTTTTCTTTATATGGGGTCAAATAGTTTTCTGCGCGTTCGCTTAAAGAATCTTCGAATATTCATGTTTTTTAATATCTCATTTCATTTTTAAAATATGCAAGTTTCTTTAATTTAAATTAGTACTCGATCGATTGCCAACCCTTTTTATTCGAGAAGATATATTTTTCTTCATCATCCAGAACATACAATCTAAATGCCTCAGCATTGCGAACTCGCAACCCAACTTCCCTTTGAGTACTAGATTTTTGAATAACTTTCCTAATTAAATTTACCAGACATCTATTTGCATTTTCACTCTATTTTGTTTGGGGGAATTGAATTGAAAGATTTAAAAATATATATACATCCATACACTTATTCCTACAATATAACAGCTAACGATAAAATCGAAAAGAAAAACTAAAAATGTATTATTTTGCATTTTTATCTGTATTCAACTGCTTGGGGAATCTTACAAATGCATCGTCCCAATCCATAGAACAACAAATTATAAGTAACGAACTACAGCAAATAATTGTTTGAGAAACCGTAATTTTGACCACGAGACTCGTAGTCGTTTCATGAAACCTACACATTAACAACACATTAAATCAGTTATAGGTAGCAAATGCAAATTAGCTACTTATTGACAGGGAACTTAATTGATTATTAGTAAGGCCCTAAGTCATGTACTGGTACATCGACAGATCGAACATAGAATCTGAAGTTGGAGTTGGCGTCTGGACGTGGACCCAAAACCAAAAATGGAATGTGACCCACTGTGTTTCAGGCTTATTTAATATATTAAAAAATATCTCATTTCAAATTGTTAAGCTGATACTGAAATTCTGCTATGATGCGCTGCCATCTCTGGCCAGAGACAGCTTGGTTAATCTTGGATGGGTCCCCGCCCACCAGGGAATTGCAGGCAACTGAACATGCGAAAGTATTGCGAGCTGATTCAGAATGCTCGTTATTAGGCCCATAGCCATATTGCAGAGTTAATTCGACTGACTATCTTGGAAACAACAGCTTCTAGTCAAGAGATGCATCAAGCCCTACTTCTACAATAAAATACTTCTATTATATAATGAAAAAATGGAAAAGCTAATAAAGATAACCATTGCGACGTTTTAAAATTGTTGTTACAAGCTTCATCCTTGCCGCTAACAGATTAAGTTTATTAATTTTTTATTTTAATTAAAAGTCTATTTAACACACATCCTCCTTCAATTCAGTCTTAGCTACCATTTGTACGTCAATTCTAAAATTGCAAACATTGCTTTTGTAATACTTAGACCTGAAGCTTGATTCGCTATAAAATAATTGGTACTTGGTGATTGTAGATGATACATATTCAGGCGCTCGACACTTACTTGCTCGTGGTACAAAATCCCACCAAGCGAATAGTTATTTATTTAACCTTCTATGTAATTTGCATTGATTTGCTTAACAAGACTCATCTATTAGACACTACGAATAATCTGAGCAAATTACAAGATTAGCTTAGTTATAATGTATTAAAGTGGCCATTGAATTGCTGCGGGAAAAGATTACTCATTCAAAGCTTTTCAGATTATTAATTACACAGTAATGATATTAAATCGTAATTTTACTTAACGAACATAATAGAGATAGCTGAATTGTTACTCCTCCAGAAAAATCAAACATGCTGTTGCTCCTTGCCAACAACTTTTCTTTTTATAATTTTTTGTAAACAATGGGATTAAGATATGTCTCAAGTGATGCAAATTAGCAACAAACAACATTTTGGCCTGAAATATGCGTTTTAAATAGTAGGTGTGCGCCCCCACCCATCATGTCTACAGGCACCAAACGGTAATTTTACTTTTATTGTGAAAAGCTCTCACTCTCCTTTTAAATAGAAACAGTACGTTAGCAATTCAATAAGATATTTAAAGAATCTCAGAAATAAATCCTTAGCGTAAGTTATACATTTAATTGGTATAATCTTCCCCCCTATCATGCTATCCGTTCGGAGAGGAATTTTCTCCGCAACGCAAATATAATCGGAGACTTCATTTACATTCACCGTATCCGTTTTCCGAACGCACTTTAATAAATTATTATTTCCGCGATGAATATATGTCGGAGACAATCGGAGAGAAATTGACAGGTGGCTGTCAAAAACTGATGTAAAAAACGCAGCTCATCGCGTTGAAATGTATACTGCCGGTATGCGTTACGTTTTGTCGGAGAAATGTTCCGAACAGGTGATCGGAACAATTACCATGAAGGAAAATTGTCCGATTCGGAACGGATACCAAGATAGGGGGGTTCATCTTGCCATTTATTGGGTCGGATATCACTCTATCCCTACTAGGGCGTCTATGGGAGTCCGCCTTTTTCACTTTAAAAAATATCTGCATGCCTCCTGGTTTCGTATCATTTCATTAATTTAGGTCTGCTTCCCTTTCGCGTTTGGTTAGGGACATTGCCTTTTTGACTGTGTTCTTAGGGTTCACGAACAGTGGTGCCAACCCGAAAATTAGTGATGTGACTTTGATCAAAGTATGTACTAGATTTACTAAATTCAAAAATTATTTGCATGTATTAATTGAAAAAACAATTTACCGAAAATTATGCGTTTTTCCCCAAAATTATTCATCAATGCCCCAGCATCGGAGTTATGCCTGGGTTGGCATCATTGATACCAGCTGATACCGTCTTGCGCTAATACTTCCCATATTCTCTGACTTGAAGGCTTTTTTTGTAGATATTTTAACATTTAATTCGATCCGGCTTCGTTATATCTTAATTTCGGCTGCTGTACTCATACGATACCTATTTCCTTTTAAACGATTCACCCAAACGCCATCAAGTGTTCATTGCATATAAGTTTAATCCTCGCTAATAATGGGTTCATCGTCGGCAAAAAATACCTAATGTCCGTCACATTTCCTTCAAGCAGGTAATCGAGGAAAGAAACCAAAATCAACGGACTTAAGACGCTTTCCTTCTTCTGCAAAACGACTTTGATTGTGAAGTCTCCGTAACTCCAGAGGGGCATATTGTTCATGTCATTTCTCTCTCGTACATGGCTATGATCATCTGTACCTCTGTTTCGGGAACTACTCGTTGTCAAAGCGCCACCCCTATCAGATTTCTTGCTAAGTTCTCCTGACTTCTCCGTTCTCCCCTTAAGCCGCCTTTTACGACCAGCTCAATTTGTTTCGGTGATGTTACTGGGATATGTTCATTCCATCCCTGCACTGGACACATTCAATTGGGAGAATACCTATGAAGAGGTAATTATAAATTGACACACACGATACATAGTAGGTAGGTATTCATTGATTTAGCTCCATGATGACACCGCGATTATAGTTGACCTATCAATAGGCTATTAAAGATGACAATGCCAGTCTCACCTTAAGCAGCAGTCTAGATTAGCATAACGACAAGATAATTGAATTAAAGGCTCTGGAATGGAAAAAAATCAATGCTTGTATACGGTATTAATTTACAAAGCAATTATTTTGTTGTTGTTGCGAGGAAACGGATGAGCTATAGCTGGTCTTAATAGCTGTTGGGAAAGACCATTAATAAGTTTGAGATTTCTAGGAAAGTTGAGCGCGGAGTTTTAATTTCAATGTTTTCTGGTTTGCCCGATTTTTCATATACATATTTTGCTTGCGGGCATGTGCCGGCTGACGCTTGATGTTGACGAGATTAATTTCGAAAACATATACTATTTTTTTTGGGGGCCAAAATTTATGTTGACGTTGTTTGATGTTCTAACAATTGATCACTAGGGTCATAAATGCTGTGAAATTGTGTTCCCAAATATGTATGTTATCTTACCCTGTCATAATTTTACAATGATTTTACAGTTAAGAGAGAAACGTAAGTTTGGAACAGTTCACAATCACAAAAATTTGTCTCTTGTGTGATCACACAAAGTCAACGATTCAGTTAGTTTAAATGCAATCTCCAGAGCTCTTTTAAAACTAGTTCGTTCTTAAACATAACAGGGCTCAAAAACAAAACAATTGCAGAGTAGAACAACCATTATTGGCAATTTTTGATAGAGATTTTAGGAGAGGTTTACAATGTCATGTGACATGAATATCCAATTCTACATGTTCTTCAATTTGCAATTTTTTCTGCATCAAGTTCTCACCAGGAGATCTTGTTTTTTAGTTTTGTTTACCCTGGATAATAATCTATAATAGCTGTCACAAATTAAAATACCGATTTTGAAACCAATGCATTTTTTTCCGTGTTCCCTTGGTTTTGTGGGGCTCAGAATCTGGAACTACGTTAACCGAGCACGAAGTCTTCTCCGAATAAAGATTTATATACAGATTTACTATACTAGATTTACTATACAAACATGAATATCCCACACGCAAAAGCTAAGATTCTTTTCGGATATTCCGACCCACAATTAAAACGTTTGTGATCTGGATCGGACGATTAGAATTCAATACGTTCGAATTGAAATTCTTCGTACACATTAGTGTAGCACGAATCGTGTGGGCAATCGCTACGAAAAATTGATATAGTGCTGAAATCGCATAGCGATACGCACCATATAATATAATTCATCGCACTTGAAGCTTCTATGCGTTCGCCGTTTTTGTGATTATTATTAGGAATGGAATTTCACTATCCAATTTGAATATGCGCGGATGTGGATGCGACAATTGTCGATATGGATTTACGATGAAGTTCAAAATAAATCCCACATTCGTTGGAAAACAAAACAATGATATGAAGTCCCTATCTCTTTTGCTTTCAAAAAATGAGATTTCTATGCACTTTCTGGACAAGGGAAATGCTGACGAGTGATGCAGCAAATCGCTTTTGCTTTTAATCTGGTCAATGTGCTGAACGCCAAAAAATGTTTTTTTGCTGTATGCTGTAAACAAAACAAAGTCTTCAATGTCAAAGCTTACCCAGTCAACTGAATGACAGATAAAGTGAGATCTTGTTCGGTCACTGTGTGTGATAAATTACGGCATAGTAAGCACAAACACACGATGCGCAGCAAACAAATGGGCGAATGATAAATTTTAATTTATGAAAATGACCGGCACATTTCATCGTAAAAGGGGAGAGAGCTGTGTTTGGACTACGCTAACTAAGTGTGATGATACTAACTGGAATGGAAGCGACAACCTGTGAAAAAAAAATAATTTTTTGTATATACATACATATAACGAAGAACGTTGCCAGTTGTAGTCTATGTACACCTGTGATCACCGGATGTATGTACATACTACAGTGCCGTTTAAAACATTTTGGTCAAAAATTAAAATGATGAAAATTGCACGAACATTAAATTATTAGCGCTGTGCAGCTGCGCAAGGTTGGGTATATGCGTAGAAGTTAAGCTGCAAAATTTGTAAACTCTACTTTTAAGAATAGCTGCATTCTTAGATTGGTAGTTGAATACTCAACCAGCTTCAACGAGGTAATCACTTTTTTTAATAAAAACAAATATAGAGAATATAAACATGTTCCACGGATGTGTACACATGCTTTCTTGAATTACTTCATTATTTTTTTAACGTTATTTTAAAGTTATCATCTTGATGGGCGTGGCGTGTTTTAAATATAACAATTTTCATAAAAATAAATTAAATCTATTGCCTTAAGAACATTTTTTAAATACTTTTGGTCTATTTTTCATAAACTTAAGGATACATGGGTATCCATCCAAAACATTGAATTTTTTTATTGTCTTATTAATTTTACAACGTATCGACAATATTATCCTAAATTTTCAAATCATGCCGAATAAAAGTTTAGAGATACAGCCTTGGGAAGGTGCGCACTCAATTAAATCACGAGGTTTATTTTTGGTAATCCAAATTTTAAACACGTTTTTCTCGAAACTGTGTTTTCAAAGTCGGTTGTCAAAAGTTCTCGAAAACCATTCAACTGATCTTGATGAAATTTTACACAGGTCTTCGAGATAAAATTCACGAGGACTTGGACGAAGGATTTTTTTTTTCAATCAACTATTTAAAAAAAAATTTTGAGAATACGACTGTATTATGTGTGGATTGTGAATAAAGTGCGATAGTTCGCGGCAAGAATTTTTCAAATCGCAGTAAAATTGCTGTAATTGTAAATTTCGCAATTAAATTCAATTTAGACTCAATTGTTCTTTAGATAAGATGTAGATTAATTAAATATAATGCTTTTGTGGTAGAACCAATAGAAATTAGCATTTCATAAAATATTGATTTGTTCGCAATTCGCTCTCATACTTGTAGACCTTAAGAAACAAAGTTTGCAATCTGCAAAACCAGATGAAAATCGTTGGTTCCGTTTTTGAGAAAAAAATAATCGATTACATACCTAAGGATGTCATATATCTTGATGACATGCCTAGTCGTACGAGAGAAGCACTCGACTTCATGTCTCCAATACAGATTTCCGAGTCCTTCTTTCCAGAGCGCCTGGAATGTCGATGGAAAAACATGGATAAAAAAACTTGTTTAAGAAAGAATGAAGTGTGAATAGTGATAGAACTAGTGACAGTGCGTCATAGTGTCATTGTCATTTTAGGCATTGTCTACCCAAAAAATGAAGGAGAAAAAATAAAACTAAGAGTAAAAGTTGTTGAAGAGTCAAAACGCTTTTCCGTCTTGCCTACACTCATCTTTCCACTGTACTATACCTCTCTTCGCTTTACATCACATAAAATAACTCGTATTTTCAGATTGTTCAAATTATTAACCTGTTTTAAGGAAATATATTGAAATTGAATCAACTGTAGATAGACACAATCCACTCTATCTGCTTCCCCTGTGAAATAAGTATAGAGCCGCTCTGCAACTTTTTACTCTTGTAAACATTTTTATACGGAAGAAAAAGAAGCTTCTTTTGTTTCCATTCGTCACATTTGATACTGCGTAGTTGTAAGTGGATTGGTTTTTGAGTCCTCAACATGTTCTTATAGAGAGAATAGTGAAATCTCAACATTCGGCTCTTGCTTTTTACATTTAAAAGAGTGAGAATTTTATCTATTGATAATAATTAGACACACATACATATTCTGTATATCCCTGGCTTTGGTCTATTAGTGTTGATTTGGCTTGCGCTCGGTTACATAGGGTTTGTATTAATGCAAATTAATTTAGCAATATGTATGCTGCTAGCCAGTTCTATGTTTCTTTTAAATTGATTCAAATTAATTTCTCTTACTGAAGTTTGGTTGGTTGAGACAGTTGTGCGATCGCTGTGGTTTATATGTTATGTATACGGATTTTTCCGGAGGTTTTAATTTTTTAAACTTCTTCTATTATATTCTTTCCGCTTTTCACTTTTAATGCATCTCTCCAAGTTTCGTGAGGCCTCCCATTTTGATTTTGGCCAATCCAAAGTTGTTTCTGTTATTTATATGTAATCTAGGAGTCTAGGCCAGTGTTGACTGCCTTCTTCTGTCGGGATCAACATAATACATTGAGGATATTAAGGCGGTTGTATTCTCATTAAACCAAAATGTTTTGAAGATCGTGTAAACCATTAGAATTAAAAACATAGCCAGAGTTCCCTTATTGCTAACAGTGATCATTTGGACGTATTTAGCGATTAAGAAGATACGGGTCATCAAGCATTGTGTTTATTATCAATTTTGGTGCCGCACGTCACGGGGTAGAAGCTGAGTTGCCCTCAATTAAAGAGATACAGAGAGAGTTGCAATCGTGTCTCAGGCCAATTAATTCTCACTTTATTTACATTGCATATTTAAATCAAATAGTTTCCAACGTGGAATTGAATATGCTTAAGAGAATTTTATATAACTTAATATTGAATATTCAACTTTCCCTTTGTGTATGTCCTTTCTTGGTGTCTTATTTACACTAAGAGCTGGGAAGCTAATAACAGATTATATTTCTTATTCATATGTACATACTAGTATATGAATATATTCTATACCTACTGAACATACATTTTCTTTTTATTTCAGGCTAAGACCCGTGCAATTATTTTTATTGGCTACAATACCAATCGTCGAAATAGTAATCCGCTTTAAAACAACTGAAGAGCACGGATAATTAAGAATGTCTTATCATTTACATTTGCTTTAAAAAAACAATCCGAAAGGAACAATAAACAAAACATTTTTTCCATATGAACAAATTTATGCTATTTGAAATATTAAAATCCTGCAAACCGCTACAAATGGGAAATAAAAACAATAGCTGTCATAAAACACGATGGCGATAGTGTGCAAATAAAAACATAATAAGAAAATTCCCCTTTCCTTTTCATCCTAAATTAACTTTTAATTTAGCAAACAAGAAAAAAAAAGTTTTACTGCAAAAACAAGTCAATCAGTGATTAAAAAAAAAGAATTGTAATATTGTTTTGTGTGTCATCGTTCTCTCTCCCTATTTTGTGTACGTTTATAATTTCCATTTAGTTATTTATTGGTTAACGAAAAGAAACAAAAATAATATAATTCAAAGAAAATCGCCAAGGATACAATCTAGCAAACATTGGGCAACATTTGTGCGAGCTAGTTCAGCGGCAAGGCGATGCTTCTGGACTTAATAATAATGCGGCGGAAAGCGATCAATCGCCATCTTCAAAGGGAACTCCCTCTAAATGGTAAGCTGTCGTTGGACCATAAGTCATACATATATACATATGTTAAGAAGTTTATTTTATTTTAAATTTTTGTTTTCTTTACATTTTTTCTGTTTCCTTTTATTTTTTTGTGTTGTTCTTGCTTTGTTTTTACCTTCTTTAATTTTCCTTTTTTTCCGTATTTTAAGCATTTGAAATAATCTTTAAAAAAAATAAGAAAAAGTTTACAAAATGCCCTACTGCTTAAAAAAAACTAAAAATTTGCTTGGCTTTAATCAAGAAATACAAAAATATAGTCGAATCGCATCCTGAGACCAACCTGATATGTCCGGTTTCCTCCCTCTAGTTTGGTTTTTCTCTTTAGTGGACAACTTTAACTGTTTTAATCTTAACAGGTTTTAAAGAAAGCCCAGAACATGGTTACCTTCTAGGAGCTTAGATGTTTTTCTATCATCCAGTTTAGAAAATTCGTCACAATCTGCAAAGTTTACCAGTCTTTGAAATCCGGTCAGGATTTCGGCAGACCCAATATACATAGGTCAATATACTCAGAAATCTTTATAAAGTATAGTATAGTATAGTATAGTCCGGAAACCAAAGGGTAAGGATGTTAAGCCTTTCGACCGAATTTGTGCACGGCTGTCACCACATGCACATGTACTTCACCCTCTCCACCTGTTATTCACAATATAATGCATAGCTATTAAAATAGCATACATCTCCGCTTGAATCGGACCGATGCATATGCATGTATGCCTAACGAGGAGAAAACCCTAACGTTATCAAATTCCGCGTAAGCACCTGAACTCTGTCCAGTTCTGGAACCATTCGTGAATATGCGATCTGGCTTAGTTCCTGGCCAAACTCTTTTTCGCGCGAGTCATCGAAACTTCAGTGGAAGTTATACCACATAGCAGTTCTTTTTAAACGAGAGGTTGCGCTCGCATGATAAATATGTTACGAGGTGAAGGAATCAATCAGTCCTCGATGTAACCTAAACATTCCGTACTTTGGAGTTATTTGTCACAGCAACCGATGCATATGATCAGATGGTCTGTTTACTGTGATGTGGAGATTCATTGTTCTTCTTCGAATCCATGTGACATGTGGCATGTGTTTCCCACCGAGAGCATTCTAGATCCTTCCAAAAATAATCTAGTCTCGCAGAATTTTACGTAGTGGATTTCAGGAAGTGGATGCCTTTTCGACGTCGTCGCACCATTTTGAAACGTCAATTAAACGCATAGATAAACTCATGGATCTGTTCGTTCACATTTTTGACTCCTAGACACAACCGATTCCTGTCATTTCAAAACGGGAATTTTGGTGGAACGGTGGAGAATTTTATTAGTACTGTTTATTAGTACTGTATTTGGAGAGCAAGAAAGCATTTTTAGGACTTTTCGGCACCGTCGCACCATTTTGAAACGTCAATTAAACACATAGATTAACGCCTGGATTTGTTCGTTCACATTTTTGTAGCCCTTAAACATAACCGATTCCAGTTCAGCTAGTTTGTCCATATTTTTTTGTCAGAAATTATGTTAGACTAATAGGTATGACCGATTCAGTGGTTATCTTAGCAACTTTTGTTATGAATAACACTATATCCATTCGCTAGGGAAAGGGAATGTAACCAGGTGTTTGGCAATTTGAAACCTTCAATACATGCGGTAGCATATTTAATAGCGTCATCGGTAGACACAGTCAAAGCATTGTACCAGCTGCGTCGAGTTGCATGTCGCGGAGGAGGAGGACACTTTGTGTTTCAATTTATAAAGGTTTAGGTCGTTCCCTAAATGCGGCGGACTCCTAACAAACAAGACAGTTCAAAACAGTCGGTAATTTCACTATTTCGGTCTTAAACAACCAGTTGAACTTACTTGTTGCGTGTTCGCATTTTATGTGTATTCACTGGTGAATTTGTGTGTGCGGTCGACACTAGCTGTTTTTTCTACTTCAAAGTAATAGATCAGTTTTAATTTTACCATGACTCTAAATATCTGATTGATAAACAAACTTTTGTGTGCTTGCCTTTAACTGTATCTTCAATGTGAACTGGGTTTTTGTGCACCGCTGAACTCAAAGCTTTAAAGATTAGATTCTTTTTTTTAAATCCATAATGTCAATTTGAACTAAATTTTATTTATTTTTTGTTTGTTCATTTCGGGATCGAATCTCTTTGATAGTTCGCTCCACACTTCTGCATGGCTTTGTGAGTGATGAGTGTGTTTTCCCTTATAATCATAAATTAACATTCCTCTGTGAACAAAAAAGCGTTTATTACATAGTTCTTGCTTGTTAAACTTCATCCGTCGTGTTGTGTGATGTTTTGCTTAAAATTTAAAAACTTTTTTTACCGGGGTTTATTTTTCTACTTTGTGGTTTTTATTTTGGGTATTACAATAATTCCGTTTGGCATATTGCTAACGGACATAAAACATAAAAATATTGTTGTTCACAAAAAACTGAAGTTCAATTTGGTTTTTTTTTTTTAAAATTTATTTTTCAAATTACCAAAAATAATTCCTGATGAAGGAAGTATACATTTTCACAAAAGTTCCTGCAGCATTTGTATTCGATCTCTGTAGCTCTACCGAGATGATAATGCAACCCATGCCGACAACATATTTTCCTGTTTCGGTATATTTTCGGATTGTTTTTGCCATCGCTGATGAGCGAAGAAAATTTGTCTTTGACAAAAACCATCATTCCTCTTGCTATATTGTGGACATAACTCAGCGGAAGGCTGGCTGTTTGCATTACATCAGGATGGTGTCGTGTGGGTCCGGTTAAGAAGGCTTCCTTTGTCCGGTTTCCTCTGAGCAAAACTTATTCGCCTAAAATTTGGAGGAATTTTCGATCTAAACACCGTACTCCAGTCAAACGGGAAGCTAATTCCCTTGATCTTTTAAATTAATTATTCTGTCTATGGTTCTCTTGTCCTCAGAAATAATCTGCAAAGGTAGATCCTTAAAATTTGGACAACTTTCGTTAAGGCAGACATTTGGACTAAAACAGAGATCTTTTAAAAAAAAAAATATTTATAGCCCCGACTACTGCGACTGCTTCTTGTTTCCTAACAAAAAGAAATGATAAAAAATTCGGGTCGAATAGGAATTGGATCATCGTTGAAACAAACCCTTATTTTGAGGTACTCAAGAAATGTAAAATATTTAATTGTTCAGGGACTTATTGATCCATCGTATTTCTACTGTCTCAATTTTCGTCACTTAAAAGCCCCGTTTTATTTCGTCTACATTTTTTAAATAGGCTTCAGTTTTTTAATTATTTAAGAGTTTCAAAAATGTAAAAAACTGGGAAAGAGGGTGACTATGCCGATGGAGTAAAAAAATGATTTTTAAGTAATATTTTTGCCTTACAAAAACAAGAACATATACATACTTCGTGACGGATTAAAACTGTGCATTCTTGCGTTCATCCTTCAACATAAAATGTGTGTATGTATATCCATTCTAAAAAATAAATCACTTTTGAAAGTATTAACTTCAAGCTAAGGGCGAAGAACGTTTTGTGTCGAATGGTAATTATGTGGGCACTACTTAATCACATCGACTAACTGCAACTATACTTTACTTGACTGTTTCAGTGATTTCCAATCGACACAACCTAGTCATCTCTTTTTTTAACCGAGTTTACTTGGAGCGTTGCCTCAATTCGCCATAGTATGGTTAAAAGCATTAAACAACTAACCGTGTAATAGTTTTGCATTATTCCCGTTGATTGTGTTTCTCATTGTTTTGGTGTATTTATGTATTTTGTTTTGTTTTGTTATGGAACTGACTCATTGACTGATTAATTTGCAAGGATTTCGAAAACATGGTAATAGAGGTTTTCACGGCTATTGAAATTATTTGTCCTTAAAGTTAAAGAGGATAAGTCGAATTAGTGCTGTCCACAAACAACATCATCTGTCCACCGCCTAGGACAAAAAGTAAATGTCGATAGTACAGTCTTAAGAGTGGTTCACGATTTTTTCTACATCGGGATAAACTCTAACTCTACGAGCATCAAAAATAGACCCCTTTATCATACTGATTTTATCTTCTTTGGCAACCCGGGAGTGTCCTCCTATTAGATCGTTTCTGCTTTTTTAATTTGTTTTACTTAAACTACAATAATATAATTAACAAATACCGCAAACGAAAGTGCCGATAACACATATAAATCAAATTCTTACAATGACTGGGTTCTGATTTGGCAATGCGACAAAAATTGTTGATTACAGAAATTGTTGCTCCAACTCATGTTTTTATGTGCGTCGGTTTGTCTGTTCATAAGCTCCAACTTGAATGGGTGGACGGAATTTGTTTTTTAGTTGGGTGGGTGTACGATTTTCGTGGTGCCACAGATAGATCTCGCTGATACCATCCATTCAAAGAAACTATATCTACAAAAAGCTTCTTTATAATAAGACAGTTTTAGAAACCCCTTGTCTTTTTCCCATTTGTATGCAGCGCTGCCAGAATAGCTCCTTTGCTGAGCGCTGAGCTCCCCAAAAATCAAAATGGCTCCCCAATTTTTTAAATTTATAAAGCAAAAGAGTAAAAAAAGTAAAAAAAAAAATTGCTATTTATTACATCTTGATAACAAATATTCGTTGCATACTTAATTTTCACATCTCTATATCGAGTATAATCAATGTCCCCAATCTTTTGCCAATGTCGAACACTGTTTATGACATTTAAATTTCGAATAGGCATAGTTAATACAGTTTTCATAAGAACAATTTCTATTGTTTCTTCGTCGAGCGTTAGTTATGCTGCAACCGATTTGTTTGTTTAAAATTTTTAATAAGAAAACCGATGAAATCTGCGCAGTCAGAAATAATACTATTGCCTCGCCTCTGCTTTCCTCATAATCGAAGGAAAAAAATTAATAAAACGACCAAAAAAGATCCGAAATCAACATCTTCATGAATTTACCCATACACGAAATTATTGATACTTTTTCGATGGCTCCCCAAAATCTTTAAATGGGTTCCTCTTTGAAAACGACAGCAATGTTTATGTTTCCTGTCTCTGCTCTTTAAATAAGTAGACATTAAACCTTAAATACGAAGGTCAGCCGCCATTATGGATACCATTCAGCTGTAATGGAAAATCGCTCACTAAACGCGAATCGGGTATTAATTTTTTGGGAAAAAATAACAAAAAATAGACACCAACAAACACGATCACACGGTCATAATCAGTTTTTGCTAGACTAATTTGTGATTCGACGAAGCCTTTGTTCTTACTTTTCCTCTTCGCGATGAAGTTTTGAACGAAGCTTGAATGGGCGTCCTTTCTACCTGTTGACGGTCAAACTGACGTCACAGAATATATCGATTACCAAAAAAGGAAATTTATTTGTAATTGTCAAAATAATGTAAACAATACGAGCAATTGCCAATAAATCATCACAATTATTTTATAACGTTGGAAGAGCGGGGGTTTTTATTTTATAACGGAAAATTTGCAGTTTATTTGATTTTCAATAGTTTGGTCATTTGTAGAACAATAACCAATTTGTTCCTCAAATTGTTTTACAAATTCCTATTAAGGTTTTGTGCGTAGTTCGGTAGTTCAACCCCCGAACACTGCCGCTAGAAGCCAAGAAGCATATTTCAATTTTTGTCATTTTAAAGTGCAAGAAAAACTAGTTGAGCTTGTGGTTTTCTAAGTTTAATTTATCGGTTTGAGGAAAAGTACAATACCCACAAATATTTTCATTTCATTTTTAAACAAAAAAAAACCAAATCGCTAAACTCCAAAAAAAAACTGCTAAACATATGGGTTTTGTGAATGGCTTAAGTTAATTTTAAAAACGTGATGTATGAGGTGTTCCAACGAAATTATACTCTTAGGTTTTAGCCTTGCAAGTAGTGGAAAGCAAAGTGTTCAGGTGCATTTTGAATTCCAGTCTGTTTTATCAAACACGTTTACCAATTAAAAATCAATGGATTTAAGGTTGGCGCATTTGGTATCGCATAATATCGTCTAGGCGCAGGTTATCAATGAATATTTGAAAATCCTTAGGCGATAGAAATGTCAGTCTAAAATTTTTCAGATCAGATCTTTGTCACATTTAAGGTTTTTACAACTGTGAGCAGAAGTTATGTGTTTTGTCAACAATTGCTTAACAAGTCTTTTATTTTGAAATTGCTAAACATATGTCTTTCACCTATGAATTGTATCGTTAAATATATAAACGCAGGCAACAAAACGCTTTCGAAACAGAATGAAAAAATACACATAATAAAATTTATTTTTATTTTGTTGGTTGCTAATATTGCCTTATGCACTATTGCGGCTGTCTTCCTTGCGTCAATTAATGCACCAAATTTAATAGTATGTATGTTTTTTTTATCAAATTTTCAAAGCCACACCATCAGCAAAGATTGCACACATTTCTTAAACCTACAAGGACTTTTATTCTTTTTTTTTTCTCTCTCTATGAATTTTGTTTTCCTTTCGTTTATTTATTTTCTTTGCAATAATTTTCATTTACAAAAAAAAAAATTAAAATCAGAAAAAACAACAAATCAAAATCAAAATTATGTATTTGTGTGTATGTAATTTTTTAAGTAATCAACTCTGACAACTTTAAGAACTACAGTCAACAGCCACACGTCAACGAGGAGGATTTTGCTAGTAGCCGCATCAGGAGCCATTCGTATCAAAACAAAAAAAATTTCATTTAATTAAACAAACAAAAACACTTGAAACATACATAGTATTACAATTATACATTTTCAACATTCAAAAGGCATACAATTTCGAAAAAAACTTCGCAAAGACCGACAACAGAGGTAACAACAACACCGACGACGACGAGGACGAAATCGACGACGGCAGCAGAAAACAGTTCGAGTAATTTGTCTTGTTTCGCCAGAGATGTACGCCGAAAAGCGTACAAGCATACGTAAAAAGGGTGTGACTACCTTAACCGGCTCAACTATAGTATCAACAGAAATAAGCACCAGCAATTTAAATTGCAATCAACAGACTTCAGCTGATATTTTAGCTAGTAACAATAGAAATGGCAATGCCATTGTAGTTTGCAACAACACAACAACCACAACGACACATCAGCACTATCAAAAACAGCAACATCATCAACGTGTCGGCTTTATTGGTAGCAGCAGCAGCAACATTGTTACGAGTGCACGCCGTCCAAATCTAGTTAGTCGGGACTTGGAATTTCTGGCCCACAATACATTGCCATTAAGCCGATCGACTATCGGAGGTGGAGGATCCAGTGGTTCCATCCAAACGTCGTCATCCACTTCGACGACATCTAGTGGCTACAATATAAACACCACGAAACTCGCTCATCATAGAAACAGGTGTGCACCGTATCCACAATAATATACCCTATATAGCTAAATCTATATACTAACTGTTTTGTTTTTATTATTTTTCATTGGGTTGTTTTTATTTATTTATTTTTTATATATCTATATTTCTTTTTTCTAATTAATTTTAATATATATTTTAGTCTCTAACTATACGCCAATTGTATATGTATGGACTTGGCTTTTCTTGTTTAGTTAAAACTATTTTTTTTTGTTTTTAATTTATTCTCCGTCCGTTTAAATGTGTTTTTGTGTGTAACAAGAGATTGTACTTTTGGGCATAACATTGTTAAAAAAAAAAATACAAACGAAAAGTAAACTCAGAATTTTTAGTTTTCATTCAGTGTTTTTACTATTTGTTGTATAAATGTGTTCCCTGTGCCCCAACAAATCACCACCAACTCACTCAACTATATATTACGCATGTTATTAAATCCCTATAAATGTCAATGTAGAACTCAGCATAATTCGTTTTAATTCACAAATCAAAATATTTTATCTGTTAAAGGAATGTAAATAATTACTAAACAAAAAATACCAAAAACTATTAACTAAATTAGTTTTATAAGTAGTTGTAAAGTGAAAATTATAAAAAAAAACTTGATATCGTGAAATCGACTGATTCTTTTTAGTCATCGTCGTAATGTCTGGTGCCTATGTACTTCCATCTTTTGCAGCTAAAAATGCTCATCCCTAGCGAAGGCTAATCGTCGATAAGTATATGCTTTTTTGTTTGTTGGCACGCTGGGATTTGTAAATGTATATAAAAACCGAGCACATATTTTTTTTGGATTCGATGGTCGAGCGAGCCTTTCGAAATCCGCACTTCTGACAGACCTCCTGTTTCTTCTTTTACAACTATTATTCCGTTACAATGTTTACGTATGTTATGTCTGCCACTCATGGGTAGCAATACAGTTTTTCAGTATGGGGTGTTATTTTATTGGGAGGGTTATTTCCTGGACCAATCAAAAACGACAATCAAATATTGCCTTGGTTGATTCTACCACAGGACATTAAGCGATCACCGAGTTTGTGACGTTTTTATCCTAGATATTTATTTCAAATTAGTGGGTGCAGTGGCTTACTGGTTAATTGCGTTGAATCACTAAGCGAGGGGTCTGGTTCAAATCCCGGCTCGTAACACCTTAACGTTTTTATACTCTGCCACACCTCTTGTGACCGTCTGATAAACATCCAAGAGTAAGAAATGTCATGAGAAGCTTCTCAAAAATTAAATTGCTGTTCGGAATTTGCAGTAAACTGTAGGCCCCTCCATTCGTGTCAAAAAATATATCTCCGCACACGCAATGGTTGGAGAAGCTAGGATTTAGGCTTTACGCCTAATATTTATTTTATTTTTATTTATTTCGAATAAGGATTTTTTTTTTATTTAGCGTTTCATTAAGCAGCGGCCGCCAAAAACAGTAGAGTTTATGTCTTAGTGTTAGCTTACCAAAAACGTGACACTTGTATATCGTCGGCCTCATAAGCAAACCTAGCAACTCACCAAGTATCAAACTTTGCAGTAGGAACGAGAATATCTGCCAAAGTCCCCTAAATACAGTATAACGTTTTTATACTCTGCCACACCTCTTGTGACCGTCTGATAAACATCCAAGAGTAAGAAATGTCATGAGAAGCTTCTCAAAAATTAAATTGCTGTTCGGAATTTGCAGTAAACTGTAGGCCCCTCCATTCGTGTCAAAAAATATATCTCCGCACACGCAATGGTTGGAGAAGCTAGGATTTAGGCTTTACGCCTAATATTTATTTTATTTTTATTTATTTCGAATAAGGATTTTTTTTTTATTTAGCGTTTCATTAAGCAGCGGCCGCCAAAAACAGTAGAGTTTATGTCTTAGTGTTAGCTTACCAAAAACGTGACACTTGTATATCGTCGGCCTCATAAGCAAACCTAGCAACTCACCAAGTATCAAACTTTGCAGTAGGAACGAGAATATCTGCCAAAGTCCCCTAAATACAGTGGAGTTACTCTGTACAGACATTTAAATTGAACTTATTTAGAGGTTTCTAGTCATTTTTACCCAAAGTGCACTTACGATGTTTGCCCATGAGATCGGTGATAAGCCGATAAGTGTTGCTTACAGAAAAGTCTGAGACGTTCACATAAACGCATATAGGTTTCTTCACACACAGTGAAAATAGATGCTCTCTACAAAAATATCACCTGTCTATTTGAAGAACATACGAGTACAAGAGTTGTCTTTTTTAACATTGTTAGCAGGATGTTACATATGAGTAAGATTGATTATGTCTGCAATTTTTGCTAATATTCTGCGTCATTGCTTAACAGAAATGTTGATGCTCACCAAAGGTTTCGGTTTGAAAATACCAATTTGATTGGGATTCAGAAAGTTTTTTGTTAATATTTTACAAATGGCAATGTGAAGGCTGAGATATAGTTGTCGTATTTGGCAAAAGGACTCAGTGGTTAGTGCTTTGGCCTACAAAACGTGTATCCAGGTTATAATATGCCCAGTGCCACATAACAGCGTATGTGTCCCACTTCTTGCGAAAGTTTGAAAAACATCCTAGAGTAAGAACTGTTATGTCAAGCTTCTCAAAATTTCCGTTCAAAACCGGCCTTAAACAGTAGGTTCATTCTTTTCGTGTCAAAAAGACAACGACAACGTACGTTATTATGCTATCCACGTTACACCAATGTCGTTTCGGCGATAAAAAAAGATTGAAATAGAGAATTATGATGATGAAAATTTCTTTGTTATCAAGTGAACTTTTTCGTTTGTGAATAGGAAAGGAAACCTTTTCTTAATTAGAACAGGAAGTTTTTTTATGCGTTATCCCAGGATACTAATATATATATATTTTCACGACGATTGACGTGAAGAAATTATATCTTATACTAATAATTATCAACACATTATAACATCTTACAAACTAATTAGCAGTTGTAAGTGTTGAATTAAAATGGAAGGTCTAAGAATGCTTAGATTAGGCAAAGGTATACCAAAACAATACCACATTTTGATTGAATTCAATAAAAATAATATAATAAACTTTTGAGGTCTCAATGGAGTAATGCACGCTCCATTTGATTGTAGTACAACTTTCCATTTGACATTTGCTGGAAAAACAGCTGACTGGTACTTGAAGAAATGTTTTGACTGTTCTATTGGTTAATTTGTGTGCCTTTCCCTTGAGGTACGATCCGGATGAAATCCTGATATCATTATGACGTAGAATTTATCTTAAAGTGGTTATCCCGTTTTTGATTAGGGCCTACAATTCATTGAAATTCTCTTCAGTTTACCACTTGCTTAAAGGCGATCTTGCTCTTGCTCTTTAATAACTCTCCACTGTCCAATCTTTGTATGTATTGATTTGGCAGCAGGAACCCATCCAATCCAAAAGTATATGCATGAATGATGTTACTTTTCTTATAACAGATTTACCTGCTAATAATGTTTTATGTTTGATTTGTTTAATTTCTATTATATACATATATATTTTGATTGTACATAATTTTGCACATTTTCATTTCCATATTAGGTATGTGTTTTTGTGTGTATTTCTCGGAGCATCCTGCCCTCCTCTCTATTTATCGATATCTTTGTCTGTTTATGCATCTTTTTGTTCATAAAGAATTGTTGTGATTTTCTGCAACATTTTGCTCTAAATATGTAACATTTCTCTTGAATAATATATTATACATCCCTTTTCCTACATTGTTTTAATTAATTTTTTTTATTTGTTTTTTTATTTTCTTTGTTTTGGTTTGATTTTGGAATCTGTGAAACACCACCCCCTTGTCCCCGAAAAAATACAAACTGCCCGCAGGAGTTCTTCTTCTTCAAACAACAACAGTAGTAACACCAGCAGTAAATTGCAATTTAATTCCAAGGGCTTAATACGACAGAGGAAATTCAATTCAGCAACTTTTGTACCAAATCAATGCCATTCGGCATCACCATCCTCATCAGTGCCAGCACATCATATAAAGGTTCGACAATCAGCATCAGTGCTTGATATAGCACATAGCACCACAACTCATCAACAACAACAGCAAAATCCACATTCATATTCTTTGTCTTATTTGGAAAAAGAGCAGCATAACACTTCATCTTCGTCAACACAAGGACTAATTTCAGCAGCTTTGGCAGCGGTGTCATCAGTAACATCTTCAAACGCAAAACAACAAACAGCCGCCACCACGGGTAATCTATTGAGTCGTGTACTATTGGAGTTCTCATCGGCCACCCGATCAATTGCCAATAGTAACAGTAACCAAAATAATAGTATTAATAGCAGCACTGTTACAGCAAGTAGTACCACTATACCAATTGGTAGTGAAGCCGCTGAAGAATCATCCAATACAAGCGGCAGCGTTTCCAGCAATCCAAATACAAATACTTACAGTCAACCGACGACGACATTAAGCGGCGAACAAAGTCTGACCAGCATTAGCAATAATAATAACAATAACAACACCATCAGTCTATACAACCAGCAACAGCTTTCACCCCATCATCAATCGCCGCATCATCATCACCACCAGACCAGCCATAGCAAAAGTAACAATACTTCGCCAGTTAAACTGATACAAAGGCAAAACTCAGTGCCATCTAAAGGCCCCGCAACCAACTGTGGCGGAGGAGGAATTACCGTGAAAGGCGACTTTCGATATAAATTAAAGTCGACAACACTAACGCCAGATTCAAGTGACCAATCGCATATTGCTGGCAACACTAGCAGTAGTAGTGGTATTAACTCGCTATCATTTTCATCCGCGAATTCGAATTCGGCACGATTTTCATCGAATAGAAAAACCGCTTCCAAACGGGCACATTTTTTTGAACAGCTACACACAGGAACTACTACTGACTGGGGACGATCAACGTCATCATTTGCTGAATGTAGACCACGAAGGCTTGATGCAAAGTATACTAGTGGTAAATTTGTAACAAGGAAAAGCATAGATATGGAGGAGAAGGAGAAGGAGAAAAAGGGCAGGAGTCAGAGTAGCGGTAGGAGTGAAGACACTTCCTATGCGAGCGGTGGTGAAGACCCCAAATCGGAAGAAACAGCACCGCCAGTACCTCCGCCACGAAAAGCTTCAACAACAGCAACATCTACTACCGTGCCAAATATAGTAAAAACTCTTACCGAAGCAACAGCAAAACGAGACTTATTAGCAGCGACAGACACCTCTTCACACGGCAGAGATGAAACGGTTAAATCAACAGCTAGTGATACCACTTCAATTGTTCCTGCCGCAATGATGTCGCCGACATCTTCAATACTTGCTGCTGCCGCGGCGACATCTTCGGCATCACAAATGTCAACGGCTGTTGAAAAGTTTTGTCCCAACAATCGTTTCATACGCAAGTCAGTGGACAATAACTTTTCGCAATTCTCCAAGGGTAACAATTATTTGGACTCGGCTGACATCGAAACTGAATTCCCGCGTGACTATGACGACAACATAGAGATTTTATCACGTGAAGCTGAGCACTTGGAGGAACAATTTCATAAGGTTGGCGATACCGAAGGTCCACTCTTGGTAGATCCGGGAAAAGTGGTAGAAGACAGATTACGAAAACAGAAGAAGCCCCAGGAAGATGAAGATGAACCAATTGGAATGTCACCATGTGGTAGGTTCTTCAAGTATGACAAAGAGGTGGGCAGAGGATCCTTTAAGACTGTGTTTCGCGGCTTGGATACACAAACAGGAGTAGCAGTTGCTTGGTGTGAATTATTAGTAAGTATTTTTAGTTTCATATTTGCCAGTTTTGTCAGTTTTAAGTCTGATTGCTTGACTTTGTTTTGAAACTTTGACATGTGTTAACAAACAAATCTGACTACATCTCCATGCTATATACTTTCGATGTTTAACGATATCATGTCTTTTTTCTTTCTATTTTTTAGGATAAAAAAGTGAATAAGGCTGAACGTACACGTTTTCGTGAGGAAGCTGAAATGCTTAAAAAACTACAGCACCCAAATATTGTAAGATTTTACAATTACTGGGAGTTTAACGTGGGCAAAAGAAAAAATATTGTTCTAGTCACTGAGCTGATGCTTTCAGGAACACTAAAAGCGTAAGTGGTTTAATTAAAATTATCAATCTATAAACTGCTGAAATGTTGTGTCGAAGTTAGAATTAAAAAGGTTTAAAGTCTCGAAAAGGGCCGCGGTTATTTGCAATATGTTAAACTTCTTTCATATTTTCGAATATCTTTGTCTTCTTGTGCTTTTTGATTGGCATCGTTAATCCTGCTATGATATCAGTTTAAAGTCCGTGCATAGTTGCAAGACTACGTGTGAGACACAACAAAAAGTATTTTTTTTTTCTTTCTAAAAATATTTGTGAGAGTTCTAATATTTTTTATTCTTATTTCTTTTTGATTTCTCAACAGTTATCTGCGACGTTTTAAGAAAATCAATCCAAAAGTTTTAAAGTCGTGGTGCCGTCAAATTTTGAAGGGCTTGCATTTCCTGCATTCTCGTTCACCGCCAATAATACATCGTGATCTAAAATGTGATAATATATTTATAACTGGTACAACTGGTAGTGTAAAGATTGGTGATTTAGGTCTAGCCACACTCAAGAATCGTAGTTTCGCCAAGTCGGTGATTGGAACGCCTGAATTTATGGCACCAGAAATGTACGAAGAACACTACGATGAGGCTGTGGATGTATATGCCTTTGGTATGTGTATGTTGGAAATGGCCATATCCGAGTACCCATACAATGAGTGCTCAGGACCGGCACAAATCTATAAGAAGGTCATATCTGGCATCAAGCCGGCAAGCTTCGACAAAGTCGAGAACCCAAAGGTTCGTGAGATAATTGAAAGGTGCATTCAGCTTAAGAAGGAGGATCGTCCAAGTTGCAAGGATCTTCTGAATTCAGAATTCTTTGGCGAAGACATTGGCATACGTTTGGAGCCTACCACAACGGAGGTTTTTCTCAATAATTCGGAAGAGAATGTTATTGAGTTTAGGCTAAGACTGTTGGATCCGAAGAAGCGGTCGTCCAAACATAAAGAGAACGAAGCCATTCAATTCGAGTTCGATATCAAGAATGATAACTGTGAAGCTGTCTGCATGGATATGTGTAAGGCAGGGATTATCAGCGAAGAGGACTCGAGAGCTGTAGTTAAAATGTTAAAAGTTCAAGTGGTGTCCTTACAAAAGGAACGCAAGCAAAAACAGACTCAGATGCAGTTGCAGAATGAAAAGTCCAGATTGGAGATGTTGGCACTGCTGGCACAAAGGGAGATGTACGAGACGAATTGGGCTGGCAGAGAAGCGACGCATTTGGAAGAGGAAGAAGACGATGAGGATTACTATGAGGAGGAGGACGATGGCACCGGTGTTGTGCTGCTAGTTGGTGAAACTCCTACTGCTCCGGCAATTGTGGCGGTTAGAGACGATCTGGCAGAAAAATCGCTGAAAGCACTTGAGGGTGGCGGTGAAATGATAAATACGCAAGTTGGAGGCGAAGTTGTAGTCGAAATGGAGAAAGCAGGTGAAATCGATATTGAAAAACAGCAAAAACAACAAATTGAAATGACTGCTGAGCAACATCACATATACATGCAGAATCAAGCAACTGCACAGCAGTTGTATCAGCAGCATCAACAACAATTCCAGCAAAATCAACCCCAGTATCAACAGCAACAGTTGCCCCAACCTCAACAGATTCAAATACAACCGCAACATCAGCAAATGCAAATGCAAGCTCAAGCGCAGCAAATTGTCGATCCCCACCAACAGCAGCAATACTTCGCCCAACAAAAGACCTCCACTGCTGTATCACAACAGCAGCAGACTCCCCTGTATGTTCCAGCTCCTCCACTTCCACTTCCACAGCAGCAGCAGCAACAAATCCAACAGGCTGCTGCAAATCAACAACTGCAAACTCAAGCACCGAATATGTACGAGCCGCCACCAGCACAACATCAGCTGAATTTAGTTCCTAGTTACTCTAATCAAGGGTCAGTTGCTGAGCAACAATCGCAACAATACGTTCACAATCAGCAGCAGCAACATTACACCCAACAGCAGCTTCAGCAGCCGCAGCATGGACATGACCCATCACTTATACAGTATCAGCAGCATGTGATGCAGCAACAGGCCGACCAAATGCAACAGCAATTGCTGCATCAACAGCAGATGCAGTTCCAACAGCAATTGCAACAGCAGCAGCAGTTGATTCAGCAGCAGCTACAACAGCAGCATATTCAGCATCAGCAGCAGCAGCAGCAACAGCAATATCAACAACAGCCGCAACCACAAATTCAGCCCCAACAAGAAATACAACAGCAACAAATTGTAAATCAGATAAATCAGCCAACAGTCCAACAGATGCCCCAGCATGTGCAACCACAACAGCAACAAGTTATAATGCAAACCCCACAACAACCTCAGCAGCAGCAGATTTCACAAAAACCCCAGCAGCAGATTTCAAAACAATCCCAGCAGCAGCAGATTTCACAGCAACCCCAGCAGCAAGTTATACAACAGCCACAAATTACACAACCAATGCAACAACAACAACAGCAGCAAGTACAACAGCAGCAAGTACAACAGCAGCAAGTACAGCAGCAGAAAGTACAACAGCAGCAAGTGCAGCAACAGCAACAAATGCAACAACAGCCGCCACAACCACAAGTAACTCCACAGCCCCAACCAATGCAACAGGCTTCGGCGCAGCAACAGCAGCAAGCACCACCGCCGTCGCAGAAGCAGCAGCAAAATCCAACTACAGAGAAACAACAACAAGGCGCATCGGCAACTGCACCAACTATTCCACCCTCTGCAGCTGGCCAACAGAAACCACGAACGAGTAAAACACGACGAACGAATCGCGGCGCTGAACGTATCCCTAAATTGAGCGTGACGAACATTGAAAACGGTACTGTAGTCGATTGTCACATGGAAAACAAACCGAAGACTATCACTTTCAAGTTTGATATTAGCGATGTGAATCCAATTGATGTTGCAAACAATTTGGTAAGTGTAACAGTGTTTTCCTAATTTCTGCATACTTACATATTGAGTTTCAAAGTAATATAGATATTTTTGACAACTTGGGAAAATAAATCTTAGATTTTCCAGCTCAAATTTTTTGCTGTAAACCTTGCAAGGTTTTTATTGAGTTTTCTTTAAATATACATATCTCGTGTTCAATGCTGCCAAACATTTTAGTTATAACTGATTCACATTAATTCAAGAACAGTTGATACCCAATATATAAGCAATCAGCAAACATGGGTCTTTTCCATGCAGCACCCATCGCAGATTTATGCCAATTAATGTGTGCCTCTTTGAAGAGCTAGTGTTATGGAACCTAATAATACCAGTCCTACCGCCAGAGTGTACCTATCTCTAGAAATGCGACAGACTTGAAAAAAACGAACGCTCCTGTGTTTCAAGCTTTCACAGCTTAGTTAATTCAACAACTTGCATTTTTCATGTGCACTAACTCAGTACCACCCGCTCTTCTTCTTTCTCCACATGTTTAGATATCACAGGATCTGCTTGCACAAAGTCAGAGTACCGTCTTCGTGGATATGATCAAAGACATTGTCCGTCAAGTAAAACTCAACCCCAACCAAATACCAGTACCAACAACATTCCGCCGCAATATCGAAAAAGTAAGTACAAACCAAATTGTTTATTTATTTAATTATTATAATCTTTTGTATTTACTTAAACAATATCTCTTCTTTCGAATACAAAATATAAATGTATTTGTACCAAAAAAAAGCTTTTAACACTTTAGGGTTCAGGGAAAAGCCCTTTTCTCCATTCTTCATACATGTATCTATATTTCTCTCTCTATTTCTTTCCATCAGTTCTCCTTATTAGTGTATGCATGCAACATTCGATTCATTTATATTTTTCCTTATCCCGTTTAAAAGATATTATTATTATAATAATCTGATCACCATCGCTTTCTGTCGGTATATTTTATTTTAGTCTTTTTTTTTGTATTTTTCTTTTCAAATCGGATAGTTAGTGGTAATTAAGAATGTTTTGATGGTGGTTCACGATGTCGTGTACGGAAACACATTGTGGGAACGGAGAACTTTATTTTAAATAATAATAATAACTTATCCCACAAGTATTGGTAGGGTAGATCAAATTAAAAATAATTTATTTCTTACAAGGAAATTGTTTAAATGAAAGGACATAGCAAAAATAAGCCAACATATTAGTTATATACAGCATTGGTCGTTATATAAGGAAGACTTGAAAGCACGCCAAGAAAATAGTTGCTCCGATCGGTTACTGCAGACGCTGTGATGCCTTTAACTGACTGGTTCAATTGAACAATTTATATCTCCGCTGTTTAGCTCAAGTATTTGTCGAAATACTTATTTTTATATTTGGTTAGAGGTCAGAACCATCGACATGATCTGCATTGACGGTGACAGATGCCTAATTTCACTTGTGATTTACCCGAGTTTTTGGAAAAAACTTTAAAGTCAGTTTCAGTTTTATTTTAATTTGTGTTTGCTAAATAGTATATATTTGATCCATATCCAATAAGTGGTTCAAAAATCGCTCGGGTCTTAACATATGTCTGGTTTCGATTTTCGATCAGAAAATTTAACATGGGACCGGAATTCTAAAATAATACCCACTTGGAAATCTTAATTGGGCTCATATCTAGAGAATTGAAATCGGGACTTAATAGTATAAATTTGATGCCTATCGGATAAGTGGTTCAGAAATGGCATGGGTTTGTATGTATTTTTGCCATGAATGCAAGCAAATGTACATAAAAACTGTGGCCAACACTAGTGAGTAGACCTATAAAAAGAATTATAGGTTTGTATTTTACACAGTGGTGCATAAATTTGGGAGACATAGTTTAGTACAATGCGATAGTGAAGGTCTCGTGAATTTAGTGGGCATTGTTGTCCATGGCGAAATCATGCAATTCACACTTAGACTCCCCTTTTGTGGCTTATGCGAAAAGCCCATTGCTAAGATACAGAATGTCCTCTTGCAGTTAATATTCTAACAGTGCGCATCACAATGTATGTGTCTGGTTCGTGGCAATATACATCTTATCTCTATGACGAACCTTTTATTCGAGATTTTTCGAAAATGCATTAAAACAAAAACATGCTCTTAGTGGCATCTCACAGAGAAGCTTATAAAATGTATTTGATGAAAGGAAAGACCTATGGCGTTTTGTAATCTATTTACAGATGGGAGCAGGTCTTTAAAGCGAATAACCGTTCAAGAGTTATATGGACAGAGTTAATGGCGCGTTTTACTCAATTTATAAAACCGTGGCTAAAAAAATTAATTAAACCACCGACGTTAAAGTCCGTTTTCTGATACTTTTCTTAAATCTCTCCCATAACTAAGATCAACTTAAGGTCTCTAGAAAGTATATTTTTTGTTCAACTAAGGCACTTTATTCCTTACGCTTCAATCTTCATTAAATAAGTTCTCTTATGCCGCTACCTCATTTGTTTGGGTGGTGACGTTTCTCTCGGTGTGCTCGGTACCGAATGTATTTTATTAGTCCCTCGGTGCAAACAATCAAAAGTGCCTTGGTATTTACCGCTTGCGATGCGAACCACATGTCTTCTTAAAGCGAATTTGTTCATAAAAAGTTGATAAAAAATTAAAAATTATTAAAAATATATTAGTGTAATATTTTTAAATTATGTATGATATTTAACAGCACGAATGTTGTTTATTTGCCAATATTCAACTCAAGAGATGCCTATATTGATCAAGAAATCGATCGATGAAACGAATAACTTGGACACAGGGTCCATTGCACTTACATCGACTGTGAGAGTGATTGTTAGCCTGAACAAGTAGGGCCCATTTAATATTGTTTTCTGTGCACGACTATTAGAATCCATTCGGTAATGCCTAAAATACCAAATACAGACATATCGCACTGACATATGAAGGGGCGGCCTTAAGGTATTTTTTAAGAAATTTAAAATTCCAGTAAGTGGAACTACAGAAGCGATCGCTTATAGCGAACCCGGTTATAACGAACGATTTCGCATTTCCTTCACTCACAATCAATAATAATCATTTCGTATACAACGTCCAAAATGTTGCACTTTACATCGTCATTCAATAAAAGTAGTAAAGCTTTTGCTCCCCACCAGCCTTTCATAGGAAAGACCACCCAACAATCAAAAATCCAACATATAATGCCATTCAATGAGTTTGTCTTATATTCACCTCCAATGCTGTGTAAACAATCACAAACGCATTTATTTCAAAAGTCCTTCCACAAAAAAGCACCCATTTTATTTGATTTATTTAAAAGAGGAGAATATATGTATTTAAAACAAAAAGTGCTTCGATAGATTAGCCTCCAAACATTTTTATGAAAATGAAAGCAAGCCCCAATTTTGGTTTATGCAGATGTCTCTAGCATATTTATATACAATAATTGTATTTTCTGTTTTACACCACACACAATCTGTTACAAAAAATAATTTTAAACAAAAATTCCAATACTGTATGTGTACATATAGGTACGACATGCGTCATTAACACGCCAGCGCTCTGTGTTCAAAACTCATCAAAGACACCGTTCTGTAAGTTAAATAAAAATAAAAAACAAAACAATCAAATTAACCACATTTTTTTTCTTAAACATATATTAAAAAAAAAACAAAGAAGTTAATTTAGCTATAAAAGAAATTGATTAATGAAATGTTGAAAAAGTCTAATTGCTTTTTTCAAAAGTTTGATTTAATATTTACATTCGAAGCTATTTTCTTATGCAATTTTTTTTTCTTGTGTGGTTTTAAAAAAAATTCAAAATATCGGAAAAGATGTTGCACGATTGTTGTATGTATTTATAAATTAAATAAAAAAAAATTACCATGTAAATTATAAACGTATGTAAACAATTAAAAAAGCGTGCTTATTTTTTATCCGTATATTTGTTATAGTATTGACATTGTTTGTTAATATTTATTTGTATATTTGTTTCTAAATGGAATGGCTTGCGTTTTGTTGTATATATTAAAATAGAAATAAAAATTATTTTTATTATTATAAAATCGAAAGAAAAATTAATGTAATGTGGGCATTTTTTCTTTACTTATTGTTTTCTTATATTTTCTGTGAATGTAAAACTAGATATAAAAGTGCTGTTTTGTTCAACAAGCGGGAAACAAGTAAAATATTGTAAATTTCCAGCAACAAGTGAAGGGTGGGCCATCTGTTGGTTTCTTTTAAAAAAAAGGATATACAAAAATTATGCTGAACTTTTTCAATAAGAATCAAAGCGATTAAAAAAGCTTTATTAAGAAGATAAGCTTCCGATTAATTAGGGAATATTATTTGATTGAAAGAAAACAGCATCGGCTGGCATGGTAGCGGGCAATCCTGTCAACCAAATAATTAAATGCATTTCCGATGGTTTCGGATCCTATTTCACGAATAGCTTGACTTAAATTGGTTTTGTATGCCTGAATCTTCGCTGGCAATGGCACCAACTACCAATGTGCATACATCGTTTGTGAGTGACTCGTCAGCACTATCTTGCCTGAACCGTAGCTTGTACAATTTCTCGATGTTTGGCCGTACAAAATTTATTGGTAATGATTGCCTCGGTAGCACTCTTTTCATTATCTTTTATTATCGTCAGAAAAAATTCTCGCAAAGGTCTATCCAATTTCATGCGCAAGACTGAAATGTCCAATTCTGAAAATCCGCATACGAGCATTTTTCTTTCAATTTAACTCGTCTGCCTTTTCTATGCGTATTTGCTTCTCGCAAATACACATTTCGCAGAGGTGAAATAATACTCCGTTAAGCTTTAAGAATACCAATTTTTTCCTATGCGAAAATTTCAATCGGATTTGCGAGTTACGTTATGCGAAATATGAAAATTGGGCTTCAGAGTCTTCTTTTCAAAACAGTTTGTGCAACACAGAAAAAATACAATACTGAATTTCTGCAACTTTATTTTTGAGCGCATAAGAGCTGTTAGAGTCCAAATATCTTACGATTGAAAAAGAAAACAATATATATGACCTACCCGATATATTCTTGACTTTTCCTCCTACTTCCCCTTGGTAAGGAAGAGTTTTTTTTACTTATTAATATTTCTTCTATTAATGTGGATAAGGGTAAAAATTGGCAGTTTTTTATTTTATTTTAATTTTCTTTGCTCTAATCTACTTCTCTGGTGTTTTAAAAGGGTTTTATTCTTCATCGTCCGCCGTTATTTTGGCGAGAGCTTATAAATTGGAAGATTGAAATGCGGAAGTCTCCTTTCGCTGGAGCCTACATTTTGTTGGTCTGTCTTTTATTTTAATGAGGCTTCTCCTTGCTTTCATCTTCAAGTGATGTTTGCCATTGCCATACTATGCAGACATAATTTTTTTCAAGTCGATACGGCTAAACGAGCATTTAACGGATATTAAGACTTGGAAAAAGATAATTTTAAGTTTCGCTCAGCCTTTGCAGCGCAGCTTGCACAAATCAGCGATGTCAGGTTTTGCCATAAGTAAAAGTAAAGATGGCGAGAGATCAAAAGCACTCTATAATCAAAAAACCTTAAAAACTTCTTAAGTTTCACCTGAAAACTTCCAACTCAGCCAACAGTTATTTTTTTTTTGCTCACACACCAGAGCTTAGTATTTTTGTTTTAATTATGGTTCAGTGTTCAATCCAAGCGCACTCTATGAATGAACCTTAATTTACGTTGTAAAAAGTTCCAAAAGTATTTAAAACTAAACTGCAATAATCGTAAATTTGCAAACATCAATTTAGAAATTGCACTATTTTACATTAAAATCGTTGCAAAACACTACAATTTGCAATGAATTCGTACTGAAAATTGTACTTTATAACAGATTTATGACGGTTTTTCTTAAGTTTGCAATGGCCACTTTTTGGGTGTTGTATAAAAAGGGTGATCCATTTCGAGGTTCCCTACTTTTTTAAAGAAAAAAAACACAGAAAATTCAAATTTAATGGAGAATGTTTATTACCATTTGAAAGAACATTCTTTGGCATTTATTTTTTGAAGATTATGTCTATCAAATGTTGGCCGTTGCTACGTCGCAGATGGTCCATCCGTTGAGTCCAATTTTCGATCACTCGTTCGAGCATTTCGACTGAAAACTGGCGAATGACACGCGTGATGTTTTCCTCCAAGGCCTGAATTGAAGCGGGTTTGTCGGCATACGCTTTTGACTTTACATATCCCCACAGGAAAAAAGTCTAACGGTGTGATATCACACGATCTTGGTGGCCAATCGACCGGCCCAAAACGTGAAATTATGTGCTCACCGAAATGTTCTCTCAATAAGTCCATTGATTGATGCGATGTGTGAGAAGTGGCGCCGTCTTGCTGAAACCAAATGTCGCCGAGATCGCGAGCTTCAATTTCAGGCATAATATAGTCGGTTATCATGGCACGATAACGGTCGCCATTGACGGTTACGTTCGCACCGGCATAATTTTTAAAGAAATATGGACCGATGATTCCACCGGCCCACAAACCACACCAAACCGTTGTTTTTTCTGGATGAAGTGGCAGTTCTTCAATCTCTTCAGGTTGCCCTTCGTCCCAAATGCGGCAATTTTGTTTGTTTACATACCCATTGAGCCAGAAATGGGCCTCATCGCTAAACAAAATTTGCCTCGAAAACGTCGGATCTTCTTGGAACTTTTCAAGAGCCCATAGAGCGAAGCGATGGGAAGGTCGAGCGGCTTCAGTTGTTGCACAAGCTGTATTTTGTACGCTTTCAATTTAAGATCTTGACGTAAAATGCGCCAAGTCGTTCCATACGTCAGTCCGAGTTGCTGCGAACGGCGCCGAATCGACTCTCTACGGTCTTCGTGTACACTCTCAGCTACGGCCGCTATATTTTCTTCACAGCGTGCTGGACGTGGTCTATTCGGTCGAATATTATCCAATAATGAATGCTGGGTCTCAAAATCGGTGATGGTGTTGCGAATAGTACGCTCAGTAGGCCGATTATGTTGACCATAAGTTGAGCGGAGTGCACGAAACACATTCCTCACAGAACGTGAATTTTCATAATAAAGTTGAACAATATGTAAACGTTGTTCACGCGTAAGTCTTTTCATTATGAAATGCCAAACAATACTAAACAAAAATAACATGACATCATGACACGACTCACACGTGATCTGTCAAAAAAGGCTATTGAAAAAAAGTATCTCTACTTGGATCACCCGTTACTTTATGTTTGTGGGATCAACCTAAGGAGCAAAGTACTTTGTTAAGTCATTTATACATGTATTGGTGAGAGGAGTTTGTTAGTTGTTCCCCACCTGATTAATTATTTATCAGTTTACTGATAAATGGACTAAGTGGTAGAGCAAACATTTAGCCTTATTGCGTCTTAGGGGTTTCAGATGTGGTTTTGCGTAAAATAATACCATCAGATGACTTTCTGTATTTTTAACATGAGGATTTTATATTTGAAAGAAATTTTTGTTCTCTCAAAACCCATCTTTGCCCCACATTTTTTTCGCATTCGTTGATACCTGTACTTAGTTCCATGGATCGTTCTTATTGAAATAATTATGTATAAACTATCTGTAAGCCCGCTTTAATGGACGTAAAACCTAACTCCATATCGTATAAAAGTATCCTTCGACTTTCATTGGTCCGTTTAAACGTGATCGAAGGACAAATATCCAAGAAGATACTCTTGATACTTTTACTAACTAAGTCGAAATCCTCGCCCATAAAAAGGCGCATCCTTGGCGCGGTATTCGGGCCGCTAATGTCGTTTAGCTCGCCAAGTTCGCAGTTGAAATAGGTTTATGTTTTAAAGAACCTTTTATACACTCTTGCTCAAACCTTTTCAACATACAAACACGAACAACCATTTTTGTATGTGCGATAATTTAACTATCACATATATTTGCGTTTTACATAGTTTTCTATTAAAAGTATTTAAATTATTTATTATTTTTGTATTTTATTCGCTGTTGTGTATATTTTGTGGTTGTCTTTTGGTTTTCTTGTCTTTTTATTGCCGTTTTTTCTTATATATCCTTTTTTTTTAATTTGTTCATCGCTTCTTTAATTTTGTATTGTTCTCTTTTTGTTTTGCTACGAGTTTATCTTCTTTTTTAAGCAGAAAAATGTTGATGTTTTTTTTTAACTAAACGAAATGCAAACAATTTCTTTGCAATTCTCTTCCTCTCTTTCTCTTGTTTTCATATATTCCAACATGCAGCGTGATGAAACGTCATCGGACTTGTCAAAAATGTTCGAGCCGTCTATTGGTAACATGGAGCCGGCGTTGTCATTATCATTTGGTAATCTAATGTCCAGTCAACAGCGTTTGAATATTTTAGCAGCAGGAGGGGAGCAGCCACAGCATGGCCATCATAATATTCATAATTACCCTTCGCAACATTTGCGTAAAGCAGCTGAGCTTGATTTGGCAACCAAACCAATGACAACAATTGCCGCAGCATTTACTACGCAAGCTGCGTCCTCGACTACCTCACCCTCTGGTACAATTGTGACTGCGGCATCATCGTCGTCAGGAGGGGCTGGTGGCGGCGTATCATCTGTGTCGCGCGACGATGATGCTTTATTGATGGTCGGACAGATGGCTCAAGGTGAATCGGGAATTGTAATGGACTCGGGTTCATCGACACCACCAAATGTGACTTCCTCTGGAGGGATCTCTGAAGCTAATTACATTGAGAATTTTGTCAGCGGTTCTGGGCCAGTGTCACGGAAGACTAGCACGGCTTCAGAGTACACTTCTCTATCATCGGATTACACACCAGATAATACTATAACATCGTCGTCATCACCTTCTACCATTGAACAGGGCCAAAACAAGTCTTTGCCAGTTGACTTAGAGAAGGGTGACAGTAGTGGGGGTAATGGCAGTGGGGGTAATGGTAGTGCTGGCCTTGTTTTAGATTACCAGCAGATTTCTTCTGGTGGAAGTATGAGCACGGGTGTTGATGTATTCGAAGATGGGTCGTTAGACGATGCTACACCAAATGGGCAGAACGATCTTACACTCGATGAAGAGTTGCAAAGTCAAGCGACAAGTGCTGATCAACTACAGCAGCAAGTGGAAACACTTACCACACCAGTTGCTCCACAGAATACGGACCAACAGTCATTTGAAAAGCGTGTAGAATCGGCAGAAAAACCAACTCCACCTCCCCAGTCAACGGATAAAAAATTGGAGGGCGGAAGGAAAATTTCGAGATTTTTAGTAAATCCTGTTGTTGTTTCCGCGTCGGGATCAGCTGTCATGGAAGTGGCTGCTTCAAAAGCAGTCACAACTCCCACTCAGCCCAAAAGAGATGTCAATGAAACAGACTCGCCTACTACCGAATCGGCCAATGTGAAGGAGGTGGATCAGAGTACAATGGTAAAGCAGCAACAACAACAACAGCAACAAAAAAAGCAGCCACAGCCTGTGTTTGCAGATAGTCCCCTGCAGCAGGTGGTTATCGTACCTCAGTTACCTTTGGCGCAGCCAGTTCAGTATATAGCACCAGTGCAGGTTCAGAAATCTATTCCAATCCAACAACAGCAACCATCACTGATACAACAGATACCACAACAACTTCCTCAGCTTATTTCACATCAAATACCAATCCAACAACAACCCTTAGTTATCAAACAAAATATTTTAGATATTCCCCAGCAGATTCAACAGCAGCAAATGGCTGATATGTCTCAGCAAATTCTGCAGCACTCGCAGCAAAAGATGCAGGCGCCGTCTATCTACTCGCAACAGCAAATACCCATCCAGCAGACTATTATGATCCAGCAGCAATATCCAACTGACATGCCGCATCAGCAATTGACGTCTATTCAACAAGTGCCCACACATATCCTCCCACAGCAGCAACAGCAGCTGCCACAGCAAAATGTTCTACCACCGAATGAACTTCCCCAACAGCAGCAACAACCCGCTCCGGCTGCTAAAACTTCTGTTGGTGCAGGAGAATCGTCTACAAACACCTTGGAGCAGCTCAAGATTGGATTGGAAAACATTACCCACGCTCATGTGTCCACCGTTAAGAGTACTGTTTCAGGAACAGGCCAGCAACCACAGAGTCAACAGCAACACCAGCCACAAATACCAACGCAAACAGACATTATTAATTCTTCTGCTACACCAGGAGCTTCCATTGGCACATCAATGGTCATCGATTCAGTCCTCCATCAGCAACAACAACAGCAGCAGAAAATACAACAGCAGGGAAATCCTTTACAAGTGATCACCACAACCACGGTGCCATTGAATGTCATCGAGCATGAAGAGGTAGTTTTGAAGTTCTCTCTATTAACTCCTACAGTACTCATCCACCGTTACAGTTTTGTTTTTCACTTGTGTTTGTTTTTCCATAACCATTGTCTTAGTATTTGTTTTCTTTTCGTTGGGCGGTTCGATTCTCGCAACATGCACTTAAATAAACTACATGCATTAATATTTCAGAGTCTTGCCGCAAAAGCTACCAGTTTTCACCCTGTTTTTGATCATACATACTTCAGAATGGCATTTAAAAAAAAGAAAAAACAATAACTCTTCACTTCCGCTTAACCATTGCTAATTAATTGTTCATACTCAAAGGGTACATGCGCTAAATCCTTTCGCAAGTAATTTTCCCATACCAGAACACACCCGTATGGAAATCGATGTTTTGTTATGTACTTCGACTCTATAAACTTTCATATTAATGCCATTCTGTTGTTTGAAGCGAAACCAAATCGACGGCATCTCTTTTTTTGGTTGGTGTAATTGTGTTGTTGTTTTGGTGATTTGTTTAATGTATTTTTCGCGGGCTTGTGACAGATATGTATTGTCCGTATGATGGCGTACACTTGAAGTGATATTTTCTTTTTCATATTCGTAGGTTCGACCGAAGCAGCAAGAACAGACTGTAGCTCAACAACAGCCACAACAGGTTCAACAACAGCCACAACATGTCCAACAACAGCCACAACAGGCTCAACAACAGATCCAACAGCATCAACAACAGATACAACAACAGACACAACAGATACAACAACAACCACTACATATACAACAACAACCTCAACAGATACAACAACATATGCAGCAACAGTCACTTCCACCACAGTTGCAACAACAGCCGCTACCACCCCAGCAGCAGTATGTGCATGTCCAACATTTGCAGCAGCAATATACACAACAGCCTCCATCGGTGGGTTATAACACCCCAACTGGTCTCACATCGTCGTCAGCTCGTGGCTCTTCTGTGTACAATTCCCGTCGCACTTCGTTGGATAACAGTGGATCAGATTTTTCTAATATACCAACAAATATCATTGAGGGTGTTGAGGCCTCATACGAGATACCCAGATCGATAGCAAATGAGCCACACATGGGCTTGGGTATTGGGGGTGGCGGAACCACTGTACAGACACCTAGCGAAATGCATTCATCTGATGCGCAGTCTAAGCTATCAAAGCAAGGAAGTCTTGAGAAAACCGAAGGATCGTCGTCTGGAGCGTAAGTGTTTTTTTAAAAAAAAAAATATTTTACAAATTTAAATTTTTTGTTGTATTTCAGAATAACACAAAGTTCATTGGCAGACTTGGAAAAAAAGTTGGCGCTTTTGACAAGCGTTGGACAAGCTTCGGTTGCTGCCAATTTAGCTAGCCAAGTACCCACAACTGAGGTAGTAGTGAAAATCTACTCAATCGAGTATATTTATTATTTTTGTTTTTTAACAGCAAAGGGATATCCAACAGCAACAACCGCCCACCACCGCTGGAGTTACAACGACAGATGCTGCTATTGCTGCTTCAGTTGTTACCACAATCAAGCCACAGGCAATGCGAAAAGTATCACGATTCCGTGTGAGCATTGTTTCAGAGACGCAGCCAAAAATATCACCAAACGAAAGTGTATCAGCTCCAGCATCACAAAAAGTGTCTGAAAGTGGTCCTCCGGTTAAAATGCAGGACCTGCAAAACCTTCAGCAGCAGCAACAACAGCCTCAATTGCAACAACATCAGTTTCAGCAGGCGCAACAACAGCAGCCATCGCCCACAACTCATATTCAGCAGCAACAAGTTTCATCTGGACAAATGCAACCTCAACAGCAGATCCAAATGCAGAGACAGGTATCACAACCCGATACTTGCGCTCAACAGCAGACATTACAAAATGTACAGCAGACACAACAGTCACAGCAGCATAGTATTCAGCAGCACTTGCCACCACTGCTGACAGGTTTGCATATTGAAATGTCGAATGTAAATCAACACCAGCAGTTTGTTGCCCCAGCTCGTAATAGTGTTCCTAATACACCGTCTCAAGAGTATATGCCTTCATTTGGGCAAACTCTAATGCAGCAACAACAGCAACACCATACTCCACAACCCCATATCCAACAAAATGTCTCTCAAAGTGGCGCAGAAAACATGTCGCAACAACAACAACAACAACAACAGCAGCAACATCACCAACAGCAGCAGCAACAACAACCAATGCAGCCAAGTGGTGAAAATACTAGTGAGTATTACCATTGACAAACTACAAATAAAGACACTGCAACGAAAATCAATCCATTCTTCTTATGTTGTATGTACACTTTGAAGTGTCTTTACATTAATTCATTTCCTTAATTGATTAGGAATTAGTATCAGAATTTAAAACCAAACTAATGATACTCCTTTCTTTGGACAGGTTACGAAATGAAAAAGGCCACAGACAATCCGAGCAATGCTCTTATGTCTGTTCGTATACCCGAAGAGCAACTCTCCTTAGCTGCAACCAATCCTTCTATGCTGCCATCTGTGATTCAATCCGTAAGTACTTTTGTCCTCTTCAACACATTTCATGAATATATAACATTGAAAAAATGAAAAAAAAAAAATTCAAAAATAGGCGCACATCAGATTTATTGTTCTTCCTTATTGTTGTAAATGTTAAATGTTTATACAAATGTTTTTCGTTTTTTTGTTATTATTTACTTTTTCTTATGTGTACATGTTCTCTGGTGACATAAAAAAAAAACATTAACATAACGACGCACCTGATTTTTCTAAACCCTGGTCCCGATTGTGTCTAACAATCCCTATTTTTCGTTATCGAATCAAATCCTACATATACATAACACAGCCCCAGATATTGTCCAACAACATTGTGCGTCCGCCTGCGAAATTTGTAACTACAGTTGCCCCGCCGTCACTAGCGCAAGCAGCAGCAGTCGTCACCACATCATCGTCATCAATACCGTCCAAAGCAGCTCAAAGTAATCTGTCTTCCTCGCCAAATGCGCGAAAGTCTTTTGCTTCCATGTCCACTCCGCCGTGTAAAACAAAGACTCTTTCGCAGTCCTTGCAGCAGATTTTCCAATCTCCTTCGGGATCGATACAAAACATTCCACTTATTTCCAAAAATATGGGCGGTGCAATCATAAATAAGAACTTGAAGGAGTTAAATAACACAGTTACAATGCCGAAGCAACTTGGAGCAGGGATTGGTTCGCAGAGAAAACGGCGGAACAGCATCATGAGTATGGCTCCGCAGGTAATGTTGTATCGCAAGAACAAGCGCACTGAATATGTAAAGGGCGATTCCCGGAACACATTGTCTCAAGGCGGTCCTGCAAATCGTAAGAAGAACTCAGATGCGTGTGGTGGAAAGAGAAAACAAGGATACTATTGCTTCCAAGCAGCCGCCAAATCCCAAACTAAGACGAAGAACTTTTACGTGCGTTCCAACAGCGACGACGGCGTCCAGGCATGCAGTCTGCATAGAGGTATTGCCGGTCGCATCAATGAAGAATCTTCCAAACTTGTGCGTAGCTCTACGGACTCGTTTGTACCGGGATTGGGATCGAAAAATCATCCGTCACTCAAGCAATCAGCATTAAAGAAAAAATGCTTCCTAAAGCGTAGCACCCGAGAAAAATATTACCAACAACCCGCTTGTATAAATCCTAAACTGGCTAGACTGCCTCCATCAGGGATATGCGCCCACGCTGCAAGACGCTTAAGAGGTGTAAGCGCTAGCTTGGACAATTTGCTTCTAAGTCGATTTAATCGCCGTGCCCCACGGCATACTTCAAACACAGCGATGCTCTTCCACCAATCACGACAGCACTTAAGTCAGCCGAGCCTCAGGCGTCACTTCTGTCTTGCCGCGGATCAGAACTATCAAACCTATCATGGTCTTACTTCGAATCTTCAACTACCGCCTGTAGTTGCCAATTGCAGTGAGCCTGAAGACAATTGCTTTGGATATAGTGACATGGAAAATATTCGTTCTCAACACAATCGGTACCACCACACTACTGGCAGTAGCGATGACTCGGACATATCCATGAGCAACACCGATCCCGACAACGAAGAAATAGAAGATGAAGAAGAAGAAGACGATGACGATGAAGATGTGGAGGAGCACATTGTAGGCCGTGGCGACGACGAAGACATTAGTTATCTGTGCGATTATGATGACTCGTCCAATTCACCAACATCGTCCCCACAATCGCCATCGTGTAACTCTCATGAGTCGCCAGAGTTTTTTGTCAAAAAATCGTATTCCATGTATAATTTTAACCAAAATAGCACCGCGAAGATAGTAACTGATGCTGCTTCTACTCCTGCCGCCGCCACCATTACAAATACTCAAAATCCAACTTTAAACCAGCAGCCTACATCACATTATCTGCCGACAGCAAATATTAATTACCAGCAACAACAACAACCGCCGGTTAACTATCAATCATTACAACAAAAGTCAGCACCAATCATGCTGCATCCCCATATGCCGCTGCCTCTACCTCCTATTCAGCTGCAGTCATTAGCTAGTTTTAGCAAAAATACCGCTGCACAATCTACGAATATGGCAAATATTTTGCCCAGCTGGATTGGTTCACTGGTAAGAGCGAGCAATTTACTTAAGAAACTTCCTCCATCCAACGTGGTGAAAGGCTACTACCTCCAAATATGTACTCCTTCTAATGATATGTAATTCCTCCACACTTTGTAGCACTCTTAAGTAAATATTCATTTCTTCTATGTACTCCATATCTTTGTTTAACTGTTTATAAGCTTAACACCTTTTTGTCTATGGGAATATGTGTGTGTGCATTGTTGTTATTAATAATGATGATTATAATGATTATGATGAGGATGGTGATGTTGGATGATGATGATGGTGATGGTGGTGTTTGATTGAAGATACGTTATGCACGGTATGTTAATGCTGAAGATTGTTGACTAACTTTTTGGCACAAATACATAAATATTTAAATAAACTCTCATCTTAATAACCAAAAAACTACAAAGGAAACCAAGAACACTCTAACAAAGAATAGCTGTAGAATAGGTTCTAATGGGTTATGGTTAAAATTAAACATTATTTTGTGAATTTTAACGTGTTTTAATGTTGTTGTTGAACTTAATATTCTTCTTAAAATTGTCTCAAGAATGTGTTCTGGCGGAGGAGTACTATCACACCGTTTGTGGTCTTTAGTCATTGATGATCTGCTTAGTTAGTTAAGCAAATAAGCCTGCAATACAATGGGGATATGCCGATGACTTGGTAATAATTTTATTGGGGAAGAGGGACTAACGAAGTCTCTTCACTTTTCGACGGTTATAAATACGTCCTAAGTCGCATTTTTTACGAAATTCATGTAGTTCTTTTAAAATTTTATATCTGCGTAAATAACGAATCAAATCAATTGTCTAACGGTTGCCTGCACAGGGCGAGCATTCAATAGAACAAAACTGATGCGAAGCTATTTAACGGGTAGAAGTAGAGGAAACAAAAATTAAATACACCCTCAGTCTCATTGAAAATGCAAATTTCTTCCTTTGTTTTTCAAAATTTACAAGATTGCAGTAGAATTGCCTTTTGAATCGGTTCGCACTATATCACTATTATAATTGTAAAGTTTACAAAATGCGAAATAGGAGGTATTCAAAGTTCATCGTCGATATGCAAAACGTTTTTTAAACATTCCTTAGCTTGTGAACCAGAACAAACATTTCCTAGACCCCAGCATAAATAATATATAATAAATAATAGTTTGTTTCACTTAACGATACAATCATTGAGTACTCCAATTAATTCAATAAAAGTCTGCAACTCTCACTTAATCAATGAAATAATTAAAACAACCTAGCTTTGTGGGCCTGGCCTTACCTCCAACGTATGGTAGTATATGAGGGATCTCCCCAAAGATTCACTTACTGAACTTACACAAAGACGGCCAGTCCCACAGCTTTTATAGAATCCATAATGGGATTAACACCCCTGCAATTATATACAAATAAAATGGCATAATACAGTCTTAGCGATCTACCGGACCTAGGGTCTCTTATTTAAAAAAAAACCCAGCGCTTTAAATGATCCACGCGGCGACGGACCTACAAAAGCATGGATTAGCCATAACCCACCAAACAGCCAAATCGATGGGAAAAAGCATCAAGGTATTTTATGCAAAACTCTGCGTCATTCAAGAGTGCTCCAGCCACGTCCATGTCTATATACACATTTCAAAAAACTGTTGCGACGGTCGTACTGCATGCTTTTCATTTCAACCAAATTCACTCTTCAAATTCTTAAATCTCAGAACAAAACTCATTTTCTATTCTATTCGGCGTTTTCATGTGATATTTTTGTGGTTATAAATCTTCGGCGATGATGGATATCAGCATAAGTCGACTTATTGTAACTTGCAGGTATTTATGAATAATAAGTCAAATGGCAAAATGCTTAAAGCATCACAAGCCATGGCATAACCAAACAAATAAATCTACGTAAAAAACGTCTCCTGAAAAACTACACAAAAGTGACTTATGCTATTATGCCTTATCGCCAGAGAAATATTAACATATCTAACTGAAAGGTCGAGCGCGAGAGCATGAGTATAAAATTAAAGATTAATGTGGATTTAGTATGAGGACTGCATAAAAGGAACGCACTCATTTTCATTTGTACATACATATCTAAACAAAGCCAAACTTACCCACTCATCAATTAGTATTGCATGTGTTAATCTAACTATGTTATATAATTTATTTTACAGGACATTAAGCATAATCTCGATACAGCTCGCAATCACTTGTGCGGCATTCGATTGGAGACAAATGTGCGACAACGCCTTTTACTTCTGTTACAACGTCAACATATCGAAGAAGATGAATTGCGGTTAAAACACTTCGTGGAACTGGAGAAATTCCAAAAAACTCTACGACCAGGTGGGTGAAATTTTATTTTAAATGGTACATGCAACGTTATAAAGTTTACCAAACGCGTTTGTGCACTATGATCGTTATGATCATGTGAAATAAATACGATGGAATAACGTTCGGGTCGTTTTCAATTTACACAATTTTTGGCAGGGAGGGGGACCATAAACTTGTCAACTTCTACAAATTTTAACCTACAATGTATAAACCTTTTTATTTTCAGCCTATCACACTGGCGAGAGTAGTGAGGGTTATGGAATGCCGCCGCCAACATCACAGCATCAGCCGCCTCAAGCTGGAGACTCAAACGTTTCCATGCAAATGCAAATACCACAACAGTATCAACACTTTCAGCAACAACAATGGCAGCCGCAGCAGCAGCAAGCTGGAATTTACACGGAAACGGATTTAAAGACTCAACAGCAACAGATGCTGTATATTCAGCAAGTTCCGTCAACTGCCTATGCCTATGGAGGATCCTCACAACCTTCATCCGTTGCATCCCTATTAAGTACTTTCCCAACGCAACCAATTGCGGCGCCGAGGCCAATTTTAGCAGTTCCTAGTGGTGGTTTTATAAGCGGAATGTCTCCATTGCAGCAACAATATCCCGGTGCAATGAATACGAGCTGTACTAACACTATTTCTCAGCTGCCAGTAGCCAGTGTTGGTAATATTCCTCCGACAGCGGGTGGTTTTTCAACTCAACCACACTACTACGACCAGAGTCCCCATCAACAGCAGCAACAACATCAAACAATGGCTCCGCCTCAACAACAACAACAACAGCAGCAGCAGCAACACCAATCAATGCCGCTACCACAACAGCATCATCAAACAATGCCGCCTTCGCAGCAGCAACATCAGACTGCGCAGCAGCAGCAACAAATGCTCCCACAGCAGCAACAACAACAGATGCAACCACAGCAGCAGCAACAACAGCAGATGCCACCACAGCAGCAGCAACAACAGCAGATTCCACCACAGCAGCAGCAGCAACAACAGCAAATGCCGCCCCCGCAGCAGCAACAGCAGCAGATGCCACCACAGCAGCAGCAACAGCAACAACAGATGCTACCACAGCAGCAACAGCAACAACAGATGCCACCCCAGCAGCAGCAGCAACAACAGCAAATGCCGCCACCGCAGCAACAGTTGCCGCCACCTCAACAACACCAAATGCCGCCTCCGCAGCAACAACAACAGCAGCAACAATTGCCGCCACCACAACAACAGATCCATTACCAATATTCAACTGCTCCAACACCTGTTATAGCTGCCCCTGCACCAGCTGCCGCGCCGGCTTCTGCTTCAAACACTGCACAAGCATCGGGAGGTGTCCCATACTATGACATAGTAACACCACAACAGCAGCAACCAGTGCAACCCCAGCAACAGCCACAACAAGTGACACAGCAACAACAACCCACACAGCCGCCTTCATCACAGCACCACCCACTATCGCAGCAAACAGCTCATGTGGATCATCAGCGTTCTCCTTCGGCTACAGTCAATCCTTCCATTGAGATATTCCAATCTATATCGACCATCGTACCCCCAGCTGATCCGCAACAAGTCGAGCAGCCATTAGCCGCTTCGCCAGCTGTTGTTACTTCAAATAACTAAATAAAGAAAACAGATAAGTAAACAAACAACAAATTATTTAAATAATACTATCCTCCTACGTAAAAATACAAAACGCATATACATAAACAGAGTTTATATCTTTAAGTATAGCTATATACAACCTAGGAGAGAACAAAAACACACATACACACACAACATTCGACATACCCTCTTCTTGTTTGCCTAAAAAGAAAACAATAATTACAATTATTATTATTTTTTTCATTTGGCATGCAAAAGTTTTTATTATTTTATATTTATACTATTCCACTATTAAAAACGAGTGTCTTTGATTTATTTATTATTCCAAAAGTATTTTTACAAAGTATGATAACTTAAAACAAAAACAACAAAAAACCACAATATTGAAACCTAACAATAAGCCCGCAATACTAAAATTTATGCAGTAGTATATGAGTTTTCTAGTCAAGTACCATCGCGAAAAAAAAATTTCGTGGTACAATCTTTGGATTAAAAGTGTTTCTTCGCTTTCTGTTTCTTTTCAAACTTTTTAAATCACACTCCATTTCATTTTATTTTATTTTAAAGATTTGGTTTTTTTGGAAACTAATTTTTTCACATTTTATATTTTATATCACTAAAATTCTGTATATTACTTTCAAACACAAATCATAATGTGTTCCAATTATATCTAAGCAAGTATTTAACATTAAATGAGTTTTTTTTATATACCCTTTCGTATTTGATTTGCTCTTTTATGTATAAATTGTATTTTATTTTTATTTGTTTGTTATTAGCCGGTATAGAGTAAATCTTTACGTAGGACTATAAGAATTTTAATTAGGTAGTTTTTTTATTCGTAGAATATGCTCGGACCTAAACGAGTAAAAGTCCTGCCCCAAAGTTGCATCAAGCATGAAAGGGTTATGTAGATAAAAAAAACATTTGTTTAAAATTACTGAATAGCACAATATCGGCGACTTTTTGAATTCAAAAGTTATTATTTTTATTGCGGTAATATTACAGTAATCATATGTAGGTCTGATCAATTGAAATGACTTCAATCCTCACACTGCATTTTATTTTATTAGATTAGGTTTTTTGAAAACAACATTTTCCACATTTTATATTTTCTATCACTCAAATTCTGTATATTTCTTTCCAACACAAGCCAAAATGTGTCGCAATAATATCTTAACAAATACTAAACATTAAATTACTCTTTTTTGTATACCCTTTCGTGATTGATTTGCTCTTTTATGTATGAATTGTATTTTTTTTTTGGTTGAGAGTAACTACTTTACACACGATTGTTAGAAATCTGTTTATTTTTTGCGACAGAGCTGAACAAGCAAGAAAGGGTTATGTAGATAAAAAAAACAACAACAAATCAAAATTTTTTTTTAAATTATTAAACAGAATAATATCGGCGACTTTTTGAATTTAAAAATAATTATTTTTATTGCAGTTATATTTCAGTAATAAAACTATTCATATGCAAGTGTGATCAATTGAACTGACTTCAATCCTCACACTGCATTTTATTTTATTAGCTTAGGTTTTTTTGGAAACAAATTTTTCCACATTTTATATGTTGTATCACTTAAATTCTTTAAATTTCTTTCCAACACAAATCATAATGTGTCCCAATAATATCTTAACAAGTATATAACATTAAATTACTCTTTTTTTATACCCTTTCGATATTGATTTGCTCTTTAATGTATGAATTGTATTTTATTTTTATTTTTTTTTTATAAGCCGGTTGAGAGTTACCTATTTACCCACGATTGTTAGAAATTTAATTAGGTAGTTTCTTTTTTGGGACAGAGGTGAACAAGCATGAAAGGGTTATGTAAATAAAAAAACAACAACAAATCAAAAAAAAAATTAAATTATTAAACAGTATAATATCGGCGACTTTTTGAATTTAAAAATTATTATTTTTATTGCAGTTATATTTCAGTAATTAAACTATTCATATGCAAGTGTGATCAATTGAACCGACTTCAATCCTCACACTGCATTTTATTTTATTAGCTTAGGTTTTTTTGGAAACAAATTTTTCCACATTTTATATGTTGTATCTATAACATTAAATTACTCTTTTTTTTATACCCTTTCGATATTGATTTGCTCTTTAATGTATGAATTGTATTTTATTTTTATTTTTTTTTTATAAGCCGGTTGAGAGTTACCTATTTACCCACGATTGTTAGAAATTTAATTAGGTAGTTTCTTTTTTGGGACAGAGGTGAACAAGCATGAAAGGGTTATGTAAATAAAAAAACAACAACAAATCAAAAAAAAAATTAAATTATTAAACAGTATAATATCGGCGACTTTTTGAATTTAAAAATTATTATTTTTATTGCAGTTATATTTCTGTAATAAAACAATTCATGTGCAAGTGTGATCAATTGAAATGACTTTAATCCTCATACAGCATTTAATTTGTTCTATCACTTAAATTCTGCATATTTCTTTCCAACACAAAGTATAATGTGTCCCAACAATATCTTAACAGGTATTTAACATTAAATTACTCTTTTTTTTATACCCTTTCGTTATTGATTTGCTCTTTTATGTATGAATTGTGTTTTATTTTTATTTTGTTGTTATAAGCCGATTGAGAGTAACCTATTTACCCACGTTTGTTGGAAATTTAGTTAGGTAGTTTCTTTTTTGGGACAGAGCTGAACAAGCATAAAAGTTAGATAAAAAAATAACAAAAAATCAAAAAAAATTTTAAATTATTAAACAGTATAATATCGGCGACTTGTTGAATTTAAAAATTATTATTTTTATTGCAGTTATATTTCAGTAATAAAACTATTCATATGTAAGTGTGATCAATTGAACTGACTTCAATCCTCACACTGCATTTTATTTTATTAGCTTCGGTTTTTTGGAAACAAATTTTTCCACATTTTGTATGTTGTATCACTTATATTTTGGATTTCAAAATAATTATTTTTATATTTAATATTACAGTAGTATAAATATTCATAGGCAAGTGTGATCAATTGAAATGACTTTAATCCTCATACTGCATTTTATTTTATTAGCTTAGGTTTTTTTTGGAAACAAATGTTTCCACATTTTATATGTTGTATCACTTAAATTCTTTAAATTTCTTTCCAACACAAATCATAATGTGTCCCAATAATATCTTAACAAGTATATAACATTAAATTACTCTTTTTTTCATACCCATTTGTTATTGATTTGCTCTTTTATGTATGAATTGTATTTAATTTTTTTTTTATAAGCCGGTTGAGAGTAACCTATTTACCCACGTTTGTTGGAAATTTAATTAGGTAGTTTCTTTTTTGGGACAGAGCTGAACAAGCATGAAAGGTAGATAAAAAAACAACAAAAAAAATCAAAAAAAGAATTAAATTTTTAAACAGCTCAATATCGGCAACTTTTTGAATTTAAAAATAATTATTTTTATTGCAGTTATATTTCAGTAATAAAACTTTTCATATGCAAGTGTGATCAATTGAACTGACTTCAATCCTCACACTGCATTTTATTTTATTAACTTAGGTTTTTTTGGAAACAAATTTTTCCACATTTTATATGTAGTATCACTTAAATTCATTAAATTTCTTTCCAACACAAATCATAATGTGTCCCAATAATATCTTAACAAGTATATAACATTAAATTACTCTTTTTTTATACCCTTTCGATATGCTCTTTTATGTATGAATTGTATTTTATTTTTTTTTTTTTTTATAAGCCGGTTGAGAGTTACCTATTTTTTTACCCACGATTGTTAGAAATTTAATTAGGTAGTTTCTTTTTTGGGACAGAGGTAAACAAGCATGAAAGGGTTATGTAGATAAAAAAAACAACAACAAAGCAAGAAAAATTTTAAATTATTAAACAGTATAATATCGGCGACTTTTTGAATTTAAAAATTATTATTTTTATTGCAGTTATATTTCAGTAATAAAACTATTCATATGCAAGTGTGATCAATTGAACCGACTTCAATCCTCACACTGCATTTTATTTTATTAGCTTAGGTTTTTTTGGAAACAAATTTTTCCACATTTTATATGTTGTATCTATAACATTAAATCACTCTTTTTTTTATACCCTTTCGATATTGATTTGCTCTTTTATGTATGAATTGTATTTTATTTTTATTTTTTTTATAAGCCGGTTGAGAGTTACCTATTTACCCACGATTGTTAGAAATTTAGTTAGGTAGTTTCTTTTTTGGGACAGGAGGTTTTGGGACAAGCATGAAAGGGTTATGTAGATAAAAAAACAACAACAAATCAAAAAAAAAATTTAAATTATTAAACAGTGTAATATCGGCGACTTTTTGAATTGAAAAATTATTATTTTTATTGCAGTTATATTTCTGTAATAAAACTATTCATATGCAAGTGTGATCAATTTAACTGACTTCAATCCTCACACTGCATTTTATTTTATCAGCTTATGTTTTTTTTGCAAATTTTTTTTTTATCACTTAAATTCTGTATATTTCTTTTAAACACATCATAAAGTGTCCCAATAATATCTTAACAAGTACCTAACATTAAATTACACTTTTTTTATACTCTTTCGTGATTGATTTGCTCTTGCTGATTGATGAATTGTATTTTTTTTGTTGGCATTAGCCGGTTGAGACTAACCTCTTTACGAACGATTGTTAGAAATTTAATTAGGTAGATTATTTTTTGGGACAGAGCTGTACAAGCATAAAAAAAGTAATAACAGCAGCAAATCTAACATTTTTTTTAAATTACTTAACAGCAGAAAAAAATAATGACACTTTTTTTTAAATATTAAACAAAACAACATCGGCGACTTTTTGAATTCAAAAGTTATTAAATTTATTGCAGTAATAAATTTCAGCATTTATGTTTATGATAATTATTTTATTTATTTTTCTCTGTGGCTTTTGTTTAATGGAATATTATTACACTATATAAAAGCGAATTCAACGAAAATACACCCTTATCTATAGGTTGTCGTATCATATTTTGGGATAATGTAAGTCAGGTGGGGAAAAAATTGCAATAGCCGTTCTATGTCGTGAACTTTCAGTAAGAATCGGTCCACGGACCGTAGTCTGTAAGGATGATGGGTAGTCGTATTTCAGTGTCTCATAAGTTTTATTCTTTTCACTTAATTTAACACTATTGTTTACTATATTTAACATAAATTTGAATGCATTTCAATTGCAGTTGCATAGAATTCGAGGCCTGGTAAAGCAACCAATTCTAAATCTAGTTTGTAAGTTTTTCATGCGTTTTTCAATGCATAATAAAATATTCGGTTTTCAGTTTGACCATCCAACAGAATACCGATCGAATTAATGCACTGTAAGTGGAGTGAATAACAAACTAGAAGTAAGTCACTAAAAGTGACTCATTCAAGCCTCCTAAGTGGTTTAATTAACAAATTTAGGAAGGTCACTGAATGTATTCTAGTTAATTTGAGATTATATAATTTTTTTTCTTGTTTCTTCGTTGTTTTTTATTTTGCACAACTTCTATATTGTGCGCATTAGGTTTTTTTCGTGACTCAATTAAGGAAAGAAAGGGAAAAGGGAGAACCTTAACTTGAACTTTACATTAAAAATATAGTCTTAGGATCTTGTCATAGCCATACATTAAACGCAATCGTAAAACATGTAAATTTGTCACAATCTAACAAAAAAGTCTTAAATGGAAAAAGGAACTACCAAAACATATTTTGGCAAAACAAGTGAAGTTTAACTGTACACATTTTTTCTTAAATTCATTTTACATTTCACCAGCTACATTTTTAGACAAATATTAAGACAGCGCTATATTTTTTTTTTTTGCGGTGGCGTTTAACGTATGACTATGACTTGGGACTAGTTAGATAGTAATTTCTATTGGTGTTCTTAGACTTTCAAGCTAATTGTTGTATTATTTTTCCGGGACTTGATCTAGTGAATAAAGATCTATAAGAAATTGCGTTAAAGAAGAGCTGAATGCATTTGGAAGGTCCTGCGTACTCGGCATGATGCGAACTGTGTCTGCCCCATTTACAAAAACCTAGCTTATTTCTTTGTTCGTTCGGAACGTTTTTTTCTTTTTCATAATATTGTGCGACTGTATTTTACCGCCTGACTTATATAACTCTCGATCTATGTTAGATATCAGAACATAATAAAAAGTGCCTTGTTGCACACGCCTACTGCTAGCAACATTTCGTATATACCGCATATAGCCTCGCCAATATAAATAAAAAATAAAATAGGATTATTATAACATTTATATTATTTCCATTAAAGTAATGTCGTCGTATATTATAAGCAATATTCTGCATTGAAATAGCATTCATAAGTACCCTTAATATACTCAGGCTCACACACACACCCACGTAAAGTTAATTTGAAACAGCAGGCTTGAAGATCGCTTAATATATTTGACCAAGAACGAAATATCACAAAAATAACCCTCGGAAACAAACATTTTTTTTAAATATCAATCAACTCTTGCGCTGCCCTTATGTATGTTTTTTTTTGTAACCTTTTCGTCTCAAACTATGTTACATATAATTTAGTTAAACGTTATCCAACATTTAAAATTAGTATGACACGTCACACACAAAGAATCAAACATAAAACATGAACGATAAAATTTCAAATCAAAACTTAAAGTTACAACTCTGTAAAAAATGGAATTAAAGAAAAAAAAAAAACAATTAAGATATTTTCAAAGACATTTCTTTTATTTGTAAAAAAAAACTCCAATCCATGTTATGTATGATTTTCCTTCTTTAAATTTTGACAAATATTCTTTGTAACAAAAATATATATTAAAATTAACCAAAGAATAATGAAAACACCCTTAAATCAAATGCTTTCGGAATATTATAAATGTTTTATTCAATATTAAATATACATATATCAAAAAATAAAAATAAAAATAGAACTTACTAAACTGACGTAATACATTATAGTATTGAACAGCTATTTGCAAAATAAATAATTTTTTTTAACAAAAAACAATGAATTCCTTATTAAACTATTAATATTTTATTTCCAATACATATATACACAACGTATTTACTACTCTTATATCTATCTATATGTATATGTATATTTATAATAATTGGCTATTTTCTTAATATTAACTTTATTTATTATATAAACAATGAATTTTCTATTTTGCAAATGGATGATCAATATTTTTCTTATATAATAAATTGAAAAAACAACATGCACATTAAGTGCACATACATATTTGTATAAATAATTATAAAAACAACAAACATTTAGATATAAATAAAACATATTATATATATATATATTAAATAAATACATAAAACTTTGTTTAAACTGTCATATAACTATTTAAAAAATGACAAAAGAAAAGAACAGCAAGAGAATGCTAACAGCACTTATTCAAATGCAGAATAGCTGTGAAAGTGAACTTTGGGATGTATTTCCAAAAATATTGAAAAATAGAAACAAGAAACTATTCATAAATAGAATTATATGTATATACAATAAATTAAATGAAACAAACATAAAAAGAATAAAGAATTCAATGGATAAATAAATAATTTATGTGTATTATATATTTATTTGTGGGTTGTTTAGGTGTTCATACGAGAAGGATGTAAACACGGAAAAGCGAAAGGTAACAAGTCAATTCTTCATTTCAGATCTGGCATCATATTTGTATACAGAAGTAGGTCCCTCGCATGTTTACAGACAGAATTAAAAACCACACAACGCATAAAATTGTGCAAACAATATTCCACTGGACACCTGAATTTATGTCTTGTAGAAACCCTCAGTGTCGGTTTACCCATTCCCGTGCAATTCAAATTGCAAAAACGTTCGCTAACAGTTTTTCTGCAACTTGAATAATTCCCACAGGTTAGGGCTTAAAATTAGTTTTTATTAACAATCATTGGAGTCCTTGGAGTTAATTTACTTGATTAACTTTTATAAATGCAATATTTAGAGCCAGTAATGCAGAAATCGTAGTAGGTTACCCACAAAAGGACACCTGAGTGGTGAGTGAATGTGGCCCCTTTTTTTTTTGTCGGAGGTTGCTTCTATCCGATGGAGCGCTCAGACACAACTACAGGTCCATTGTACTACCATTCAGACACCTTACATTAATGTACTTAGTTTTCCCGTCGTTCGAAGAAAAACGAGAAGGAGCTTCAGTGATAAAGAGCTTAGATGTTCGGCACTCACCACGTCAGCCCCGAAGATCCGCCACCTGATGCGAGCATAGGCCGGATAACTACAGAGGAAGTGTTCTGCTGGGTCATCCTCCTCACCGCAAGCAGGACAGGTAGTGGTGTCGCTTATGCCCAACACATTTAAGTGTTTAGCAAAAGCTTTGTGGCCCGAAAGAACGCCTACAAGCAGCCTACAGTCGATTCTCCTTAGAGATAGAAGAAAATATGCTGACCTTTTGCAAATGTCCGGGCGCAGTAGTTTGGTACATCCAGCGCAATCGCGCCACCGAATCTTGTGTTTACGAGAAACCCAAGAATCGATAGACGACATGACTAAAGATGCAGGCAGACCCAACACAGGTTCGGGTCCTGAGAAAACTTCTTCTGAACCTTGCCTAGCAAGCTCATCCGAGATCTCATTTCCCTGGATGCCAGTGTGACCTGGTATCCAGACAAGATTCACTGTGTTCAGTCTTGCGATACGATGGCATTCAATCCATGGTTCAGAGTCTGCCCGAAGCGATTCCGTTACCTGTGGAAAGTTGACGTGGTAGTTTTTTCGCAGAAGTATTTCTGGTGTCATTGCATCAGATGGCATATCCATGAGACGGGGGTCAAAGGATAATTCTCGAGCAAGTTCTTCAAAATTCCAGTGCGCATGGTACCAAAAACCACCTCTCTTTAAGCGAAAGATGGTTTTTAGCGTACATCCCATGATATATAAGTCAAGGGGAGGAAGATTCATCAAAGCATCTAGAGCAGAGCCCAGGGTGCTAGGGAAGGCCCCTGTGTAGCCGAGACAAGCCGTTCTTTGGAGTTTGGCAAAAGAAGCAGTAACACGTTTCCGCGAAAGCCTGTTCCATCAAACAACTGATGCGTATGAGAGTAGCGGTCTAATTATGGCCGTATAGATCCAAAGGACCCGTTTCGGAGACAAGCCCCATGTCTTACCAAAGCCCCTTTACACTGCCAGAAGGTCGATAGCGCTTTATCGGTTTTCGATTCGACATGTTTGGACCATAGAAGTTTTTTATCAAAGATTACACCCAGATATTTGACTTCATCGGATATAGGGATGGTGACACCTTTAAGCACGAGATGGGGCAGACCAGTGATGATTCTTCTTCTCGTAAAGAGAACAACCGTGATTTTAAGAGCACCACTGAAAGCCCATTACTAGTGCACCAGACATCGATCAAATCCAGGGATCTCTGCGCTTGAGAGCAGACAGCCCCTAGATTTGAACCGACAGAAAGAACGGCGACATCATCCGCATAAGCTTGAGTGTAGTTTCCAGGAAAGTTGAGTCAACCACCATACACCATAGGAGGGGAGACAGAACACCACCTTGAGGGCAGCCCCTATTTACCCCTGTTATGACGCACTTGCCACAATCTGCATCCGCTACCAACGTCCTGTGCATTAGCATTGCTTTAATCCACAACACCAAAGTTTCATCTACACCATGCTGTCTGGCTGAGTTACATATACTGTCAAAGGTCGCATTATAAAAAGCACCCTCAATATCGACGAAAATGACCAACGCGTACTCCTTCCGGTCAAGAGCACTATCAATCCTACCAACAAGGTTTTGAAGCGCAGTCTCGCAGGATTTTCCGCGATGATAGGCATGTTGCATCTCAGAGAGAGGGTGTGATCGAAGAGCAACTTTGCGCACTTGCAGCTCAACGAGTCTTTCCAAACTTTTCAGTAAGAAGGAAGACAGACTTATGGGTCTAAAGCTTTTGGCTAGAGTGTAGTCAGATTTACCAATTTTTGGTATGAAAACCAATTCGCCATGGGGAAGGTATATAGGCCAAGGCCAAGCTCGCGGTGAAAATTCTTTTCAACACTGGCAAAACCTGACTTAAACCTTGTTTCACCATAACTGGATAAATTCCATCCGGACCAGGTTACTTGAAACTCTCAAAAGATGCAATGGCATATTTGATAGCATGATCAGTCACCACCCCTGATGCAAAATACCAGCTGTGCCGCGTGGTATTAGTCGGTTCAAATGTAGCCACAGTCGTTTGAAGGGCTGAAGAACACGTAGTAACCTGATTTCCCGGAAAGTGAGTCTCAAGTAGAAGACTGAAAGTCTCCGCCTTTGTCTCAGTGTACATGCCATCCGGTTTAAGGATCCAGTTTACTTGGTCTGTTCCTTTGGAGGACTTTAACAAGCCTACTAGTTGCACTTAGAGATTCGACCTCTTCACAAAACTTTTTATAGGAGTCATTTTTCGACTTGCGATTAAGTCTCTTAAAAACTTTTTGCTTCGATCGATAAAGATTCCAGTCTTCCACTTAGTTGCTTTTTAAAGACCGATTTAGCAGCTTCCTAGTTTCTTTACGAAGACACTGCAGTTCGGAGTTCTACCAGGGTACCGATTTTCTGCGGGGGGGGGGGGGTTAGACCCCCCTATCATGCTATCCGTTCGGAGAGGAATTTTCTCCGCAACGCAAATATAATCGGAGACTTCATTTACATTCACCGTATCCGTTTTCCGAACGCACTTACATTTTTTTTATAAATTATTATCTCCGCGATGAATATACATATGTCGGAGCAATCGGAGAGAATTTGACAGGTGGCTGTCAAAAACTGATGTAAAAAACGCAGCTCATCGCGTTGAAATATATACTGCCGGTATGCGTTACGTTTTGTCGGGGAAATGTTCCGATCGGAACAATTACCATGAAGGAAAATTGTCCGATTCGTATAAAATCGGAGAGTTTTCCTTCCGGAACGGATACCAAGATAGGGGGGAGAAACAGGCACGAAAGTTGAAAGCAGCGGGTGAGGACGTTGTTCAGATCCTGAGCAGACCTCTCCACTCCCTGTCTTGATCTAAGTTTGAGTGGAACTTTGACAGAGTTGGCAAGCTCCTCTCTAAACCGTGACCAATTCGTTTTTCTCGGATTTCTCCTCTCTTGCGAAGGTGAAAGTTCGCAGTAGATTTGAAATTCGATGTATCTGTGATCTGATAAGGTGCTATCTGGCGATATCTGCCAATTTATGGTAGACTTCAAATGCCTGTTTGACAGGGTAACATCAATTACTTGCTGTCTTCTGGCTGTAACAAAGGCAGGTTGATGACCTACATTGTTGATGGTAATATAAGACGATAAGATGAAGTCCAAGAGTCGATCTCCCCTTATGTTGCAATTGCTGCTGCCCAAACAGTGTTCTGAGCATTAGCATCACAGCACAAGACAAGACCTAACCTTTTGGATTCACAAAACTCTACGAGCTCTACAACAGCCTTTGGTGGAGGAGGGGTTAGAGAGTCATAGGGAAAATTCCCAATTATCATTTGCATGGTAAGTTATAGAAACAGCTACCAAATCTTGGCTACAAAAGCTTTTGATCATAGTAGCTGTAAAAGATTTCGATACAATAAGACAAGTCCTAGGTCTTTCGGATTGCTCATCATAAAAAACGTGGTAAAAATCACTCAAGCAACCAAGACCACAGATGCGACTTTTCCACACCCATTGTTCCTGGGTGGATATTATGTGTGATTTTGTTCTACATGTGGCCCCTTACGATAGGTTAAAAAACATTTTGTGGACCCATGTGTGTATACAAGGAAAAAAAATCAACCATGAATTCAACACACCAGATTGGCCCCGTATGGCATACCAAGAAAATAGCCACTAGCTGAGTTGAATAAGCGTGGCATACTTCGAGGCGCCTATCAAAATAAAAAAATTGCGACTACCTACTACGATTTCTGCATTTCTGGGCGCCTGGTACATTGCCATCATTTAAGCCTTGACTGTCCGTAGCCGTTTTGGGGGATTTGTATGTGAATGATTGAATAATTTTGGACAGTGGACCAATTTCAATTTTAAAGGTTAGACAAATTTTCTAAACTATAACTATAACTAAGGACAAAGTTATTGCGATCGTGTGGAAATTTCGAACTCTAACTGAGTATGAGTATGACTATGGAGAAGTCCAAAAAAGTGGGTCCGCCAATGCCGTCCGTCGGTCTGTCTGTCTGTCCGGGCGTCGTATGGCAAAACGGTTCGACGGATTTGCTTCAAAGTTCGTATATAAGGTTCTTGGGATTACATCCCGCAGCATCTTTTCATTTTTTGCTTTATCTTTTGAAATAACGGTACCTGCCATACAATTTTTTTTGTGAAAATCATTTATAACTATTTTTCTCGAAAGTGGTTCCAAAGATTTCGGTTTTTTTGTACTAAGGATGCTTAGCATAGGGTCAACAATTCTGCATACTCAGTTTTTGGAAAACAAATCGACTAACAGTTATTTATAAAACGGGCCATATCTCGAAAACTAATAGAGGGAACTTCAAAAAAATTCACAGTTTTTTTAATTTTTTTTTTTCATATAACGTTTTTCTTAAATTAAATTAAATTCGTTTTCTCAAAAACGGCTTAACGATTTTGATAAGCTTTTGTAATTCGAACAATTATGTTAAAGTGTTCAATGTGCAAAATTACATCTAAATCGTAGGTGTCGTTTTTGAGAAAATCAATTTTTTAAAAACCTAAAAAGTGATTTAAATATATTTCTCACCATTAATTTTCGAATCAAAAACGCATCTCAAGTACCGAGAAAGTTTCGTATGACGCAGTCGTGCACTTTATTTTTTATTGAAAATCAAATTGATCTATAAAGATTTGCTTCTTTTAATAAAATATTTTTTTGGCTTTAACATATACCATACTCAGCTGATATTTGAAAATGGAGACTGGTTCAATTTGCAGAAACCATTGTTTGGATTTGTCTCGTCAATTTCTTTGGTAAACGGCTGTTTGGTTTTTGCATTTATATTTCTTTGTATGCGTTATAAATTGTGTTGTGAGTAAACGTCCTGTTCTTCGTTTTTATTTTTTACTCGAGGACGACGTTATGAACAGGATATAGCTTACTTTATAGCATCCCTACTGCTCTCCCTGTGTAGATCGCGCCAGTTCGAAAATTGTTAAGTATTTTTATATTTGATGAAAAAAAAACAGATTAATGACAGATAGATGCCTCCCTTGGAATCTCAGTAGAAGCGTGAATCCCAAAGGAATTCAAGTGGATGAATCACCACTAATTTTAAAGGTAAGCTGGAAATCGAGGTTATAGGAGGAGGAAGGAAATATTTATTTCAGAATTGATTGGCATTGGTTTTGCTTGATTTCAAGTAACTCGGGAACAACTTTTTTCGAAATAAAGATTCGGAAGGCAAAATTTTCAGATTTTATGCGAATTTCAGCTTCGAAGTATTCTTTGAACAACAAAAATTCTTCGGTTTGTATAAAATCGGACATTTTTCAACGCAAATAAAATAAACAGTTAATCGGGTTCAGCTGAAATTGACATTATAGGATTTTCAATAGACGCTATGTGAAGTTTTTGTACTAGCCCCAGAAAGAATACTTTAACTGCAATACTTACGGCCTCTATATACTAAAAACAATTAATAAAAAAAACATAAACAAAACAAAAGCAATATTCCTTTTATTGTTTGTGTTTAAAGAAAAAGTTTTCTATCCGAAAATCTAAAGTGCTGACAGATTTATTCACATTTATGTGGATTAAGCAGTCTGTTCCGATCTGGAAATAAAATTATGTTTAAGGAGCAAATTAAAGAGATTTAAAAATGTAAGAAAAATGCAGTATTAACACAGTGAAAAATCTTACATTTGTGTCTAAAAATTAAATTTGTGAAATCTTTACCAACAACATAAGTTCTTTCATAATCCAGCGTTGTTTCAATTTTACTACAAATAAAATGCCGAGTTATTGTAGAACTTGGCGAGCTTTTTTAAATATCAGTATTTTTTTATGGCAGACTTACGAGGCAAAAGCAAATAACTTTACTAATATGTTGTATGTTTGGTGTGATTTAGTTTGTGGCGAATATATCTAACCTTGAGTGTGTGTGGTTTTCCAATAAATACCTGTTGAAACTGAATCCATAAATCAACACTTTTTGATTACTTATCTGAATTTTTTTCCGGAAAACAAATACCCACCTTTTTAAATATTTTATTATGCATATGTATACTTCTTTTAATTCTAATAAAACAAGACTTCTTTTTGATCGCTTTAAAAATATTAAATTTTTTTTTTATTTATTATCATATAGATATATAAAGTTATATATAACTATACTTATTTTCGTTTTGTCGTTATAGAGAACTATACCAACATAAAAAACATAAGGAAAGGCTACAATCCGCGTGGGGCGCGGAAGTAGGCGTATCAAACAACATTTTACACTCCGTTTCATTATATGCATTTAATGCGTGCTTAAAACTGATAACAACTTACCACTAAAAATACTAAAATTAAATTAAAATATATTTAAAAAAAATGCTTGAAAATTATTATAACACACTATGAATACGAAAATAGGAATAGAATCAGGTTTTTAAACTCAAGGTTAATATTGCAAAGTCTTTTTTTAACCTAACTAATTAATCTCATTGAGTATATTGTTTGGCGTTATAGCAAAACGTGATTAGATAAATTAATAAATAAGACAAAAAAACATCACAAACTAAATTTATATTAATATTATGTAAGAAAGATGTTAATAAAATAATAATAAGTATAAAAAAAATAGAATTACATATATAAAAATTGGAAGTTTCACTTTTTTTTTTAACGCCGATCGACGGAATAGACAGAATTAATGTGTATTTCTATTTTTCTAAACTTATATATCAAATATTTTTTTCTTTGAAATTTGTTTTGTTATGTATACAAATTATAAAATTTAGTTATTTTTTTACATAAATATAAATTGACAAGATTTTGGAAATAGAACAAATCGTATCTAAATATTGTTGGTGTGGTTGTTAAAATAATTTTTGTTTCCAAAATTATATCAGCTTTTGGTAATCAAAGCAAACATTTTGAAATGTAGCACACTAAAGCTGAAATCTTAATCTGCATGTCAATTTATAAACATATATGTATGTGTTATAGGCCCGTCCGCGTAATCATTTGAAAAACGAAAATTTAAATAAACTTTCATGTGAAACTACACAAACCGTTTGTGTGCTGAGAAAGTGATAATAAAATAAAGAACTTCGGCTAGTGAAAAATCTTTAAACTGATCAAAACCCATGAACTATTGGTGATGGTTTCTGGTTTAACGTTTTTAATTATTTTTACGCGAAGTATACGGTTATTTTGGATCTTTGACACATTTCTTTTTTCTTGTGTTTGTACGCGAACAGCACTAACATATATTTGTATTTAGTGTTGTCACATCAGATTTCTAAAATGCGGTAGATAGAAAGAAAAAGAGTAGTAGTTTAGTTTAACTGCTTTTCATGTGCAAAATATACTAAAATTGAAATGTATGAAGAAATCGACTATGAACCGCGTTGCCATTCTATTTTTTTGACAGATGAAAAGTTATAAAAAAGCCATTAAATTAGTCTTGAATATGTTAAAATTTACTAGAGAATGTTAAAATAGACAGCCTTATTTTGACAAGAAAATTCACCCTATCTATCCATTGAAAGTTAATTTATCATTCGAATGTTGACTGCATTTTGGGAACCGAATCATTCGACACAAATGTCATATTTTACTCGTATGGATTCAAAACCTGATCACAACAACTAATTTTTTTTAGGTTGAACATTTTATTGAATACTTTATTAATTAACATTGATAGTAGTATCATTTATATTAGGATCAATTTTCAGTGGGATAATATGCATTAAACAAAGTTTATTTCATTTCCTACTCGATAACTCATGAAGAGAAGAAACGAGTGACACTTAAATTAAAAATCTTTTCTTTTACAAACACTATCACAAAACAAATGCAGCACAATTTTGAGCAATGAAAATTATTACATTTTATGTATTCAGTAATCTACTTTTCGAGTTTGTTGCACAAATTTCACAAGGTAAACAAACCGATCTGCCGAAACATATATATATATATTTCGTTTCACTTAAATTGAAATGAAAAACATAAGGAAAGTCTTCAGTCCGCTTGGGGCGAACAGTACGATACCCTATCCATATCCCTATATGCCCCAAAGAAAAAAGCATTAAGAAGGTGATGGATATCATTTCATTCTATGAAATTTATAAAAAAAAATATTTTTTGAAAAAACGCCCCAAAAAAGTGGGCGTGGCCAAAAACTTTGTATGGGCGATATATTGGAAAAAATATTTGCTAAATATCTTGTTAAACATTTTTTTTGAGTTTCTATGAAAATTTTCGCTGAAAACAGCATTTTAGTGAAAAAAGCCCACAAAAAGTAGGTGTGGCAAAAAATCGTATATGACAGACTTATAAAGGAGGGCAATGCCTACATATCTTGTAAAGGTTCTAATACTCTATCTCTCTAACTTTAGCCTTAAAATGTTTTTTTCTAAATTGTGGGCGTGGCAGTGGGCGGATTTAAAAACTTTTAACACTTTACCATTTCGGGACCGTAAGGATGCTCTAAATTTCAGCTTCCTAGCATACATTTTAAGGCCTCAAAAGTTGATACGGACTATTGCTAAATAGTCTTAGGACTATCATAAATATAAATATGTATATACTTTTATGGGTCTACGACGAATATTAAGGGGTGTTACAAACTATGTGTCAAAATTAGTATACCCTTAGGATAGGGTATTTATGTGTATTATATATTTATTTGTGGGTTGTTTAGGTGTTCATACGAGAAGGATGTAAACACGGAAAAGCGAAAGGTAACAAATAAATTCTTAATTTCAGATCTGGCATCATATTTGTATACAGAAGTAGGTCCCTCGCATGTTTACAGATAGAATTAAAAACCATACAACGCATAAAATTCCACTGGACACCTGAATTTCATCCATTCCCCTGCAATTCAAATTGCAAAAACGTTCGCTAACAGCTCTTCTGCAACTTGAATAATTCCCACAGTTTAGGTCTTAAAATTAGTTTTTATTAACAATCATTGGAGTCCTTGGAGTTAATTTACTTGATTAATTAACTTTTATAAATGCAATATTTAGAGCCAGAAATGCAGAAATCGTAGTAGGTTAACCACAAAAGGACACCTGAGTGGTGAGTGAATGTGGCCCCTTACGATAGGTTAAGAAACATTTTGTGGACCCATGTGTGTATACAAGGAAAAAAAATCAACCATGAATTCAACACACCACATTGGCCCCGTATGGCATACCAAGAAAATAGCCACTAGCTGAGTTGAATAAGCGTGGCATACTTCGAGGCGCCTATCAAAATAAAAAAATTGCGACTACCTACTACGATTTCTGCATTTCTGGGCGCCTGGTACATTGCCATCATTTAAGCCTTGACTGTCCGTAGCCGTTTTGGGGGATTTGTATGTGAATGATTGAATAATTTTGGACAGTGGACCAATTTCAATTTTAAAGGTTAGACAAATTTTCTAAACTATAACTATAACTAAGGACAAAGTTATTGCGATCGTGTGGAAATTTCGAACTCTAACTGAGTATGAGTATGACTATGGAGAAGTCCAAAAAAGTGGGTCCGCCAATGCCGTCCGTCGGTCTGTCTGTCTGTCCGGGCGTCGTATGGCAAAACGGTTCGACGGATTTGCTTCAAAGTTCGTATATAAGGTTCTTGGGATTACATCCCGCAGCATCTTTTCATTTTTTGCTTTATCTTTTGAAATAACGGTACCTGCCATACAATTTTTTTTGTGAAAATCATTTATAACTATTTTTCTCGAAAGTGGTTCCAAAGATTTCGGTTTTTTTGTACTAAGGATGCTTAGCATAGGGTCAACAATTCTGCATACTCAGTTTTTGGAAAACAAATCGACTAACAGTTATTTATAAAACGGGCCATATCTCGAAAACTAATAGAGGGAACTTCAAAAAAATTCACAGTTTTTTTAATTTTTTTTTTTCATATAACGTTTTTCTTAAATTAAATTAAATTCGTTTTCTCAAAAACGGCTTAACGATTTTGATAAGCTTTTGTAATTCGAACAATTATGTTAAAGTGTTCAATGTGCAAAATTACATCTAAATCGTAGGTGTCGTTTTTGAGAAAATCAATTTTTTAAAAACCTAAAAAGTGATTTAAATATATTTCTCACCATTAATTTTCGAATCAAAAACGCATCTCAAGTACCGAGAAAGTTTCGTATGACGCAGTCGTGCACTTTATTTTTTATTGAAAATCAAATTGATCTATAAAGATTTGCTTCTTTTAATAAAATATTTTTTTGGCTTTAACATATACCATACTCAGCTGATATTTGAAAATGGAGACTGGTTCAATTTGCAGAAACCATTGTTTGGATTTGTCTCGTCAATTTCTTTGGTAAACGGCTGTTTGGTTTTTGCATTTATATTTCTTTGTATGCGTTATAAATTGTGTTGTGAGTAAACGTCCTGTTCTTCGTTTTTATTTTTTACTCGAGGACGACGTTATGAACAGGATATAGCTTACTTTATAGCATCCCTACTGCTCTCCCTGTGTAGATCGCGCCAGTTCGAAAATTGTTAAGTATTTTTATATTTGATGAAAAAAAAACAGATTAATGACAGATAGATGCCTCCCTTGGAATCTCAGTAGAAGCGTGAATCCCAAAGGAATTCAAGTGGATGAATCACCACTAATTTTAAAGGTAAGCTGGAAATCGAGGTTATAGGAGGAGGAAGGAAATATTTATTTCAGAATTGATTGGCATTGGTTTTGCTTGATTTCAAGTAACTCGGGAACAACTTTTTTCGAAATAAAGATTCGGAAGGCAAAATTTTCAGATTTTATGCGAATTTCAGCTTCGAAGTATTCTTTGAACAACAAAAATTCTTCGGTTTGTATAAAATCGGACATTTTTCAACGCAAATAAAATAAACAGTTAATCGGGTTCAGCTGAAATTGACATTATAGGATTTTCAATAGACGCTATGTGAAGTTTTTGTACTAGCCCCAGAAAGAATACTTTAACTGCAATACTTACGGCCTCTATATACTAAAAACAATTAATAAAAAAAACATAAACAAAACAAAAGCAATATTCCTTTTATTGTTTGTGTTTAAAGAAAAAGTTTTCTATCCGAAAATCTAAAGTGCTGACAGATTTATTCACATTTATGTGGATTAAGCAGTCTGTTCCGATCTGGAAATAAAATTATGTTTAAGGAGCAAATTAAAGAGATTTAAAAATGTAAGAAAAATGCAGTATTAACACAGTGAAAAATCTTACATTTGTGTCTAAAAATTAAATTTGTGAAATCTTTACCAACAACATAAGTTCTTTCATAATCCAGCGTTGTTTCAATTTTACTACAAATAAAATGCCGAGTTATTGTAGAACTTGGCGAGCTTTTTTAAATATCAGTATTTTTTATGGCAGACTTACGAGGCAAAAGCAAATAACTTTACTAATATGTTGTTTGTTTGGTGTGATTTAGTTTGTAGCGAATATATCTAACCTTGAGTGCGTGTGGTTTTCCAATAAATACCTGTTGAAACTGAATCCATAAATCAACACTTTTTGATTACTTATCTGAATTTTTTTTCCGAAAAACAAATACCCACCTTTTTTAAATAATTAATTATGCATATGTATACTTCTTTCAATTCCAATGAAACAAGACTTCTTTTTTATCGCTTTAAAAATATTAAATTTTTTTTATTTATTATCATATAGATATATAAGTTATATATAACTATACTTATTTTCGTTTTGTCGTTATAGAGAACAATACCAATATAAAAATTAAATAAAGAATACTACGAAAAAAAAAACCATTTCATTACATGCATTTAATACGTGCTTAAAACTAATAACAACTTACCACTAAAAATACGGAAAAATACTAAAATTAAAATATATTTAAAAAAAATACTTGAAAATTATTATAACACACTATGAACACGAAAATAGGAATAGAATCAGGTTTTTAAACTCAAGGTTAATATTTTGCAGAGATTTTTTTTAAACCTAACTAATCAATCTCATTAAGTATATTGGTTGGCGTTATAGCAAAACGTGATTAGATAAATTAATAAATAAGACAAAAAAAAACAACACAAACTAAATTTATATTAATATTATGTAAGAAAGATGTTAATAAAATTAAGAAAGGAATAATATTGTAATAAGTATAAAAAAAATAGAATTACATATAAATAAAAATTGGAAGTTTCGCGTTTTGTTTTAACGCCGAGCGACAGAATAGACAGAATTAATGTGTGTTTCTATTTTTCTAAACTTGTATATCAAATATTTTTTCTTTCAAATTTGTTTTGTTATGTATAAAAATTATAAAATTTAATGGTTTTTTTACATAAATATAAATTGACAAGATTTTGGAAATAGAACAAGTCGTATCTAAATATTGTTGGTGTGGTTGTTAAAATAATTTTTGTTTCCAAAATTATATCAGCTTTTGGTAATCAAAGCAAACATTTTGAAATGTAGCACACTAAAACTGAAATCTTAATCTGCATGTCAATTTATAAACATATATGTATGTGTTATAGACCCGTCCGCGTAATCATTTGAAAAACGAAAATTTAAATAAACTTTCATGTGAAACTACACAAACCGTGTGAGAAAGTGATAATAAAATAAAGAACTTCGGTTAGTGAAAAATCTTTAAAATGATCAAAACCCATGAACTATTGTTGATGGTTTCTGGTTTAACGTTTTTAATTATTTTTACGCGAAGTATACGGTTATTTTCTTGATATGAGAGAACCCTTTCTCGTTTTTGGATCTTTGACACATTTCTTTTTTCTTGTGTTCGTACGCGAACAGCACTAACATATATTTGTATTTAGTGTTGTCACATCAGATTTCTAAAATGCGATAGATAGAAAGAAAAAGAGTAGTAGTTTAGTTTAACTGCTTTTCATGTGCAAAATATACTAAAATTGAAATGTATGAAGAAATCGACTATGCACCGCGTTGCCATTCTATTTTTTGACAGATGAAAAGTTATAAATAAGCCATTAAAATAGTCTTGAATATGTTAAAATTTACTAGAGAATGTTAAAATAGACAGCCTTATTTTGACAAAAAAATTCACCCTATCTATCCATTGAAAGTTAATTTATCATTCGAATGTTGACTGCATTTTGAGAACCGAATCATTCGACACAAATGTCATATTTTACTCGTATGGATTCAAAACCTGATCACAACAACTAATTTTTTTTAGGTTGAACATTTTATTGAATACTTTATTAATTAACATTGATAGTAGTATCATTTATATTAGGATAAATTTTCAGTGGGATAATATGCATTAAACAAAGTTTATTTCATTTCCTACTCGATAACTCATGAAGAGAAGAAACGAGTGACACTTAAATTAAAAATCTTTTCTTTTCTATCACAAAACAAATGCAGCACAATTTTGAGCAATGCAAATTATTACATTTTATGTATTCAGCAATATACTTTTCGAGTTTGTTGCACAAATTTCACAAGGTAAACAAACCGATCGACCGAAACATATGTTTCGTTTCACTTAAATTGAAATGAAAAACAACTTTTTAATTTTGGTTTTTATTGTCCTTGTTTGGTTATCATCAAAGCGTAATACTGCATGCAAATTCGTTGGTAGAATTTGAATGAAAATGTGAAACGTCTTATTGTAGTAGATCCTTCGTCATTTCATGAAAGATCTTGGGTCATCCACAAATATACAAGGCTATGAATTATTTCAGGACCCTTTTTGGTGCCGAAATTGTGTATGTGCATTTATTTAAAAAATATTCAATTGTGTTCTTTTTAATATGTTCAGTTTTTGATGAAAAAATATTGAGAAGGATATTTAACCTAAAGTGCTAATTTAGAACAAGTCAAATTCTCAGAACTGTAATTATGCAGACAGTCGCTCAAATTTTCTATCTGGATATACGTTTGAACCAAAAACACAGTTTGGCATTTTTGTTATCTACATGAATTTTTAAAGTGAATGCCACGGAGCAGTAATTCAGTTGATTGTGTTAGATAGCCCATTTGATTTGTGAGCTAGAATAGCTCCTCTTTGTAAAAAAAAATAGAACCATCAGGTATTGACGATTACGATTGTTTAATATTAATATTTGTTTAAATTTTTATTATAAACATAAACAATTTTACTTTAAAAAAAAAAACAATTATCATATAATAATAAAAGTAAAGTTTCCCGCCCTGTATGATGGCTAAAATGTCAAACGATTTTACACAGCTGATTTCTAAAGTTTAATTCATTAAATTCATTCTATGACATCCTTCGAAAATGAACATTCATCTTTATTCAAAAAGATCATTCGAATGAATAGAGACATTCGAACGAATAGACTATTCAAAATAAGCTATCTCAAAATAAGCGTGATAGTTTCTAGTCTTTTTATACCCTATCCTAAGGGTATATTTATTTTGACAAATAGTTTGTAACACCCCTTAATATTAATCATAAACTCCTAAAAGTATATATATTTATGATCAGGACCAAAACCTAAGACTATTTAGCAATGTCCGTCCGTATCACTTTTGAGGCCTTTAAATTTATACTAGGAAGCTGATTTAGAGCATATACTCGTTAGGGTCCCGAAATGGTAAGGTGTTAACAGTTTTTAAATCCACCTACTGCCACGCCCACAATTTATAAAAAAACATTTCAACGCTTTAGTTTGAGAGATAGAGTGTTACAACCTTCACGAAATATGTAGGCACTGCCCTCCTTTAAAAGTTAGTCATAAAAAGTTTTTTGCCACGCCTACTTTTTGTGGGATTTTTTCACTTAAATGCAGTTTTCTTTGAAAATGTTGAAATGTAGAAACCGAAAAAAATGTTTAACAAGATAAAAATTTAATTTTTTTTAATAGAATGAAATGCTATATATTATCTTCTTAATGTTTTTTCTTTGGGGCATATGGGGATATGGATAGGGTATCATACTGTTCCCCCAAGCGGACTGTAGCCTTTTCTTATGTTTTTGAATGGGTTTGCATTATTTATTAACACAGAAAATTGTATAAATTTCCAAAGCTTCTCTAAATAGCTTTTGCAACCATTTGTTTACTGATTTTAACTGCAAATTTGTGAAGCTTCTATTGATTTACGACAAACTTTTGCACGAAGTTAGATTTAGATTTTTTTAATAAATTTGAACACTATCTTAACAAAAACACTGTTTTTTTAATCCCTTTTAACCACTAATATTTGATCACGTCTCATGGATTAAAAGTGACAGGCGGGGATACTGACCAGAAGTTGCTAATCATTTTCAAATGAGATGGCTGAGCAGTTCAACATTCACCTGTGCTGCGTGCTGGGGCATTCCGGGTAATTGCAAGGCTGACCAACTCGCCAAACTTAGAACTACCCTCTCAATCTTGCTTGAAAAAGGCTCTTAGGCATACCAGTTTCCACATGCAAGCTCTTGTTAACCCTGGATGCAATAGAAAAAACGTACTATATACTACTACTGTAGTACTACTTGTCTGAAAAAGAAGCAGATTTTGCATAAGCTGGATCTGAAACGCTCTAAGAATTTGATTACTCTCAGTAGATCGCAGTCTGATAGGCAGGCATGTAATCAGGCTTGATGCTTACTAAAACGACTTTTTTTTTAGGAGCTGCATGGATGAGGAGGAGGAAGACAAAACTCTACACCTTCTCTGCGCATGCCCTGCTCTCTCTCAGAAACGAAATATCCATCTAGGAGTCCAATCTTAGTTCCCCAATGATCTAAACTCGAGCGACCCTTAATGTCTCTAACGCTTTATAAGCAGCTCAAAATGGTTCATCTGGTAGGCAGAAACTTCAGATCCACGTGGTATCATAATGGAATTCGTGGAAAACCTCTCAAATCCGCAACTTTCCTATTGTTTTGGAAGAAGAAAACCTCGTAACTCTCTAAAAAAAATTGTAACAAATTTACTTTCTAAATTTTATGTATTCCTAATATTTATAACACAGAAAATTAATGACATGGTATACAAAAAATGTGTGAAATAAATTAAACGTATAAGATTTGCAATTAAATGAAAGCCTTGTATTGTATGCGAAAGAAAAATCTATACGAGTAAAATATGACATATGTGTCGAATGATTCGGTTCTCAAAATGCACTCAACATTCGAATGATAAATAAAGTTTCAATGGATAGATAGAATGAATTTTCTTTTCGTTCGAATGTCAAAATACCAACTCTTCCAGTTCGACTAACTTTTTAACGAATTCGAATGTCAAAATAAGGCTGTATATTCACGATCAGGATCAAAAGACGATTTAACAATGTCCGCCCCTCCGTTTGTATAAACTTTTGAGGCCTTTAAATTTAAGCAAGGAAGCTTAAATTTGGTACATATACTTCTTTAGGGCTCGAAATGATTAAGAGTTAAACATTTTTTAATTCGTCCAAAAGCTGTAGTTGAAGCGCTAAAGGGTTACAATTATAACAAAATATGTAAACACTGAACAAGTGCAAGTTTAACATATACCCCCATATCATGGTATCCGTTCCGAAAGGAAGATTCTCCGATTTTATACGAATTGGACAATTTTACTTCATGTTAATTGTTTCGATCAACTGTTCGAAACATTTCTCCGAAAAAACGTAACGCATACCGTCAATATACATTTCACCGCGATGAGCTGCGTTTTTTACATCAGTTTTTGACAGCCGTATGTCAATTTCTCTTCGATTGTCTACGACATATATTCATTGCGGAAATAATTTATAAAAAAAATGTAATCGTTAAAATAATTTATTTAATGCCAAGATTTTGTCCTATGTCGTTTTCCATTTGGTAATAACTTTCTCGTCAAAATTGAAGAAATACGAATATCAAGTCGAGACACACCATCTATTCATCGAATTTTAAAACGCATATGACAGCTTTCAGCGTCAGGAGCTTTTTATGGCGATGGCCGAATTCGGGATCCCATCAAATGTGTCGCGTGACACTAGATAATACACGGTGCAATGTACAGTTTGGTAGCTCATCTGAAGTCTTTCAAACATGCACCGGATTTCGGTAAGGAGATGCGCTGTGGTGTGATTTCTTCACTTTTGTTCTTGAGCAGATAGTGCGCAGGGCAGGTGTAAACATGTTTGGCACTATCTTCAACAGATCAGTCCAACTGCGGACGATATAGACATCATCGGCCGATCCCATCGTGCCGTGATTGAGGCTTTCACGGCTATTGAAGAACAGGCGAAACTAGTTGGCCTTGAAGTGAATGAGGACAAGACTAAATATATGCTATCAACAAACAAACTATCATCAGTCCACCGACTAGGACAAAATGTCACTGTTGATATCAGCAACTTCGAGGTAGTTAAGGAGTTTATCTACCTAGGGGTAAACATCAACTCCACAAATGACATCTTAGTGAAGATCGTTCGAAGAATTACACTATGAAACCGCTGCTACTTCGATTTAGCAAAACAAAACAAAACAATTCCTGACTCGAAGGACAAAGTGCATGGTCTACAGAATCCTTATCCTGCCAGTTCTATTGTACAGCGCCGAGTGCTGGACGATAAGCAGCAAAGGAGAGTTAATACTGGGATCCTTTGAAAGAAAAATACTTCGACGGATATTTGGAGGGCGAGGAGGGCAAATGGAGGAGAAGATACAATCGCGAACTCTATGAGCTGCACCAAAATGTGGATGTAGTCTAAAAATGCCACGAAACGTCGACTATATTACCTCGGGCACATCGAGCGAATGAACAACAACGTTCCAGCCAAAAGGATCATAGCGGTTGCCAGAGCGCTTGGTCTGGACAACTGGAAGCAGCGTGTCCGGGATCGCAGAGGATGGAAAGCTGCCGTGTCTCAGGCAGAGACTCTTCACGGGTCGGGAGGCCGTTAAGTAAGGAAGTGTAAGTGCTTCTGATTTTAATTCTGAATTCAAAGCCAGAAGCAAATTTCTCTTCTTTCCAGGAGATGAACTGTCATTTAAGTACCAAAAGAACACTTTCGGAAGAGTCCGGAAGTCTTCCGAATTGCAAGCCGAAAACGAAATTAGTCATTGTATCAACGTCATGAATCAGTTGTGGATCGGATTGGCATCGAAATTTGACCATCGATACGTAATTTGTCCCACCGTTCACATTATCCACAGAAAGCTGAAAAATGCATGTGTTAATTTAATTTTTTTGACAACTATGACAACTCATACATATATAAGCGATTAGAACGAACAACACAGGGCTGCATTTTTTTATAGGTGTAAGGTAAAATATCTAAACTTTTACACCTTGGGTTGGATTCAAAGCAGAAAAACACTTTCAAACGATTCATTCTAATTCCAAAGGACTTACCCAAAATAAAATCTTATATGTATATTAAGCTACCGATTTTTTTTTTAAATTTTTTTTTTTTACTGTAAAAAGTTTTTTTTTTATTTCTTATCATTGTTTGGAACACTAATTTTTGATTTTTGAAAATGTCAATAATTTTGTCTTAGCAAAGTTTTAAGTTATTTTTTTTCTTTCAATTAGTCTATGTTTTTATATTTTAATTTACTCTCTATGTCTCAGGTTTTTTTTTTGGAAACCACAACTTTTTTTACTTTATTTTGTTAATGTGCGAGCTTACGTACACGAGTTATTAATATTGTCACCACTTACATTTGACTTGGATCAATTGAAAGTCTGACAGGGGGGGTCGAATTTATGTTTTATTGCCTTATTATTAATATGGATACAATTCAGTAATGGTCGCGCTAAGATGTAAGCAAGAGTTTTAGGCTAGAGAAAAGCAGTGAATACCAAGCAATCACCCCTAATTGGAGCAACTGATTAGCTAATCTAATCTTTAGAAAGTGCTTATATAAAGATTTTGGCACCAATGGAGGGAACGCATTTAAGACGTTAATAAAAGTCAACTTTGTATAGTTCACATTATCCCATTCTTCAGAGATTTTCCTAAGGTAACCTAGCTCTGTTTTATTTTTTAATTAAGTATGTACTGCACAGTTCCATATAAACAAAGCAGAAGATATAAGAATAGTCACATATGAAGAGTCGTTTTTATTTGAAGGAGGCGTATTTTTGGATGTAAAAAGACCGAGCAAATTTGTATGCAGATTCTGCCACTGTAACAGGAACCGTTACCTTTATCCCGAAATCTGACTTTTAACGAGTTTGGTAGTTTTTTACATGAAGAACTATGGGCGGAGTGCATGAATCAAATATACAATGCAATGCCTGCGGATGGTATACAATGTTCTTTTCTCTGTATATCCTCTAGAGGAAGCATTGAATGTCTTTAAAAAAAACTAATAAACGGATTTTGAATACACTTAGAACGAAGTGACACAGTGTGCGCAATAGGGAAGTGAACTATTAGAGAAAGAGAGACACCGATTGGTTTTAGATGTCTGTAATGATATTTGCCATTACAGCCGCGACAGCCACCACAGGGTCACGTTAAATGCATAGTCACACCTGCAAATGAAATTCAGTCAATCTCAAGGGGTGTGCCATACTAAAAATCTAAGGAAATTATTGCGAATTTAAGACATGTTTGACAAAAGAGCCTTAACGGATCTGAATATATCTTTAGAAGACGTCCTTAAGCATCTTGAACTTGGAAGTATAGGTCCTAATTTTCATTAAAGCTGACCTGAACCGCGGGGAAAAAACGTACATGTCAATACCATTTAGAACAAAGCTCTATTCGCGTAAAAATTAAGAGTTAGATGAATAGAAATGGAACGGATTAAGAAAGAGACTCCAGGATCTGAATCGGCTGAAGGTGACAATCAAAATTACCCCTTTGCTCCATTTAAGGCGGTATTTGATTTGACTATCCCAATTTCGCGATCGCTTTTATATAACACTTATTTAGATGTTGGTTTCTTATATTTGGTATAATCTTTTCTTCCTGACATTTAAATTGTTAAGGTTTAAATGTTTATAGTGAAATAAATACCTCTTGAACGATAGATTGCATATTTTTATAATGAGCCTTAAAGGTTTAAAACCCTGAAGGATCAATGTTCACAGCATTGCCATCTATCGGAGTCGTTTCAAAATTGGAAATGATATTCAGAGGTTGACACGTATATGTTAAATCTCTTGCTATAGCGTCTCAGACACGCGCCACTGTATGATTGTATCCGTTTAAAATTAGATTTTTGTTTTTGTCTACACTATCCTCCGGGAAAAGGAAATACATATTCGTACATATAACTATAAGCTAAATAGGACAACGACGTCTATACAGATACAATACATACTTGTTTTATTATTTGTTTGTTGCATACTGCAGGTTTTACACATTACATACTGCTAAGACTAGCTACTCAGCGCTCGGCACCAAGCTATTATAACTATTTACATTTTGTCGTCTGGTCGAGCAGCTTTTTCCACAGATCGAACTGTTCGTTCGACTTGATCATATGTACACTGATAGTTTTGCGTATGTTACACGGATTGAAGGCGATTCTTCGATTGAGGAATTCATTGACATGGATACGCTTGATCCCCAGCTGCTGGGCAACAATGCCCGTCGTAAAGACATCCTCCAGCTTAAGGTACGTCTGTTGCAATGCTTTCACATAGAGACCGTGTATTATGTCGGCACTCATTACGTACGCTGGTCCCGTTGTGAACGGTGGAAATATAGTTGCTGAGAACTGTCCCGTTGACACATAGTACTTGGATTTTTTATTTCTAATTGGCTTCCATTTTTTAGCCAATCGGCCGTATATCGAGCGCTTGTCTTTTTGATGTTTATCGATGAACGCCATCAGTTTGGGCACATTTATGAACATATCGTCATCAGTTTTAAGTACGAATTTAGCTTGGGGACAATTCTGATCGACCCATTCGAGGGCCGAGATAGTCTTAAGGGTGAGGTTGTTATAACTATCGACAAAGTGACCCCGAATGAGATCCCCATAGATGTAGTTTTCATAGTTTAGCGCATTCTCCAGCGTTTGATTATTGGTGCGACCGAGAATAAAGGCAATCGCTACATCACGACGCGTACCATAGTGACCCCAGGTCTGGCGAATTGACAATCGAGCCTCCTGATGAGGTTGTGCGGATGTGATAATGATCAGAAGCTTGATCGATTCACCTTCGTCTGGGCAAAGTTGCGGATTAACGTCTAAATGACCACTTTCGTAGATTTGACTCGTCGGAATGCCTTGGGTTGGATCGATGACTGCTGATGAGGATGATGATTGACCAGATGAAGGTGTTTTAAGACGATTTACTGGTATCAGAGCGGACGGTGGTTGTGCAACGGACGATTGAGGCGATGTTAATGGCGGCGGTTTATTGCTATTCTCCGATGATTGAGGTATCTGTGATTGCGGTTGTTGACGTTGTTGTATGTCTTTTGTAGCTGGAAATTGTTGTTGCTGAAGTGGTGGGGCACCTAGAAAAAAAGAAAGGTAAGTGAAATACAAATGGTAAGGGTGCTGCAATAAGCTTCTTACTACTGGGCAATGTTGTTAAATTCTTTAAAATTTTATCTGCATTCTGAACGAATGTTTGTATGTTTGAGGTTGGTATGAAAATAGATTCGGAATCTTGTACTACTAATGATGAATTAATGTCTGAAAAAAGAAGAACAATGTTTTTAGTTGCATTATAATATTTTACACATAACTGAAATAGAACATCGTTAGTGAAAGATATGATATATGTCATCGAAGGTATGCGATAGGCTGGACGTATTAGGCAAGGCATTATGCATATACAAATGTCAAAGTTCGCTAGCTGTTATAATAAACGTCTGCCCACTGGTTGTGGATTGGGATAAAAGCCGATTGAGGTGAACTAACTCAGATATTCAAGAAATTATTCACCTTAAAATTACTTTCTCAACCTAGACGTCTCTACCGCTCCTATCAAAGTTATAGCTTAATTTTTGGCAATGCAGAAGCCTGAAAAATTGGTATGTGTTTCCTAGAAGCAAGGATACAGCGTGCGCATGGAAGATACAAGAAAGGAATTAATCCAAGGACCTTCACTCATACTGTCCATCAAAGCAAATATCATATCCTTTTTGGATTCTTATTACAACAGGGAGAATTAAGTATGTAGATACTTACAAATGCTTGACTGTCTTTCATTGTATTTTTGTGCTGCATCGGTATTTGTTCCATTGCCGCCGCTCCCACCACCACCACCATTACTATTGCTCCCTTGATTTAAGTATCTTAGTCTATTTTCGTTTAAATTATTTAAATTACTATCTAAGTTATGAATTTCCACCATTGTGTTGCCGTTGCTTCTCAATTCATCGATATTACGTTCACTACTGTGCATATTATTTCCTACGACAATTCCGTTCAAGTTACTCAAATTATTAATCACATTGTAGTTGGTATTGCTATTGTCTGACAAGGATGACGACGACGAGGCTAAAGCGGGTGATGCTCTCATATGACTCGGCACTGTGAGTAATGTATTCGAATAGTAGGAAGCATAAATAAATATTGTCAGAACTACAGCGCCAATTACGATAAGAAATCGTAATATGCGACCATTTTGTAGAGCTGCCATTTTTGTCATGATGGTTTATTTTTCAGTGATTTGATCCGACAGTTTGAAGTGTTTCCGCCTCCGGTATGTATTCCACTGTCGACGCTTGTGAGTATTATGGTGCTGATAATGGCAATGGAGACAACGACAAGGATGCTGCCGATACCGGGTGTGGTAGAGGAATTCCTGCAGTCGTCGATGACCTCTTGATACCTCTATTGTAGACGTTAATAGCTTGCAGTTGTGTTTTTGATGTTGAAATCGCACAATGGCATTAGTTGGCCACTTCATTTATGATTATTATTTGCCGCGTATTTATTTTTGGCTTTTAGTCGTCTTGTGATGATGATTGTTGTAGTTTGGTTGCTTCTCCTTGGCTTCCAAACATAGGAGCGTAAGAGTATTCAGTTGACTGCAAAGAAACAAGAATTAAAATAAGTAAGTACAAACACAATAACCGTACATATTGCTGAGGGGTAAAAATGCAGCCAGTCATGGAATATAGAATATGCAATTTCCATGCATGTTTGCATTCGATTGTATGAAAAGTCTGGTTAAATCGGTGATCTTGCGGTTTATGTCAAAGCGGCCAAACGGGAGTTTTTTTTTGCTTAATTAATCATTTGAATTTAGTTAAACCCGGGTCACTTTCCCAGTGGTTCAGACGAAGTTGTTGTTCCTAATCGTTAATTAGCCATAAATAAACTGCCAAATTGACTCTGCAGTAGGGTTCTGGTCCTAAGAACCTAGATTTTGATCCAGTTCTAGACAGCTCGTCTTCAGATTCGTTGCCTGCAATGCCTTGGTGTCCCATCCATATTTGACCTTGTTGTGTTTGGCTAGGTTTTGCAAGGCATCCTAGAGCAGCACTTCATTGTCACAGAATTAACAGTGTCAGACGATAGTGTCTGTAGTGCTGCTTGCCTATCCGGGAAGATGTGAATTCTGGAACCTTTAATTCCTTTTCGGGAAATCAAATTTGCGCAAATCTCAATAGCATGTATTTTCGCCTGAAATACCGTGGGACACATTCCCATTGGTACGAAAAAGGAATGCGACCGCAGTTAAATCTAGCCCTAAGTAAAGTAACAATAGCCGGTAGTATGATTTCCATAATCTTTTGTATAAGCGCTGGTTTAAATGAGCCAATTGGCCTACCTACCTAACCATATCTGGCATGTATTTTCGCCTGAAATACCGTGGGACACATTCCCATTGGTATGAAAAAGGAATGCGACCGCAGTTAAATCTAGCCCTAAGTAAAGTAACAATAGCCGGTAGTATGATTTCCATAATCTTTTGTATAAGGGCTGGTTTAAATGAGCCAATTGGCCTACCTACCTAACCATATCTGGCATGTATTTTCGCCTGAAATACCGTGGGACACATTCCCATTGGTATGAAAAAGGAATGCGACCGCAGTTAAATCTAGCCCTAAGTAAAGTAACAATAGCCGGTAGTATGATTTCCATAATCATTTGTATAAGGGCTGGTTTAAATGAGCCAATTGCTCAGGCGTAGGCTAAAGATTTTACCAGATAAACTATTAACTCTAATCGATCAAGACGTTGTAAGCAGGCATTATCTATTTTTATGCTGCAGCTGTTTAGTTCACAAACGTCAAATATGATTGAACGACGCCATTTTTAAAAAATCTTAACATCTTCCGATAGTGTGATTAGTTTTGCGACATTTTAAAGATAAATTCTGATTTCGATATTTTATATCCCCCCAAATAAAACTGCTTAATAAATCGTTGGGATGAACTTAAGGCTTTGATAATTCATGTCCTCAATGTAAAGGTGAAAGAAAAAAATCGCCAAGAAATTTTCGAAAGGAACATACATATATGTATGTATGACCTTACTAAATGTTTTTCATACTTCTTTCATTTTAGGAACAGGAGACGTTTTAATTGTTTAAATAGGTGAAAATTAAACATTAAAATCCTATGGAAACAAATTTTCTTATGTAATGATCTTTAAAAATAATTTTATTAGAAAACTGTAACTACACATTCTTTTTAAAACGATTCCTTATATAACAATGATTAAAATGTAGGTGTACATATTGCTGAGGGGTAAAAATGCAGGCAGTCATGGAATATAGAATATGCAATTTCCATGACAATTTCCGCAAGATTTCCGGTGATAACTGTTCGCATTCGATTGTCTGAAATGTCTGGTTAAATCGGTGATCTCGCGGGTTATAGAAAACTGTAACTACACATTCTTTTTAAAACGATTCTTTATAAAACAATGATTAAAATGTAGGTGTACATATTGCTGAGGGGTAAAAATGCAGGCAGTCATGGAATATAGAATATGCAATTTCCATGACAATTTCCGCAAGATTTCCGGTGATAACTGTTCGCATTCGATTGTCTGAAATGTCTGGTTAAATCGGTGATCTCGCGGGTTATAGAAAACTGTAACTACTGATGTACTAGGAAAATAAACAAAATAGCGTTTTTATTTTCAGGTGAAAAATTACTAGCAAGCCAAAAATTACCAATCATTTACATATAGTAATGCAAGCAGGATCAAATCTATTTTTGAATAATCACGTTTACATTTAAAGCAACACGGACGTCTTGTTAATTTTATCACGAATTGGAAATGCTGATGCTACGTGGTAGCTTAAACACGGTATTAAATCGATATTATAATATGTGCCGATGATATGAAAATTTTTAAATCTGTCAACAACCAGGATGACAGAAATCTTCCCCAGAATGACATTAATAGTTTCGGTACTTGGTGTGCTATGGATGGTTTAATCATTAACCCATCTAAATGTCAACTAGGACCACTAAGAGGTGGTCCAAAGAATTTGATGACCCCTACGTTACTCAGGCATTGTACAATTCATTCGTCCGTCCGCATCTTGAGTATGCTTTACAAGTTTGGACCCCGTACTACAACATTCACTCAAATCGAATTGAATCCATTCAACGTAGCTTTATTCGATTTGCTCTCAGAGATCTTAAATGGAAAGATCCGTATAACCTTCCCCCCTACGTATCAAACTTTTACAAATGATACCCCTTTCTCAACGAAGAGTTAATAGTGATATGGTTTTCTTGAAGCAGCTTATATCTGGTAATATTGATGCACCTGATTTGCTTTCTTTAATTCACTTTAACTGACGTGGAGGTGCTCACAACTTACGATGTGTGAATTTGTTATTCAGTCCTTATCATAGGACGAATTATGGCAGGAATGAAGCTATTAGTCGTATGAGTAGAATTTATAATTTAAATGATCATGTGATTAATCTGTATGTTAGTAAGCTGAAACTTAAAAATATTCTGCATAGTCATGTTCTATTGTCTTATTGTTAGTTAATTTTGCGTCCATTGTGTTTGTGTTAGCTCTTATTTATACTTATATGTCTGTTATATTTGTTTAATATATGTATATACTAACACCTGCACTAATTGTAAGTGATGAGCCTGTGGGTGCACTTTTTGTGCCGGCAAATTTCTGCTCTTTATAGTGGCTTGCATTATACACTCCACGACACAGATCTGATAGTGTTATAAAAAACTGAAATTGTAATGTACACACTTCAGGAAAAACATTTACAATAAAACACTTGTTCAAATTCAAACGACCTTTGGCTGATGTACAAGGTTCTTTGTTGATTTTACCAACGTTTTTCTTTGAGAGAACCAAAATTTAAACTACCTGATTTCACCAGATTGCACAAAATAACGCTCAACGCCGCTAAGGAAATTCATCAAAACGACTTGGCATCACCAATATCTATAATATCTAAGGACACTTTAAATATAATTTTTTTTTATTTCAGTCACAGTAGTTTGATTTAAACCCGGGAGCAAACTTCCAAAATAACACCCACATCCAAAATCTAAAAAAAAACACATTCAAACCCATGTAATTTCTTAACCACTTAACCTATCGCGATTTCAATACCCCAGATATGAGTATAATTAAGTTTTCCAAGTGGGTATTATTGTAGAATGTATTGCAGACATATGTTAAGACCCGAGCTATTTTTGAACCACTTAGTCGATATGGATCAAACATGTATGTACATATATACTATTTAGTGTCAATATTCTTGCCCAACCTGGTAAAGAAAAAAAATTTTTAATAATAAGAAAAAAAACACGGCTAATGAAGTTTTTCCAAAATGCAGCGCAATCAGCTGGTGTCATTGGAAAGTTCTCATGTGTATATTTGGTTTCCGTTATAAATGATGAATTTAGATTCTAACTAGTTTTTTAAAAATAAAAGTTAATTGCAAATTTCAGGAGTAGATTTAAAATCGAAAGAAAAACTCAGGTTTTTAAAAACTGTATGTAAAAAAATTTTACATACGACTTCAAATTCTTGAATAACACAGCCCTGCCTTACTTTCGCGCTTTGCTTAACTTAAATTTTTCAGTATGGATAAAAGAAGTAGATCTCAAAAAATATATCCAGTTTAACGAATACTCAATATAACGAATGTCCAATATAACGAACATACTTTAGTTTTAAATTAATATTTCTATAGTGTGAATAAAGCATAGATTTAAGGCTTGATTTAACGAATGTTTTGCAAATTCGTGTACAAAGAAACAAACTTTATTGAGATAATGCAAGCGTAAATTTACTTTTGTCAAAATTTTTCATTTTTATGCATATAGGAGTATTCCTAATTCTGTAATGTTAGTGTAAAATCCCTGGTGATCGGATACGTAATTTAAAAACCTTTGTCGGATTGTTTTTTAAATTTTATGACTTTTTATCCTTACCTTCTGTATTTCATTTCGTGATCAATTATCGGTTGTTCTGGCAGTTTATTCTAGGTAATAATTCAAAATGTTCGTTAACCGAAAGCGTTTTTCTTTGGGCGACAAAGTTAACTTGTTTAGATGGTTTTCAAAAAGTGCAAAAACAACATCCAGAAAATAAAGTCGTATCAAAGATTTATTTTCCAAATTTTTAGTGATCATAAAAAACCAAACTTTTAATTGATTTGTCCTTTCTTATTATAGGTATTATTACGTTGCAAAAAATGGTACGATCGATTTAACGAAAGGCAGTGCATTATATAATTCGTATATTGGACGTTCACAACGGATAAAGAAAGCGTAGGAGGCCTTGGTTTAATAAGGTACCACAATTGATCCACAGCTGTGGTACGACCAATTCTCACTTATGGGCAATAGTATACTGGACGGCTCTAAGTAAAGCCTATACCATAACCAAACTCAAGAAAGTTCAGAGAATGGCGACACAAGTGCTATATGATCAACGCCATCACATGCCATTTGCAAACATCTTGCACCTTTTCTTCTGGACCTGCAGAAACCAAATATGACAACGCGATCATACTCAGAGAGTCTGGATACTGGTCTGCAAGACCAAACAAACTCTACCTAGAGAACAAATACCACATGTCACATGTTTCAGTATTATCAGTTTTTAATTTAATTCAGTATTATCAGTTTTGAACAATGATAGCACCTCTAATGATAAGTCCAATATATATTTCCACAAAACCTATACAACCATTGAACGCGTTAACTTTATTACTTAATTAAATCAGTCCGCCCAAAAGTGTATTCCATAAATGGGCTGGAAAATGTGAAAGGTATTGACCATACACATGCGTGATGGGCGAATCACCGAATTATTCAGTCAAAAATTAAAGCCTATTTAAAAGGCATTCAAATCATTTCATGGCAACTTGTCTTGGACATGGGGGTTGTTTCTTTGAAAATAATTAGTAATGCAAATATTGGTACAATACAGCAAAAACCTTCTTCAATTAAACAGTGTGGTTTACCATTTTTTTTTATTTATAAGTAATTAGTTGTTTTTTACTAAAAAAAATTGATTAAACTTAATGCGCACTTCAACACCGGACATTGATAGGAAACTTAATCAAGTTAAATTGCCATATATAACGCGTTTTTTAATAGCTACATAAAAGTGTTCTATTAGATTAAAAATGCGCCCTTAAACTTTTTTTTATGGTCCGTTATGATAAAAACGTCATAGTTTAAATTTTTTTGATTGAAGCTCAATATTGACTTAATTGCCTTTTCAATAAACTTAATATGCGTTTTTGGACATCAACCTGAAAAAGATTTCAGCCCGATAGTCCGAGTTTTAATTCAATCCAAAATTGTTATATCCTTATTGAAAAACTCTTAACAAGCAGCCGAAGGGGCAAAACGTTTTCAAAATATAGTACATATAAGTATGAAGAATGTGTTAAAACTTAAACACCGGTTGCATTTTATAAAATGGGTGGTATGTACGAGTGTGGCAATGCGATGTATAGGAATTGCTAATGTAAAAAGAAGAGGCAGCGTTACTCTTTATAGGGCCTGAAACATTTTGGGGTTAACAAAAATGCGACGTTTCCACAAAGTACAGAACCGAGGTTAAAACTAAACTGCCATAAATTTTACTTAAATCCGGAGATATATCATACAAAATTTAATCTGTTAAACACAAGATTAAAAAATAATCTAGAAAAAAAGGGTTTACATGTAAGAATCGTCTTGTGGGTAAAGTAACCAATTTACCATACCTGGATATGTCAAAAGTGTCGTTTGTTGCTGAGAATTGAGAGTGAGGAAGCGCAAATTTGAAAGTCAGAGAGTGCGTTGAGAGAAAACCCTTATGTTATTCTCCTTTTTTTTGGTAATCCACCATGTTATCTTTCGTCTTTAATCTCGGTTCATCTTTCGGTGGAAATGCGGCTTATACCAGTTAATACACTTTTGGGATTCTATTACCTAGACTGATCACATTTTGAAGTCCTGCGGTGATTGACCATTCCACAAACGGACTCCATATTCGGTAAGATATTAAATTAAATAAAAAACATCTTTGTCAAACAAAAGCCTTTTGACCTTCCAAATAAATAAAGTTCGATAAATTACAAAACTGATATTATTATTGAAAAGTTATGTATATGAAATGGTTTGTTTCAAATCTTCGTTTTTCAGGTGGAGATCTTTGCCATTAAAACTCAATGGCAATTGGCATCCTGGTTTTTATTGATGGGCATTTTATTGCGGTGAATGCACCAAATACCGAAATTCTAATTTTACCAAGGATCATACAATTACGATGTGGCTGCTTTACAATTGCACCAAAGGGTTTAATACACCTGCCCAGAGTCCTGATCTTAATCCTCTGCAGAATTTGTGTTTACATGTGAAAAAAAGTTGTTAAAAGCAATCCTAAGACCCGAAATCAAATGATTCAATTTATTCAAGAGGAATGCGCAAAAATACCTAGCGAATACGACCTTAAAAATTATACAGATCGATGAACGCAGACTACGAGAAGCTATGCTTAAAGCTGAAGGAGGCAAAAAAAATATTGAATAAAAATTATGTGATAAAATGGACTTTTAAATGCGACAATATGTAAAAAGACTTTATTGACACTGTATTTTTCTCAATGTTTAAGTTTTTGTTGTTTTTTCTTATGTTTTTTTAATAAAAGTGAATTTTTTTTTTTATCTGGTCTCTTGAATACTAATTTAAGGAGTGTAAAGAAAAAAAATCTATAGATGAGTCTTTATTATCATGGAAAAAGTAAACTGAAGGAAAATGTTTGCTTATAACAACACTTTCTTGGCAAACTGTATATACAATACCGGAATTCTATTTCAAATTAACAATTCAACATTGCGCACCACAAGTGCAGAGTGTTACATAATAATTAATCCTTATAAAGCCAAAGAATCTGTAGCCAAATGCAAGTATGATACCTAAACAACAACAACAACACAATTCTGGCAAAACTACTACAAACAACGAACTAAGATGAGACAAGACTAGACCGAAGAACTGCCATCGCAGATAGGTACGATACGATACAGGTTCATTAAAACGGTGGCTGTGGCAACTGGCATCATCATCATCGTCAGCATCAAGTGATGATGCTGCCATGTGAAGTATTAAAACGTTAAGAAGGCTGTCTCCTCTCCACTTATGAAGTAGTTAAAATCAAAGACGAACCGAAAAAAATTAAAATGAAATATGAGTAGTCTTAAGCCTGCAGCCAAAGAAACCTTGATTCAAGCAGTATCATAACCATAACCACAAAACAGTGCGTAATCGAGTGTAGTAATGGGGAAGAGATACACACTCTCTAATTGCAAAACACTTTCTTTTAGAGCAGCGACAGCGGCGCGGTATCGTTGGCGCTGCCCGTTTAACAATAAAAAAAAAACATATTTAAAAGAAAAAATAAAATCAAGGATTCGGCAAGCTCTGATTTGACGCGTTTGTTATTCCTTGACGAAGCACTTGAATGCTTTCAGTATTTTGATTAGTAAGGTTTTTTTTTGGGTTTAATGAAATTATTATCTGTGTTACTTTTCCCGCGCGACGCACCAGCCTTGGTTGAGCTGCCATTGCGAATTAGTTTAGCCACGAAGTGTAAGATTTCTATGTGATTAGGTACGAGTTGTGCTTTCGAAATTACGTTGTGCGCGTGGGACAACGGAATACCAAATCGAACAGAGAGAGGGAAACTCACACATGTGTGCAAAATGCTGGTGTTAATGTGCGACAACAAAGCCAATATAACTGTTTATAATTTCTGAGGGTATCCGCAATGGGGGGTTGCAATAAAAATATAGATAGCGTTGTAGCTAAATATATATTGTATACTTATGCATCGGTTCGGTGTTTGGAGTCGTTCATATTTTATTAGCTTTAAAATTAACAAACATGCTTATTGAGTTGATTTCGACAGAACAGCCATAAAAACACTTACTCATAATACAATTTACTATTGAATAAAGTACCAAAAAATAAAAGGAATTTATTAGATTTAGCCCTAACAAATACAACTTGCTTGATTATTTGTGTGGCAGGCGTTCAAAACAAAATAAACATTAACCGTTAACGGCCCATATCCCAGCTTTTACAAAAATTGTGTGTGCAAAGATATTTTTTTGTGACACGAATCGAAGGAACCTACATGCCAATCCCAAACGGCAACGATAAGATTTTGAGAAGCTTTTCATACCTTATACCTTACTCTTGGGTGTTTGTCAGACTTTCGCAAGAGGTGAGGTTGGATTTGAACCTGGGACAGCTCGCTAAGTAGTCAACTAAAACCACAAACGCGGCAACCTGCTTTAAGGGAAAATTAATTTATTTTTGTGTGAGTGTAATTTAAACAAGAATTAGACTTCGGCCCAATCCAGAGTCCAACGGTTTCTTCGAAAATACTGGGTCAACAAAAACAGTCATCATTTAATTTTCACACATTGGAATGATTTTTTACACTGTGTCAATTGACTTTTTATCCACAACTTTAACAAAGTAAATTGCTTATATTTTTTTTTTAAATTTAAAATGTTTATTGCGTACATTAGTTTGTATTTAATATTAAACAACAATGAGTTCAGCGATGATGTTCTGGCTGATTTTTTTTTGGCGACATATCGCTCGACACCAGATGACACCGGCTTTCGCCGAATGAGATGCTCCGTGTGTGGACGCATCGAAAAATTTTGCCCACAATGAGGTCTGAAAAAAAGAGATTAGGTGAGAATCAATCGAAATTGTAGCGAATGAAAAGTGGTAACCAGAAGAAGTTTTAAAATGTCTTTATGGCAAGGCTGCAAAAGGCTGTTCGATTTTGTTAATCAGACCTATTTATACAATAGTTTTGCCCAAAACTGCAGAATCAAATGATATAATTTTAGTGAAGAAACTTTTTGCCTATTGCGTTAATACTTTCAAATATAACCAAAATGATCAGGACCGTTTGTCCAGCATTAAACATATATTCCAAGCGGATTACTTGAGCAGCTTCTCATGACTCCCATTGGTAGGATACGAAATTGAAACTCTTCGGTCAGCAAGCCAGCGTAAAGTTCACAAATCCCAATTCATGAGTGAATTCTAAACGAGAATATCACAATAGGCCAACTGTAGCCGCAGTGATTTGGGTACTAAGTCGAACCTCCTTTTTAATCTAATCTAACCTTGGCTAGTGCATGAACAATTGAACTTAGTGAACTCATGTAGAATTATACCAACCGGACCTAATCTTGGACATAATCTTGAACATAATTTAATTAACATTTTGGTTTTAATTGTTTTCGCTTTCTGTAAACAAAAAGACAGTCATCACTTAATTTTTGCACATTGGAATAACTTTTTACACTGTGTCAATTGACTTTTTAACGACAACTTTAACAACGTTAATTGCTTATATTTTTTGTTTTAAAATTTAAAATGTTTATGGCTTACATTATTTTGTACTTTATAATAAACAACAAAGAGCTCTTTAAACAGCTTCAGTCGCCATAGATACAGTTGAAGTAAATGCAACAATCGCTTCACGTAAAAATCTAAATTTTAGGTAACAACTGAAATACTATTCTTCGATTCTACAATGTTCATCGTTAACGACATTAAGAAACTCCCTGATTACAAATAAATAACTTCAAACAAATGTGCAATTGAAACCATTTTTTCTTGGCAGATTATGTATTCTGGAAAACTTTCACATTCAAGATTAACTGCGAGCTCTTAAACTATTTGCAATGTCGATCGATCCTATACCATTTAACACGAAAAAACGAACTAATTTCAAGTCGAGACACACTATCATTTTATCGACTTTAAAGCCGCATATCACAGCATTCATCGTCAGGAGCCCTCATGGCGATGGCCGAATTTGGGATCCCGAAAGCGAGTGACCTTAGGAAACACGCGGTGCAATGTGCAGTAGCTCATTAGAACTCTTCGAAACAAGCACCGGATGCCTTGTCTCAAGCAGAGGCTCTTTACGGGTCGGTAATCTGTTTTTTTTAGGCACTGCAAATATGTTATTATGAATGTGTGTCTTTAGCCTACATGCTTGGAAATGAAACTTCAAAAATCTCTGAGATTGCAATCCTCTGCCTAGAGCTGTATACGAAAATGGCTTCAAGAATTTGTAATTCAATTTTAAAGAATTTATAACCAAATATCTTAGAAAGGAAAAGGCTAGCTAGCACACGCTTCATGCTCGTATTCCAGCGGTTCCATTAAAACCTTTTTGTAATGGATAACGATCGATATAAAGTTTATGGATTGTAATATGTACCTACCTATACTTAGAATGAAGTATAACTGTTAACTTACTTTTAGCATTTAAAGTAAAGATTGGCTCTTAACCATTCTGATTGTCAAAGCAACTACTTGTGGCTGTCTATTCTCAATACAATCAGTGCTTTCTAGACAACCTTGGGTACCAACGTAACGTCAATCAGTGGTACCGGTACTTTATTCAACGTATTTTTTATTACAGTTCCTAAAACGTTTTTTTTTAAAGGTCGACCGCTTTATGACGGCACTTACAAAACCATGACTTTCGTTTTAATAGCCTACAAATCACTAAGTCTACTTTGTTTGTTCTATTGAAGTCAACTTATTTTTTTAAATACATATGCCACCTTTAAGGTGCGATCAGACGGTCACCCAAACTTGTCATCCGGATGATATGCTGACGTCAGAAAACTTGTTTTTTTCAGAAGGGATAACCGCTTAAGAATAAATTCTACGTCATAATGACGTAGTGAAAACATGAAGAAAAACTGTGATATTTATTGATATTTATTGAAGTTTACACAAAGAAGCTCATAAGAGTTCGTCGTTGAGTTCCTCCTCCAGAACCCGTCAATGCATTCGGAACCAAATATCTTACGAAGAAATTCTCTCAAAACGACATAGAATATCTTCATCTGCTTTAGAAAGGGTCTATACTTCGTTTTCAGATGTGATACCAGAGCTTCGGTAGAACAAGTCCCTTATTGTTATGTCATATGCGGCTTTAAAACCGATAAAAAGGCGGTGAGTAACGTTCTGAAATTAATTAATTTTCCTAAGGATCCGCCATAGTGTGAACATTTGATAAATTATAGACCTTGCCTAAAACCGGACCGTACCCCGGTGAAAATTCAATGCGATTCAATTCGCAGTTTAAAGGGTCTCATTTCTTGTGAAACCAAAAAACGATGCTGAGATTTCATTCATCAGGCATACATTCTTCCGACCAAACTTTAAAATGAGATGTTGTATGCTTTTTTCGAGGCATCTCCTGTTTCCTTAAGTAGTTCAGCTGGTAGACCGTTCGGCGCAGTTTAGATATTGCTATCCTCCCTTAATTTTGGTCGGATGGACGAAATTCAACAAACCGAAATCCTTCACAAAAAAAACTGTCTATGCCATTAGCATGTCTATGCAACAACGTATATGTTTATATGAAAACCTTAATAATTTGTCAAAATGAATCTTCATAGAAGCGCTATATAAACGGTGAACGTTTTGGTAGAATCCTACCAAACCCTGGTAGGGTTTTCCAGTCAAATCCTATAAAACAAAAATTTTGTACCAATTGATACATACAAAACGGAAATAATTTCAAATTAACTCAAAATCATTTGTGCCAAATAAAAGTACATATGTAAACACAGACTTATTGAATAAACTCGTTTAAACGCGTTATATTTTTTTTTGTTGCCTGACAAACACATTTTCATTTTCATGAACTCGTTTAAACGCGTTATATTTTTTTTTGTTGCCTGACAAACACATTTTCATTTTCATTTGTTGATTTGAAATTGACAGTTGACACTTACTTACTTACTTAACGGCTCCCGACTCGTGAAGAGTCCATGCCTGAGAAACGGCATCCTTCCATCCCTCCGATAGCGGGCACGCTGCTTCCGGTTGTCCAGACCAAGAGCTCTGGCAGCTTTAAAACGGAGGTTTCGGACCTGGGGGCTGAGATTCGAAGATCCTCTTGGCTGGAGCGTTGTTGTTCATTCGCTCGAAGTGGCCGAGCTAATGTAGTCGACGTTTTTTGACTTTTTGGACTACAACCACATCTTTGTGCAGCTCATAGAGTTCGCTCCATCGCTCTCCTCGCACACAGGTCCAAATATCGGTCGAAGGATTTTTCTTTCAAAGAATCCCAGTATTAACTCTCCTTTCCTGCTTATCGTCCATAACTCGGCGCCGTATAGGAGAACAGGCAGGATAAGTATTCTGTAGAGCATGCACTTTGTCCTTTGAGTCAGGAGTTTGAACCCATTTGTTTTTCCAAACCCAATTTATAGCGGATTCCTAGGGTAATTCTTCGACGGATCTCCACTAGGATGTTATTTGTGGAGTTGATGTTAATCCCCAGGTATATGAACTCCTTAACTACCTCGAAGTCGCTACTATAAACAGTGACATTTTGTCCTAGTCAGTGGACAGATGATTGTTTGTTTGTTGATAGCATATATTTAGTCTTGTCCTCATTCACTTCAAGGCCAACAGGTTTCGCCTGTTCTTCAATAGCCGTTTAAGCGTATATCACGGCACGCTGGGATCGACCGATGATGTCTATATCGTCCGCATACCCCAGTAGTTGGACTGATCTGTTGAATATAGTGCCTTTCGTGTTGACACCTGCCCTGCACAACAACTAGAGTGAAGAAATCACACGACAGTGCATCTCCTTCTTGAAATCCGGTGCATGTTTGAAAGAGTCCATATGAGGTGCTGCCAAACTGCACATTGCACCGCGTGCTATCTAGTGTCACGCGACACATCTGGATCAGTTTTGACGGGATGCCGAATTCGCCCATCGCCACAAAAAGCTCCTGACGATGAATGCTCTCATATGCGGCTTTAAAGTCGATGAAGAGATGGTGTGTCTCAACTTGAAACTCGTTGATCTTTTCCAGGATTTGCATTAGTGTGAAGATTTGGTCTACAGTTGATCTGCCGGGCCGGAAGCCACAGTGTGTTGCAGAAAGGTTTGAGACGTTCACACAGTACGATCTTATATGCGACATTAAGCAGGGATATGCCTCGATAGTTCTTGCAAGGCATAGGATCGCCTTTCTTGTAGATGGGACATGTGGAGCTCATGGTCCAGTCATAGGGCATGCTTTTCTCCATCCAAACTTGGTTGATGATTTGGTGCATGCGCCCTACCATAATATCACATCCGTATTTGAAAAGCTCTGCAGGTAGACCATCAGAGCCGGCGGCATTGTTGTTCTTTAGCTTTTTAATAGCTAATCCAACCTCTTCTATACTGGGCGGAGGGACTGGTTCTTCATTGACTGGACGTTGGTTCTCTTCTGGCCCTATCACTCTCTTTACATTTTGTCCGTTTAGCAGCTGCTGGAAGTGCTGCTTAAATACATTTACTATTCCCTGCGCATGGGTGACTAGGTTTCCATCGCTGTTACGAAGAGCCTGCGTTCCGGTCTTAAAGCCAGCAGACAGTTTCTTGGCTTTCTTATAGAACTTCCGGATGTTGTTTCGGTCGCGGGACTCTTCGATCTCCTTGAGCTGGGAGACTGCGTGCTCTCTTTTCATTCTACGCAGGATATTTTTCTCCTCCCTTCTCCTGGCTCGGTACTCATCTTTTGCTGCCCTTGTTTTCCTCTGCAGCGTTCTAATGTGTACATCTGGGGTGGTTGGTATCCTAGGGTGGTTTCGGCTACCTCCTTGATGATGTCGCGATACTGAGACCACTGGTTGTTGGCGTCTGTGGTAGGTGAATGCACGGTGAGGAGTTTCTCACTCAGGCGCTCTTTGTAGGCTCTGGCGACTCCAGATGTGCTAAGGCGTCCAACGTCGAATTTCTTCTCTTGGGCAGTTCGCAGCTTCTTCTCGTTGGACAGTCGAGCTCTGAATCTAGCTGCAACGAGAAAATGGTCAGAGTCGACGTTTGCCCCTCGGTAAGTGTGCACGTTCAAGATGTTGGATGCGTGCCTCGCATCGATTAGCACATGGTCGATTTGGTTGGCGGTTCGACCGTCTGGAGAGCGCCAGGTTGCTATGTGGATCCTTAGTCGTGGAAACCTAGTGCTACTTATCACCGTATTACAAGCTGCTGCAAAGTCAATTAGTCGGAAGCCGTTATCTGTTGTCGTTTCGTGGAGGCTCAGCCTCGTCGGTAGGGGCGTGTGCACATATTAGGCTAATGTTTTGGAATTTGGAATTTAGCTCTGATGCGGATCACAGCCAGGCGATCACTTATCGGCTTGAAGTCCATTACTTTGGATCTAAGCCGATTTCCCACGACAAATCAGCATCCTCTTTTGTTACAACTGTAATATATGTCGCAATTTTGTCTTTTCATAGTACCTGATCCTATCCATCGTATCTCCTGGATCGCGGTAATGTCGGCCTTGTACCGCGAGAGGACAGACTCAAGTTTTTGAGTAGCACCTGGAGTGTAGAGTATCCGCACATTCCATGTACACACTCGCATGTCCGTTAACGTTCCGGGTCTAGTTTGCCTTTGAGGTATATTTATATCCGAGGCTGCCATAGTCTTTCCCATAACTAGATGTTTTTGACGTGGTCGGGAAGTTACCCCGACGGCACAACCCCCAACCTGGAGGGCCAAGCCCTGTTCTTGACCCTAGGACAGTAGGCCGGTAATTCCGGTGCCAGTAACCCACTTCGGGGATGTGAGTGCTGCCGTTCAGCTCTTTTCCAACACCCTAGCTTAGTGTTGGCTATCCCTATAGACCTGGGCTTCAAATAAGTCGAAGCAGCTCATATAGGGAGATCACTTGTTTCACCTAACTGGAACTGTGGAAGCCGCCGTTGATCCATCCGTAGAATTCCTCCGCCGCGGTCCGGAAACAGGATAAGGGCCTTAGTGAGCTGGCACTCCCCCCCCTCTCTCGTCAGCTGCCACCAACGACCTTCCACAGGGTTTGGTTACCCCATCTCCAGTCGAGGTACTCGGCACCCAGCAGTCACCACGGGGAGGTGAGAAGTAGGAGTTGGTGGTGTTATGCTAAAGTGAGAACGCTTGTGTTCTCACATAATCGCAATCACTATCCTTTTGAATATAATCCTATATCAAACGCCTTCGTTCATAGACGAATAGACGAACCTTCAATAAGATGTATCAAAGCGATGCTAGAGAGTCGGAAAATAACTTCAACATCAGCACTGACCTCAGTATCAGTAATAGTATCCTCCCTCGGGGAGGAGTTCTCTCACCCCTACTATGGTCAATGGTTATTGACAACCGACTCCAAGACATTAGTAATTTAGGATTCCACGTAATTGGATACGCCGATGATCTGGTTATCATTATTAGGGGTATTGAAGCAAACGATGTCACTACACGTATGCAAAATGCTCTTAAGATAGTCTTGGATTGGTGTTACAGAGAGGGGCTCTCTATCAATCCAAATAAGGCTGTCATAGTTTCTTTCACAAAGAGAAGAAATTTAAATCTAAACCATATTTCCATAAATGATAATCTCATAGAGTATTCCGACGAGGTTAAATATCTGGGAGTGATCTTGGATAAAAGACTGAATTGGAACTCACACCTGAATAACAAACGCAAAGCATCGAACGTTTTCTAGGCCTGCCGCCGCATATATGGAAAAACCTGAGGTATCTCCCCAAAGATCACCCACTGGATCCATACAGCAATGATTAGGTCCATTTAAACATACGCTTCTATTATATGGTGGAAGAAAACCACCCAACAGTCCGCGATGAACAAACTAAACAGAGTCCAATGGCTCACATGCATTGGTATTTCCGGTGCCATGAGAACCTGTCCAACAGCGTCCATAGAAGTAGCTATAATAGGACTCAGAACCCTCCACATTTTCATAAAGAAAAGTGGCAATATGCAGCGCTGCAAGTTTGAAACAAACTACAGAGCAAACCATTAGTAAAAACATAGAACTAATACCCTATTCACACCGCACAAAAATTCGAGGTTTCCACAAACAGATTTCGAAATCGCGTCAATGCATTCACACCGAACACTACCCGGGTTTTGTTTGACGTTTCAGTCAGCTATCGAAAAATAAATATAATAAATAAATAAATATAGTATAATGAATCTGCTTTCGGAAATTCCCGAACTAGACATGATCTGCGCGGTAACAGATCGAACAACAAAAACACTATGCTTCAATTTATTTATTTCTACTGAAATCACAAACAGAGAAGCATGGGTTGGCAACAACCCACCTAATTGCCAAAATGGCCTAATCTGGTATAGAATGGTTCAAAATTGGACTCTGGGGTGGGAGCTGGTATCTACGGTCTAAACAAAAATGTCTCAATACCCATGGGAAAAAGTCCCAGGGTATTTTAGGCAGAGCTCCATGCCATTTGGGAATGCGCAAACCTAATCTACACCTCAGGTATTAAAGGCGCCAACATCCATATATTCACGGACAGTCAAGCACCTATTAAAGCCCTTAGACCAAAAAGGTTATACAACCTTTCAGAAACGAATCCAAGAAGATACTGAATCTATCTAGGCATGATATAAAAAATCTTATTGGTTACCTAACCGGCCACCACAGATTAAGATATCACCTTCACAAGCTAAAAATAATCGACTCACCGGAGTGCCGACTGTGTCTTGAAGAAGACGAAACCGCAGAGCCCATCATATGTTTATGAGTGCCCGGCCCTATACGGAATAAGAAGGACAGCTTTTCTGAGAGAAGTAATAAGCACCCATGCAATTAAGAATCTTTCTGCAGATCGCATCACCAGCTACATTAGGAAAGTAGAGGCGCTACTTGACTAAGCTATGTTTCTGACTTTTAGCACAAAAGATCTTCTAGGTTGAAGTGCAATCCCTATTGCATCGCTAAGAAGTCAGAAATTAAAAAAAAAGTTATCAAAGGTTACCAAAACTTAAAAGGTGTTTGTTAAAAAACCATAAAATTAAAACAAAAATGAATCTCATTATATCAGCCCGTAATAGTTTTCTAACATAATTCTATTTCTTATTTTTTGTTGACTCTTTGTTTACTTTGTTTAGTTTTTTTATACACTATCCTAAGGGTATATTCATTTTGACATATAGTTTGTAACACCCCTTAATATTCGTCGTATACCCATAAAAGTATATATATATATGATCAGGACCAAATCCTAAGACTATTTAGCAATGTACGGCCGTCCGTCCGTACGCAATTTTTAAGCATTTAAAATTAAGCTAGGAAGCTGAAATTTGGACCACATATTCCCTAGTGCTCCGAAAAGTGTAAACATTTTTTGAGTACGCCCACTGCCACGCCCACAATTTAGAAAAAACCGTTTTAAAGCCAAAGTTAGAGAGATATAGTGTTACAACCTACACAAGATATGTAGGCACTGCCCTCCTGTATAAGTTTGTCATATAAAGTTTTTTACTGCGCCTACTTTTTGTGGGTTTTTTTTTAATAAAACGCTGAAATATTCATAATTTTATTTTTAACATAATAAGTGCTAACATACAACTTCTAATGCTTTATACTATTTTTAGACATCAATTTTGCTTTGGTAGGTTTGATTGGGAAGTTCGAAAGAATTTATTTATGAATAAAAAAAAATCGAAATCTGATGAACAAATGGAATGGACGAAGCTACCGAAGAAAGTTTCTACGACTAAACTTACGAGCAATTTCTGAAGTGTGACGTTAAAATCTTACGTTGCTATCAAATCTAAAAGTGTAATTTTTTCAGAAATCAACCAATCGTTTTTTTTTCAGTCCTAGAAGGCAACTATGTATTAAGGTTCTCTACCGAACTTCTAAGGACATAATCCCAGCCCTCCTTTATGGATCTGGAGCATGGACTATTTTTGAAATTGATTCGAATGAATCTTCGTTAGATTTTGACAGGTTCTGAAGGAGTCGATTTAACGACGAACTCTACAAAGTGTACAACGATCCATGAGCTTTTAATGGTTGCACTAAAATTAAGGAATTGCGTTTAAACTAAAGGTTTTTTTTTCAGTAGCCGAACAAAACAAAAACAAATTTACACTTCTAGACTTTAAAGCTAAAATTTATTAATTTATATCCAGCAAAAGCCTGGAATTGCAACGGCTCTTAGGAGGTCATATAAGTGATATTTTTTTTCATTGCAATCAAAATAAAATAGATCTCCTTACTGGAAAAGTATGTAGTTAACAAATATTTTTGTAGTAATAACTGCAGGTTTGTCATAAATCCAACAAAATAATAATTTATCTAATCAGAAATTTATTGCCTGCCCTCGTCGCGGTGTGGTGTATACACGTCAGATCTATGCTATGTTATTCCATTTTCTTTCCTTTTAATTTCATGGCTGAAAGTGTAATCTTCTAAAAAAGACCAGCCATCCAGTGGCATGAGGACATTGCGGTGTCATTTTGTATAGTCTATTAAGTTTTTATGAGTTTTTTGCTTACTAATGATTTATATGTTGAAGTAACTTATATTCTTGAAAGGAATACATATTGCTGTAGATTAATTAAAATATTACTACCTAAATTTTCAAGTCATTCCGAATAAAAGTTTCGGAGATACAGCCTTGGGAAAGTGCACACTCAATTGAATCACGAAGTTTATTTGAGGTTATCCAAACTTTAAACAGGTTTTTCTCGAAAAGTTCTCGAAAACTACTCAACCGATCAAAATTTTTCCGAATTGTCACCGGGAATGACGTCACAATGGCGGAGTTTTTAATATTTTCCTTTTCAAATTTCAGAAATTCTTTTACAAATGCATATCTTTAATACAGTAAAAAGTTTGAACAAAATATTTTATTTTTTATGTAATTTTTTTTCTTTGAAAATAGACCTTCTTTTCCCCGAATAAACCCATGGCAGATTCGTTATGGAAATTTTTTATATGTTTTGTTTATGTGCAAAAGGGATTACAACGTTAGTAACACAGCACCACAGATGAGGAATTAAGCAGATAGCCAACTCTGCAATCCCCCTATCGCTTTCAACCCGCAAAAAATATTTAATAACGACCGCAAAATTTCTCAATTTTCCCATCTGTGAGTACGTGTGAGCCAGACACATGAAGTTAGATCTATATACTAGATTACCCGTTAAAAATAATTGTGGGGAGTTTTGCAACATATCCAAATCGCAACAACAAATGCTGCGAAGTGTTGAGTTTATGTGATTCAACTTTTATAGCTATTTTAATGTAAATGCTTATAAAGAAACAAAAAATTAGTTACCCTATAAAATTGTTACAATTTAATTGGAATATTTTTTGCGGTTATTTGAAATAGTTCTCTATTTTTTATCTGCCTTAAAATTAACATTCTTGGGTTGTCTTACTTTTTCCATTTTGGTTAATAAAATGAAATAAAATGTATATTTTATTGTATTATAGCGTAAATATTACTAAATTAGTAATGTTTGGGTGTTAATATTTGTAGTAAATAGTTTGCAATGGTTATTTATACATATATATTAAATTCTTTGATTGTTTTATTATTTATTTATTATTTGATTGTTTTTATTCATCATATGAAAGTTTAATGAACATATGTACATATTCGGGTTCCGTGCATCAATAAAAAAAGTGGAAAAGAAGTATTTTTAATCCTTTTTAAATTATTTTGTGTTACAAAGTTTGTACGTTTAGTCAATCAATTTTCCTAGCGGTTTTGGAAATTTTTTATATAAGTTCATATGCTTTATTTTAAAATGTATAGTAAGTGATAGACAGAAGAAGTAGGACAAAAGGTAGCTGGAATGAACTGCATAAATATATTGTTGGTGCATTTTTCTATCGAAAATGCTTGGTAGTTAAATATAACTCATAAATAAGCATGCAGATTATGTTACATATATGTATTGAATTAATTAGCCACTCTTTTTAACACACGACTTTATTTGTCAAGTTATAATGTTTTGTAATTTAAAAAACAAAATTTTTTATGAAAATAAACAAAACAATTTACTACTAGTAAGTGATTGCAAATGTTGTAAAAAAAGTGTTTTCACGTACCAAAAATAATATTTGTAAGGATTTGGATCACGTTATATTAAAAAGCGTTTTAAACCAGTGCCCAATTGTGTAATGCAAAGTTTCCAATGAGCACTAAACCGAGATTAAGGTTAATCTGCCCTTAATCCACTTTAAATCTCAAGATTAACCATACAAATTTAAATCTGCTAAACACAACATTAAAAATAAATCTAGGTAAACATTTTTTCGGGCTTAATCTCTGTTTATTTTATGGTGGAAACGTAGCATAAAAGTACTTAAATGCTTCAATATAACCATCCATAATAAAATCCATGTTTGTAAAGTTATACTTAAATTTATTGTAAACCGAAAATGTATGATCAACTTATGTATTATATATTAGTCAAGTCATTAAAAATTAGAATAAATTGGTTAAAACATAACTTTATTCTCAATATTATAATATTTGATTATTTTATTAGTTGTGTGGTAAGTATGTTTTTATAAATCCATATTCACCGCATATTGTGCATGTTTATTTTACACACCCAAATTGTCAGGTGTAATCTGCTGAAATTCATCAACTGTTCCCAACTTCTTGCTATAAAAAATGACATTTTTTGGCGGCGGCCATTAGCCCCATATAATTCCATTCATGTGTGCGTGATTCGCATTTGATTTGCATGTAAAAGCACATATAAGTGCAAATTATGTGGGGCTTATCGGTTCGAATTAGCTTGTAGGCAAGGTGAGAGATTCGCTCTCGAGTTGACTATCTGGTTAATTCCTCACCTGTGCATTAAGGGAATGGGGAATTATTTAAAAGGATGAGAAACCGATGCACATTGATTTTAAATGTCTGTTAGGAAAAACAGAGTGCGGTAGAGCATTCCACATTTGGGTTGTGCGGCAAAGAAAAGAATTCATATATTTCACAGTACGACCGAATACAGGCTTTACGGTAAACTGAGTAGCTCCAAATATGTAATTGGTGCACTAGACCAGATATGAGTGTTGTACTCGAGTTTGGGGGCGAATAAACGCTTTATAAATTCTAGCGAGATCAGTAGGGGTGAAATATTTCTTGCAACGCTTAAGGAAACCAAGACATTTCGCAGCGTTGTTTCGACATCGAATATGTGGTCATTACAATGAAGGTTGTGATTAACACACATACCGAGAATGGAAAGTCTTTCGGATTAAGCGATGCAATTTGCATTCATGGATAATGGCAGAGTATTAAGGTTTCGCTTTAATGACAGAAGACAGCATTAAAATTCACTCTATAGGTTTTACCCCACACAAGAATGCTGTCAAGATCGGAATTTAATGAGCTTAACATACGTTGCCGTTCCAGTTCAACGCCCGAAGATGAGATATGGAATCACCTGAACTCTTTTAAACATGTACCGTTTATCGACAAGAAGATGACGCTTTCGTTCGATTGCGGATACCTATCCCTATTAGCTGCTCGGACGTGCGGACGATACTGATATCATCGGATTCTCCCATAGTGGTAAACTTCATTGGGTCCAGTCTTATCGGGGATGTATTGTATTCTTGTATTCAAACTTGCTTGATATAGAAATATTAATTTAAAAAAAAAAATAATATATAAATATTTTTATTTTTTTGCAATCAAATTTTATCAAATCTTCAAAAAAAAGAAATGAAAAAGCCCCAGTCATGATGATCTAGTCACAATTGCAGAACCTATTCTCATGAAGATTGTGAGAATGTTCAGATTAGAGAAATGGTGACGGCATAGCATTAAAGTATAATTTTACAACGTGCCAATTTTTTTTTTCATGAATAATTCAAAGTTGAATTTAAAATACAATCATATCTTTTAAGCATAAAGTCATGTAAAATAAAATGAATTCGTTATAAATGCCATTCCACCTTTACCAGATTAATGAATTTTGTTTTTGTTTTTTTAATTAAACTCACTTTTTAGTATTCCGTTTGATTTTCTTTTTTGAAAACATTAGTCTGACGCACTGAGAGGTAGATATTGAATTTATGCGCATTTCTTTTCTTGCGTGGAGTCTTTCTTATTCGTTCTGAAAATAAAATGAAGAGAATTCAATTTAAAATTTAATTCATAGAAAGATTGTAGGTAAGTGGTATAAAAATGGGAATAAAGGATCGTCCTTTATATACCTAATAATAGCCAATCAATTTTCTGGCCGACCGAAAATTACTCGGAAACTGTAAGGTCTTAGAAGCTGAAATTTGGAATATATGTAAGTTGATCACGGCCTTTTTATACTTTTTCCCCAAGTTTCAAGGTCTAGGCTACTTATTAGCACTTTAAGCTTACAGCGCCATCTATATTGGGGAATGGGTTATAATTACAATGGGTTAGTATAGAAGCAAAAGACTGCATTCCACTTCGATATGCATTCGCGTCAAAAAATATTTCTTCGCACACACAATGATTGGAGAAGCTAGGCTTAAGCTCCTGTATGGGCGGTTAACGCATAACATTTATATTTACTTATTTTTTTAGCGGAATAGAAGAGATGAATTTCATGTCCGTTTACACAGGTGAAAATGGTGGTCAGTTTGACAACTTTTAATCGAGGTAAACAAAACACTACTCCCAGTCGAGCATCACTTGTTGACCAGAAGATTAAGCTTTTAAATCCGAAACTTAAATGATAATAAACAACGTTAATTACTTCATATGTACCCACAAATGCGTGCTTAATTTTGTGCGGATTTATATTAAATAAAAATTAAATGAGTCTTACCAAATGAAATTCAGCTAATGTTATGTTTGAAAACAGTTATGGATCGCAAAGCAAGTGCCCAAATCGATCCAATAATTTATCGATATTTAATTAGACTGTTGTTTTTTGTTTATGGTAATAAGGAAGTATTTCTGAACTAAAGTTTCGCATGAAATTTCCAGGACCAGCTTAATGAGCTACGTTGACAACAAATAAATCTTCCTTGGGACATTTTAGGGAAACGCTCTTTGACCATTAATCAAGAAATAATTCAAATATCGCAGATCTTCCTTTGCTCTTTTCAGGAAAAACAATCTATGAAGAAGAACCGTGAAATAATATAGTCTTCAAAAAGCACCTTTGGCCAAATTAGATAAGTTGCAAGCTTACCTCGACCGAAAATCAGGTATGACTTTCGAGAGGTCGAATGGGCAATCTTAATAGAAAATAAGTTTGAACGAAATAAATTCCATGAAGTTAGCGAGATATTTTATTTTATTGTTGATGAGCTGAAGCGTCACATCAAGAGGAAAACAATAGACTCTGAGATGGAGATAGTAATTTTTGTACCCGTTGATGATTTGTGTCGATTTAAAGGCGACTAAAACAAGTGGAACGAATTCGAATACATGTTCCGAGAGGAGATTCAGCGACCAGCGCTGTGCCGTTGCATAACGTATTGCAGTTATTTAGAAGCGTGCGACGTGCCGAAGCTGCGATACGATCGATCAAACGAATTTTCTCACCTCGATGATTCCGGATTGGATTAATCAACCATGCATTGGAACTCAGGACTTTGGTGATTTTTCTTTTGCTGTAGAAACTGTGAATTTTTGTGGAAGTACATTATGATTACTTTCCGACTTAGGTAAATTCCTGTCGTTGATTGTTATGAAGAAAAAACATAAAATGAAGCTTTCAAAGGTCCACTTGAGGTGAAATGTTTATTTTTGTTCGCTGAAGCTTCTTGAATAACCAAAAATGCACAAGTCACAACTAAGAGAAGATTTTATTTTTATACGGCGCTAGAATTAGGAAATGTTTTCAATAACCAATGGTTAAGTAATTCTTCAATTGGAAAAAAAAATTAATGAATCAATTGATGTCCAACACTGCTTTTCGGTGAATTAAGAATCAAGTCATTAAGTCTAGTCCGTTCGTTCTGCAGTAGTCTGAAATATCGGTCGGGAGCCCAGCACCTGTCTGGGATGTGTTATATACGAAAACTTTAGGTCTTTTCGCTTGTTAAGGTTAATATTCCGTCACGGTCTTTAATGCAACTGGGAATAAGAGGGGATTTGGCAAAGACACTCTTATTCCAGTCGCTTTACAACTCAGTATGCAAGCTGTCGTAAGAAAACCGGTGTCTGTTTTCGAAGCCCAACTAATTTTAGAAGTTAAAAAATTTCCATTGTTAAGCTACCAAATTCAGTGCAAAAACCTAGAAGGCCCTTGAAATTCATGCCATCCATCCATGTAGAAATTTATATTCATTCCCTACTTTATTTTAACTTATATATTATACGACATTAAACATATTTTAACTTATAACACAAGCTTTGTGTAGGGTTTCCAGAACATCTCTTTTAAAAAGAACATGTTCTCTTTTTTGTTTACGATCTGTTTTAGACTTTCTTTTTTCGCTTGGATCTTTTTTTGTTCTCTTTATTTTTTCTGTCCCCTACACAATACTTTTTATCTAACGAAAACGGTCTTGCAGTTTTGGAAACAAAAGAAGTGGAAAAAGAAAACAACATCTGCTATTTTAGTATCTCTAAAATATTAAATAAGAAACAGATTGTATCAACGTTTTCTACCAATTAGTATAAACTCAATTCTGTCCGATTTAATTCGCCGTGGTTTTCAAAGTGAAGTGGAGTCATTTTAACAAGTTTAGGTAAGGTTATGTTGAAGTGGCAGTCGGATAGAAGTCCGACTCACTTAGACCTATATAAGGTCAATTGTGATACCACGTGGATCTGAAGTTCTGGCCTACACGTTGAACCATTTTGAGGTGCCTATAAAGCGTGAGATACATTTTGGATCGGTTGAGTTTAGATCATTAAGATCCATATGGAGATTTCGCTTTCGGGAGAGAGCAGGGCATGCGCAAAGAAGGTGTAGAGTAGTCTCCTTCTCCTCCTCATCCATACAGCTCCTACAGAAGTCGTTTGAATAGGCGCCAAAGCTTGTTGCATGTCTGCCTAACAGACAGTGTCCAGTTATGACACTAATTGTACCACTAATGTGCGATCGATTAAGGGTAATCAAGCTCTTTGAGCATCTAAGATCCAGCCTAGGCCAGATCTTCTTCGTTGTCAGACATGTAGTACCATTTATTCATCTGTGGTAAGTTTTTCCTTGAACGATTTTTCATACTACCAACAAGTTTCTTTGTGTCATTCGGCTCAATTGAATTTTAATCCGAAAGGATGGCCCCCTTTAAGTGCATTTTTGTTGTCAATGTCATATTTATACCCTATCCTAAGGGTATATTAATTTTGACACATAGTTTGTAACACCCCTTAATATTCGTCGTAGACCCATAAAAGTATATATATTTATGATCTAGACCAAATCCTAAGACTATTTAGCAATGTCCGTCCGTCCGTCCGTCCGTCCGTACGCAATTTTTAGGCCTTTAAAATTAAGCTAGGAAGCTGAAATTTGGACCACATACTCCCTAGGGCTCCGAAATGGTTAAGTGTAATTTTTGAATACGGCCACTGCCACGCCCACAATTTAGAAAAAACCGTTTTAAAGCTAAACTTAGAGAGATAGAGCGTTATACCCTTCCGAAGATATGTAGGCACTGGCCTTCTTTATAAGTTTGTCATATAAAGTTTTTTGCCACGCCTACTTTTTGTGGGCGTTTTTCAGTAAAATTAAAAAAAATGTTTAACAAGATATTTAGCCAATATTTTTTCCAACATATCGTCCATACAAAGTGTTTGTCCACGCCCACTTTTTGGGGGCGTTTTTTTTTTAGATGCACTCATACACCTCCAACAAGACAATGACCCTAGTCACACTCCTAGGTCTGTAAAAGAATGGCCAATCTACATCGCAAAACAGCTTCACACACCCCCCCAATCTCTTGACTTAAACAAAATTAAACATCTATATAGGAAAGCGATTAAAAAAAATAAGACATTAACAACAAAAATGCACTTAAAGGGCCATCATTTCGGAGTAAAATTCAATTGAGTCGAATGACACGAAGAAACTTGTTGGTAGTATGAAAAATCGTTCAATTAAGTCCTTAGAGAGAAGGAACAAAAACTAGTAACCATTGCATTTATATGCATTGAACTTTTTTTCCCACTGTAGGTACGGAGACATTTTTCGCATTGAATTGTAAAATACTAAGTTAATTTTTTTGTTTTTGAGACTTATTTTCAATATTTTTACTTATTGCTTTTGTACATGAATTAAAATAATCTGATTTAATAAGAATAAATGATTGATTTCAACCAATTACTTCCTTGTCGTAAGAAATTATAATAAATATGAAAAAATTACTGTTGTACGGAAGCTAACATTACTCGTGTTACTCGCTCTTACGAGCTCTTCGCTCTTCGAATGGACCACCTCAGACGTAGTCGTGGCCAATATTTACGTGATATTATTTTCAATAAGTACATAAATGCCATGAGTTGTTCTTTTAACCGATAATAAAAATGTTAAGTTCACTTTCAAATTTTTGTACATGTTTTTTTTTACATTATAAATTAAACCTCAGATTGTATCACCATTTATATAAGTCCTATCGTCTTTGTGTACAGCCTATTTACGTACCGGTTCGATCGTCGGTTGCTATCTGCCTCTGGATGTTTTTGTCCAGGTTGTTTACGTTCCGGTCTAATTGTTGTTCGTTGTCGTTTACTGTCTACTTCTGCATGTGCTTGTCCAGGTTACCTATGTTCTATTTCAATTGTTGTTCGTTATCGTCTACTGTCTGCCTTTGCATGTGTTCTTCCAGTATTTTTCCGTCGCCTGTTCATATGTCCCGTTGATACATGTTGGTGCATATATCCTACGCCATATGTAAGTATGGGCCTTACCAACCACTGTATATAGCCAGTGCACCATAGCATTTTTTAAGCCCCAAGTTTTTCCCCCCGTTTTTACCCAGAGTTAAGCAAAAGGATCTGGTCGCGTCTTTGACAATGAACAATGTTCGCATTTACAAGCAAAATTCTATATGGAATCTTCTGTTTTCATTGCCTTAATCTCTAAAAAAACATTTGTAATGTTGCTTTCAGTTACATTAAGTGGTAAATTTCTATGGGCGGGTCATTTGCTTCTGAAAATTGTTTGTCTTTTTGCATATGGATTTGAACATGGTTTCTTAAACAAATTCTCAGAACTACGCCTTTCAATAGACGGTTCCCCTTTTTTGCGTACGTTTACGCAGGTAAGAATTAATGTAAAGAATGCTGAACCCAAGCTGCTCGTGAAACAATATGGAGAACAAAGAACCTCTCCTATTATGCAAATTTACCAAATTTACTAAAAAAAACATAAATAATTAATTTAAACACTTGCCTAAATAAAACTACAGTTATCTCACTTTAATATCTTCTAATTAGCTTATCACCATAACCAGTTTATAATAATAGGCATTGCTGGTGTAAACACGAAAAAATTAATTTAATTTTTTTTTAAATAATTTAACATGAAATTATTCATTAGTTTCAACCTTCAACTTCAAAATGCCACTTCAAAGTCAAGAAGAATGTAAAAAAAAATTGTATTCGTCCATACTTATCAACAACACATCATAATCAGCATGTGGCCGGCCCGGTGAAACAGGTTGATGACAACAAAGCCACTTTCGCAACACACAGTACATTGGCATTGGCTAAGAGGGAGGTGATGAACGTGGCTATAATTCAATTCGTCTTTTATTCGCTAACCTTTATGCCGAATACCATTTATCGATTACAGCACTGTCTGATGATGGACGTGTGTGCTTACCTATCGGTTTTGTCCTCTCTTGACGCAGGGTATTTGCCAAATGCATGACTCACTTTTGTTTACTTCAATATTTAATTACAAAAAAGTGGTGATGTTGTTTAGCCGTCTTAGTGGCGAAAATATGGTCAAGGCAAATTAATTAATTTTGCGGTGATTTATTTTTACATACATATATATTTCTGTCATATGGCAAGGAACCACTAGCCATGAAACATAGTTGAGCGATCTGCCAACTTCCAAGTGTTCATGAATACATTTATTATTTACTTACTCTATCTGTGCATTAATATGTAGGTATGTGCATACTATGCATGCATATGCAGGAAGTTATCCACAAGAATCATGAGTGGTCGCAGCTACGTGTAAGAAGAGATACAGCTTGAAGATCTTTAATTATTTATCAAAATATTGCTATGGAAGACAAGGATATGGCAGCAGATACAAGACAAACGGTCTAATCGTGCTAAATACCATGTTCGTTAAACAAAGCCGACATTTAGTCACCTTTAGCAGTAGCGGTAATGAGACCAGGATTAACTACTATTTGGTAACCAGTTTCTGGAAACCTACCTTAAAAGATTGCAAAGTAAACCGCCGTATGCTATCTGCCGGCAACACTGTTGTCTTTTCACAGAAATATTCACGGAGAAGAACAATAAAAAGAAACAAACAAACCCGTCAGCCAAAATAAATTGGAACAAAATTAAGCCGAAGCATATATAACAGTTAACAAGATACAGTGAGTGTCAAAAGGATGTAAACGTTTTACATTTATCTATTTGATACAGGTACTGTTGCCATATTGTATTCATCAATATTTATGTTATCTGACTGAAAATTTATATGTTTTGCACGATAAAAAATTGAGCTTCAAAAAGTGGGGTTAAAACCAAAAATTATTTATGGGGTCTCCTTACTTCCACTTTTTGAATATGTTCTGTTGAAGCCACTTTAAAAAAAATTAAGACAGATTAAAGCGTGCTACTGGAAAGGAAAGATGTCGCCAAGGGAATAAAACTTTCCTTTGGAATGGTTAACATTTTTGAAATCGACCTATACATTTTCGAGAAACATTTTTAAAAATTGGGGAAATAAAATCCAACAAATTTGAAATTAAATACTTTTGCGTCAGTTTGCGGTTTGCTGCACCGTTTAAAGTTTAATACTTCAGCATTCCTCATTCCTATGTCATGAGGACAGAGAAAAAATTCAATTGAAAATATTTGGCTTCTTCTTCTTTTAAGACACGTCCGACATTCCTCTTTCGATTCGGCATATATTCATTTTTAACTTGACATGAAAAGACTTGAAAGGACGAAATGACACAACACACTAATCGGCATGTACAAGTGTGACTTCTGTCCCGGCAGATCAGCCGTAGAGAAGATAAACAAATTTCAAGTAGAGACACGCCATATATTTATTGACTTTATAGCATTTATCTCCAGGAGCTGTAGATGGTTGATGGCTGAATTTATGATCCCGACAAAACCCTAGAGAACACGCGGTGCAATGTGGAATTTGGTGATCTATTCCGAAAATGCACTGGATTTCGGCAAGATGATGCGCTATCACGCGAATTCTTCAATCTTGTTCTTGAGCAGAAAACGCCAGAATGCAGAATGAAGAGATGAAGAAGAGATGCTCACTCTATGCGCTGTACCAAGATGTGGATACAGCCAAAGAAGCCAAAACATGTCGACTACATTAGCACATGGATAGAATGAAGAATGGAGAATGAACAATAAGAATGTTTCAGACAACAAGAAAAATCGAACCTCCACGTTTCGAAGACCAAGCGCTTAAGTGAAGTAGTAATGTAAAAATGTTGATTCTACTACAAAGGCCCTAAAAAGCCATTCACCTGTCGAATATGAAACATTTATTCATTAAAAAATTTAAATGTTAATTAGGTGGGGACATTTAGACATACATACATATTTGTTTCATTATTTTTATTATAGGTAGTCTTTAGGTATGTGTATGTATTTAGTTTCAAGGAAGGCCTCCAAGGCTAGGGGATCAAAGTTGGAGAATAAACTCTAACATTTGACAAACTACATACTTTATAGATTTTTACTTGGTTTCCATGTCCATTTTTTCGAAAAGGTATTTTTATTAACGGAAATGACTTAGCTTCTTTTTATCGTAACGCCAATGTGGTATCACTTCAATAACCTTTAAAAGTGTGGTGGCTATAACGCATGTCAAAAATTTCCTAAAACTAAAATTAATTAAAAAATATTTGATAAAGTTTTTTCTTATCTACGGATTTCTGTGCGTTTTCTCTTCCTATACATATGTATGTGCTCGTTTTTTTGTGCTTTAATTTTTACAATTTCGTAAAGAAAACGGAAGTATCTACAAAGTAGAGAAACCATGCGTACCGCACATTTATAGCTAGCAATTTTAGCTTCTAGTTGACATTTTATCAAACTCCTCCATTCTTATATCGACAGGTGTAGCGTATATATATGTATTTCATACGGTTGCCTGTCACTGTGTTTAATAATGATGAACATAAGTCACGTTTATTGGTCGGTATTACATGACCGATAATGAAGACGTTTTAATTTCTGCATGCTGACGTACAACACGATGCAATGCATCCCTCGAATGTAATTTTTATGGAGCACAGTTAATTGACGTGCAGTATATGGGCAATCTGCTGGATGAATGACGGGGGCTGACTGTAACCAATCACTTTCCGGACTCCTATCATTGCCGCTAACCTTATGCAATGCGAATGGAGGGAAATTAAAAAAAAACATAAGGAAAGGCTACAGTCCGCTTGGGGCGAACAGTATGATACCCTATCCATATCCCTATATGCCCCAAAGAGCAAAGCATTAAGAAGATGATGGATAGCATTTTATTTCATTCTATTATTAAAACAATGTTTTTTTTTTAAAAAAAACCCCGCCAAAAGTGGGCGTGGCCAAAAACTTTGTATGTGCGATATGTTGGAAAAAATATTGGGTAAATATCTTACGAAACATTTTTTTTCGCTTTCTATGAAAATTTTCGAAGAAAACAGCATTTTAGTAAAAAAACGCCCAAAAAAGTAGGCGTGGCAAAAAACTTTATATGACAAACTTATAAAGCAGGGCAGTGCCTACATATCTTGTGAAGGTTGTAACACTCTATCTCTCTAACTTTAGCTTTAAAACGATTTTTTCTAAATTGTGGGCGTGGCAGTAGGCATATTCAGAAAATGTTTACACTTAACCATTTCGGAGCGCTAGGGAATATGTGGTCCAAATTTCAGCTTCCTAGCTTGATTTTAAAGGCTTAAAAATTGCGTACGGACGGACGGACGGACGAACATTGCTAGGATAGTCTTAGAATTTGGTCCTGATCATAAATATACATAATTTTATGGGTCTACGACGAATATTAAGGGGTGTTACAAACTATGTGTCAAAATTAATATACCCTTAGGATAGGGTATAAAAAGTGAACAAAAGGTTTCATCGATTTTCGTTGGGTATCTGTTGCACTTTTTGACTTGTGTTGTATGTGCTCTTGAACCACAATTTTCTGGACAGGTTGAAGGAGAAATTAAATAGTCTTTGTTTTTTGTTTTTCATAATACGCGCGCACTAAAGCGATTAAGGAAATTTAGGTGCCTCCACTGTAATGTGGAGGAAAAACGGAGCGAGCTAAAGAATTCCACATTCGCGTTGAACAGCTAAGGAACGAATCACACTTTTTCGAGAACGAAAAGTCTTTCAGTTTCAGTGATGCAAGTGTCATTCGTGGGTAATGACAGAGTATTCATGTTTAGCTTCATCATAATTGAGTTTGTTTTGGAAGCATTAAATTCCACTCTATTGGTTTAACTTCACTCAAGTATGCTGTCGAGATCAGCAGAAATGAATGAGCTTAACATACGTTGGTTGCCGTTCCAGTTCAACGACCGAAGATGGGAACAGCGAATAAAACTTTTCGGATACTGTTCATTTCCAACGCACTTAACCACTTAGCCATTGCACCCATTGATATCGCACAATATTGTGAATAAAATTTCAGTATACCTATGTACATACATACTGTAGGAGATACTTCATAATGTGATGGCGAAATGATAATTTGATACCCACTTGCAGATGGTTATACATATAAACAACGAGTGCGGATGGATGTGTTATTACTACGCCGCCACGAGATATGTTAATGTAATAAATTACCTGAATCAATTGTGCAAATGTTTTCGTATTGATTTTGGTTATAAATGAGAACATCAAATTAGACCTTCTCAATTATACTGAAAATGGTAACAAAAGGAAAGGGTAAAGAATTAGTATTGTGTTCTTCTCTGAGAAAGGCAAACACATAGCACTACTACAGTGTGTAAAACGTTTTGCTTCTGATCTTGAACTATTTTACTAGTGTATATTCACGTAGCTCAAAAATTATGCCCTAACAAATGCGGCAAATGTAATATAGACAATCTGCTTTTCCGCATGTAATATCTACGATTACAAGAAAACCTGAAAGAGAATACTAAAGGGTAAATTTTGGAGGTATAGAACATCGAATTGAAATAAAACACCAGAAAATCGTTCTAATGTCCATCAATTTGGCTTTATTGGAAGGATAATTTTTAAATTATTGTAATATTAATGTTTAAATATGATTTCAGGCATGTGGACGCCGCGGCTGGCTCGAATAAATTCAAGTCTAGAGGTCCAATTTTCAACCACTTTTTCAAACATTGGGGGCTGTATGTCGGCAATAACGCCAAGAATGTTGGATTCCAAGTCCCCTAACGTTTCTGGTTTGTTGGCGTAGGCGAGCGACTTCACATATCTCCAAATAAAATAATCCAATGGTGTCAAATCACACGATCATGGTGGCCAATTGACAGGTCCATTCCGCAAAATTATGCGCTCATCGAATGTTTCCTTTAATAAATCGATTGTGACGTGCGCTGTGTGGCATGTAGCGCCGTCTTGTTGGAACCATATCTCATCCACATTCGGTTATCATGGCTCTATACTGGTCTCCATTAAGGGTAACTGACTTTCCAGCATCAGATTGACTACCATTTGGCAAGTGCCAAGTTTCATGAAGCCTAGAGTTAAAGATTGCAAAGTGATCTTGCGAGAGGCAATCACCCGGCAACACCGTCTCCTCCTGACAGAAATATTCATGGAGAAGAAGAACGAAAATAAACAAACAAAGATTTCTGAAAATCAATTGGTACAACCTGGACAAAGAAAAAGGCGAATCATTTATTATCAGCATGAAAAATTTCCTCCGTTATAACACCAACGAAGTTGGATGAAGAGGGCAGCACACAAAATATGTGGTATTCCCGACAACGAGCCTGCTGTGTAAACGACGAACAAATTTTACACAGTGGCGAGAGCATTGCGAGCAACATTTAAACGAACTGTTGTCCCGGCTATATTTTCCAGTAGCCGCCAACAATGAAGAAGTGACCGACATAAAAGATGGGAGACATCGGGCTCAGATGGCTCATGATTTTTATCTCCAAACTCATGAGAGGTGTTCCAATGCCCAACCAGTGAAGGGAAAGTTATGTTCTTCCTTTGCACAAAGGAAAAGGATGTCACACAACAAGAAGATCATTGAGTGGGTATTATATGGTCGACTAACAATAAGACAAAAAATACGGCTGTCTGATGACCAGTGCGGGTTTGTCGCGGGTAAATCAACCACAGATGCAATCCAAAGTATAAGGATCATAATGGAAAAGCATCGGGATTCCTTAAAGGATCTGCATATGATTCTAGTTGATTTTGAAAACAAGACAAAAGTCAGATGTCCCGCAGGAGTCACCGATGAATTTCCAATAAAAGTCGGTGTTGACCAGGGAAGTGTCTTGTCCTTTGCTCTTTATTGCGGTCCTAGATTATCTGCTTGAGGGAAAAGTGACGGACCCTGCATCAGTTATTCTTTGCTGACGATGGAGCCATCATAAGTGATGATCAGACCTCCCTGCAACGAGCACTTAATGTTTGGATAGATGTTTAAAAGGGAATGGGTATCGTACTAGCCAAAAACAGACAGAGTATCTGTACTGGCCATTCTTTGACCCAAGTCAACCCATTCCAGACATTTATTTGAATGGGGTGGTGGTTCCCAAGTGTGAAAAGTTTAAATATCTGGGATCAATGATCAACAGCGAAGCAACCGTTGATGACGACATCAATCATCGTATAAGTGTAGGGTGGATGAAGTGGAAGGAAAACTCTGCCATCTTCTGTGACCGAAAAATGTACCCTAAGCTGAAAGGAAGGCTCTACACCGCAGTTGTGCATCCGGCGTTCACATGCGGTTCAAAATGTTGGACAGTGTACAAAAGTAAGAGGGCAAGTTGACAGCAGCTGGGATGAAGATGCTTCGCATGACATGAGGAGTAACAAAGCTTGATCGAATTAGAAGTTCCAGATTCCGAGGAAGCCTTCACGTCAAACAACCAGGGACTAAAAATAATGATTGTTTTATTTTTTTTAATGAAAAAATCATTCACTTAGAGTAACTTTGAGTTAATCATAATCATTATTTTTGAGCAAAAAAATTAAACTCATTTAATAATGATTATTCCTTGAGGTTAATTTTTTGCTCAAAAATAGAACTCAAGTTGTAATTTCGACTTTTTCTTAGGAAGCAAGGAAGAAACTTGTATATATTCCTCACAAAGGCAATGTCAATCAACGTTCCCTTACAATCGCGTAAAATGCCTGCAGATATTTTTTGAGGTTGAACCGGCAAACCCCACAGGCGGACCAGTAGGAATGCAGTGAAGTGGGAGGGTTATGATCCCTATAATCCTGATCATAATCTCGTCGTTAAATGGAGAAAAGATGACAGAGGGCAGTGCCTACATATCTTGTAAAGGTTGTAACACTCTATCTCTCTAGACTTAGCTTCAAAACAGTTTTTCCTTTATAGTGGGCGTGGCAGTGGGCGTACACAAAAAAAGGAAGTGTATGTTTCAATTTTCAGCTTCCTAGCTTTAATTTAAAGGCCTAAAAATTGGTGACGGACGGACGGACAGATGAATATTTCTAAATAGTTTTAATGCTGATCATAAATATATACACTTTTAGGGGTCTACGACGAATATTAAGGGGTGTTACAAATTATGTTCAAAATTAATACCTATACCCTTAGGATAGGGTATAAATAGTAGTAACACAAAGCGCATGCAAAGGGATAACAAAATGAAGCTGTTATACGACTATTTATTAGGAAGCGATCCAGGGGCCAATCTTGGAATTTTTCCAACTTGCATCAGAAAAAAAAATTTTGGCTAATGGGCATATAAAACTTGTAATATGTAGTAACATGTTTATACTCAATATACATACATATGTATTAGAAAGATAAAGCCAAATATGTCACAAAAATTCGTTTCATTTTGGGCAGTTTACCTAAAAAAATGTTTGTATTTACTGAAAATTTTAGCATTTCTCGAAAATAAAATCTAATACTTGTTTCTAGATACTGTTTAAGCTAACTCTTTATTTCTTCTGTTGATTTTGACTCCAATAAATTAAAAACACTTTTGAATCGGCACCAATTTAGTTGCGGATTGATAAAATTAACTTTTGTATTGACTGGCTTTTCAATGATACCTAATTTTACCGACATCCGCACACTTACTATCCGACGGTTTGTGTGATAGGGAGAAGGTAGAATGCCAGTGCAGCTCCATCCGCAGTCAATCCGCCGGATTCAATGATTGGGCTAAATATCTTCTGTGTCTAATCTAAACCCACATTCCGCATTGGTATAGAAAAATACAGGTATCGATATCGTATCAACAGAAGTGCGTATCGATGCATCCCTAGTTCCAATTGGGTCTGCATACCAGGTACTGGATGGTGATAACCGGTAAACAACGGCGCATTAAACCGAAGTTAAGAGCTGTCGGAGCTATCATTGCCTGGAGCACATACTAGTGAGCACATGCTGTAGGTAAGAATCTTCTTCGTCTCCCTTTAGCACAATAAATAGTTATTTTACCTGCCCTGAGCTACAAATACCTAACATTCTTTGGAAGCAATTGGAATCTAAATTGAAGAAGCTGAAAACCATGTAATAACAGAAAATCAAAAGGAACGAAACTCTAAGCCAACTTGATTCACTTACGAGGCACTCAGCAACGGCTATCAGATAAGAATACGATTCCGTTGTTCGACCGATGATTGCAGACGGCATGGACGAAGTAGTTTCTTCAGGCGATAAAAAGACTACAAAACAAACTGTTATGAAAAAGCAGTATTGTATTTGAATTGATAAGAAAATCGAATCTCTCATGGGACGAAGTTTTTCCAACGAACTTAATGGCTAATTGTGCAAGAATCTTCTGCTCTTAAAAGAGATAGCTCTTCTGCGGTCGGCATTGTTAAAAAGCGTTTGGGACTGTAATATACATCAAGAGCTGTAATGCAACGAGTAAAAGCATTTTTCATTTCTGTGCCCGAATAACAGAGCAGCTTCTCTTAAGGAGGATGGGACGAAAAGACTGTCAGATTTGGAATTAACTGCCGCAATAATAGCAGTACTTACTCGAGAAGATTTCTGTCCGCAAGTTCATACTATGGATTCATACTCAGATTAAAAATCGCTCTTAACTGCATATTTTATATGCAGAGCTGAGTTACCGAAATACGCTTTCACACATCAGCAATAGAGTGGAACAGTTACGAACAGCTCTACTTCCTCAGACTTCCTTGCTTAGAAACTACAGCACTTGAAAGCCTGTGTTACAACTAACATCCTAAATGTTGCGCCAATGGGTCTTGTGCCGTAAAATGAAAAAAGGGCATTCTGTCTTTTTATGGCCACTGAGGGGCTAGACCTCGCTGAAGCCTATATGTTTAGATACATACAATTTTATGAACATTCTAACGAAGTTTATTTCTATTTTCTTGACTCACGAAAGAACTACATTGCGAAGTTCATATGGTTTTATCACATATGTATGTATAAGATTTCGATTCCCAAAGGATGCCAGTTGCAACTAGTGGCTGTCGAAAGCAGACCACTTCCAATCAAAGGGCTAACGCTATTGACTTTGATGATTTTCTCTACTGTTTCAAAACTCGAAGGAGAATATGAAAACCGGATGTTTTTTACGTGTGCTGCAATTCGCCGCTGATAAGAACTTTAACAACACAAAGCTTGTCAATAAGATTAAGAATTTTATAGATCCGAGTACTTGTAACAAATGGAACATATTTCGATAACGCTCAAACAAGAAAGGACATGATGAATTACAACCCTGCATGTAAATAAATAATAAACATAATGCAGGTTTTTTATTTGTTGAAATGCACAGAGTTTAGGTATCGATATTTAAAACTGCGATTAAAATCAAGCACAAAATCAAATTATCATCGCTTTTACGGCAGCGTCTGTCACCTGCCACCAATTACCTCATCGCTAAAGTAGTTGATCCACTTAACAAAACGACGTATTATTAATTTCACAGCATTATGCAACCACATTGTGTATGCGCATCAGGTGTACCCAGCTAGCATCTACTTATCCAGACCCAGAAGATCTTCGACTCCGGTTCGAACACAAATCAATTCATTATCGAAGTAGGTATTCAACAAGAAGCAAAATTAAATGAAAAATGCTAATTTCTCGTATAACAAGTACTATTAAGATCTCTATTACTTTAAGTATTTAATTGACCGTCGCGTTGCGATGTACACATAGATAGATGGGCACCAGCATGCTGCTTATGTATGTATATAGTTGAGTACTTTAAATATGCGAGAAGTAGAAGATTTCATGGTTAAGTTGAGTCTCAAAAAAATAGCTAAGTCGTTTGTTTTTCTCCGTCCTTGTTTTGCGGGACAAACGTTTGGTTTTGCAAACGCGCACAACTGCTGCCAAACAAGTGCCATTCAATTTTTGGTATTTTCCATTAACCGCGCCGAAAAAAAAAGCCAAAACACACGCGCGCACTATAAGCCCTTGGCTTCAAATATTTATTTGATATTTGTCTAGCTGGTTAAGTCTGTCTGTACGCAATAACAGTTCAATATTGACTTTTGCTGCTTCACAGTTGTTTGTTCAATTCAGCGTTCGATTGCATTGACCAAATATTTAAGTCAAGGGAACTGTTAAAACCGCTGCTGAGCAAATGTGTACACAAGCAGTGCGCCGACCTGGAAATGGAAATGATGGATCAGGAAGTTTTTGATGTCTGACATCTGCATGAAATCATAGTCCGCACAGTGTTAACGAGTTAACAATTATTTGTATTTCAAAAGCTTTGCATTGAGGATTGTCAAGCGTTATCAAGGGTTTCAATGGAAATCATTTTATATAGCTTATGGGAGTAAGCATAATCGTGAGCATTCGATAAGCGACAAATTATGAGACATAACATTATCAGCTAAGTTCCACATTTCACTCTCACTCGAAATGAAATCGAAATCGATGGAAAAATAATTTGTGTGTTCTACGTTTTCACTTAAATCGATTTCGATTTCAAATTTTTCGAAATCGAACTATACGCAGCCTCCCCAATTTCAAAGGGATAAGAAGGCAACGATGAATTAAATAAACAGAAATATATTTCTTAAAAATTGGTTCATAATTGATGTGAAATCTAAAAGACAAGTTCGTATTAAAAGAGGGAAATCGTTCTTCAATTTCTGTCAAATTTTAGTAAGAAATAAGGATTTAAAAATCAATCAGCAGAAATTAGAAGGCAGAAGTACACCTCACTTGAAATTCAGTGCTCGGCTAAGAATATCTAGTGCTCTCAATGCGACCAAGCCAATTCACACAAGCCCCGCAATAAGCCAGCTCACAAAACCTCAGTTCAGAAAAATTAAGCAACCACTACTACATTCAGTTGAGAAACTACTATCGGCCGAACTTGTCGACAAAAGTCGATTTGGCACAGAAGTGAAAAATTTGTTGCATTGTAAGAAAAATTTGTTGCATTGTAAGAAAAATTTGGTTAAGTAGCAACGGTAATTTATAGAGTAATTTTTCGCCATATCTCCACCACGATGTCATTCGCAGAATTGATGTTGACACGGAGATAGATAAGCTCCTTAATTATCCGAAGTTGTGACTATCAATGATGACATTTTGTCCAAGTAGGTTGACAGACGCTTGTTTGTTTTTTGATAGCATGTATTTAGGCTTGTCCTCATTTACTTCAAGACCAACTTACTTCGTGCGTTCTTCAATAGTTGTGAAGGCCTATATCACGGCACGTTGGAAGGCACACTACTACTACTACTACTACTGCAACGGGAACACCTCCATCCCATTCTGTTTTTCAGGCAGGATTTCACAATTCGTGAGAAAAGTTAGTAGTTTATACTATTATCGAAGGAAATTGACTATGTGGGTATAACAATTAACAAAAAGCCGACGGTTTGTTTTTTAAGCTAAGTACTAGGTACTTCTTTTATGATTTTCGTTTATGATATTGCGTATAGACGAATCTTAGAATTAATCGCTCATTCACAGTAACACAAACGAAAAACTTCAAATACCAATTTTAAATTGACAACCTTAAAATATGCATTCCTTAATTATTTAAACGCTAAATGCAAAAGCAAGTGGCTATGTATTTTGTTCTACAAATTTATCACGCCAGTCATATGACGCAAGCGAAGTTACCAAAACAGAACCAGCATTTGAGTATACTTTCAGAAGACTTTGTTGACACTTTAAAAATAGAATCTCTTATTATTTGTCAAAAATAAAACATAATTTTTCCAATAACATGCCGCAAAACATGTTATGTTCCGATTTGGATCTGACGTCGTTTAACCAAATTTCTTCACTTGTTGCCAACACTGATAAAAATATTATAAGACATTATCTAGTCAACATAAAATAACTTCAACTTTTTGAGTCATTGTTCCCCACTTCTTCTCACTCAGACTCAACTGACAGAACATTGCGATTGAAACGGGACTTTATTGCGTGTTGACATTTCACTTTGCAAAAATATGCAATTCCTATATCATTTTTGCAAAGAAAATAGATCACAAACATAAATATGTAGGTAAAATGCACAGAAAACAAAATTAATTAATATCTATCTTACTCAACACATACCAATCAGATTCCACTTCGGATTTACTCGCTTTCGTTAATTTATTTATAATTGCTGCTTGCTTCAGTTCCATACGAAAGATGTATTTTTTGTTATTCAAATTATGCAGTAATTTAAAAGTTGTTAGCCACTATAAACCACGCACTAATAAACATACACAATTTCTTCTTCCTTCATTTTTTGATTTGAATTTCTTATAAAAATAAATATATTTTAATATTTCTTTTGTTGTCGCGTAAATTGGAAAAACAAGACGAACAATCAGCAATCAGGTTCATCAACACCAAACAATAATTTTAAGAAGTAGGAAAACACACATACATATTTTCTATATGCTACGGTGTCAACCCCATAACAACAAAAAGGAAACAATAAATTATTTAAAATTTATTTATGAAAACTAACATAGAACGAAAATAAGAGAAACAAAGCCGAGGCTGAAACACGACGACGATGATGAGGAGAGGATTACCACAATATTGTATTTTATTATTGGACAAAATAATTATTATTGTGCGAGAACAAGAAAGCGCGTGCTTACGCCCATAAACCATGAAAACACCAGAACTGACTTAACTCGACAGCCCAACAACAGAAGAAAAACTGAAGAAATTAAGAAATCAAGAAAAACTACGAAGAAAAACCACAAATTCCGCTATTCGTTCGTCTTGTTTGTTTCCTTCCGTACGAAAAGAATGTACCATCAAAGAGTAAAGTTGATGAATAGCAGGAGAAGAGGAAAAATACAATTTATCGAAATGGAATACAAGAAGTGATGCCACTTGAGGTGAAAAAAAAACAGAAATTAGAAAATATAACAGTTTTTAAATTTTTTTTCTTTATATGGAAGGCTTTTCAAAAAAAAAAGACGCTGGAAGACTTTAATAATAATTTCCGTTTGGTAATTTTCAATTTTGAGTTTTCGGTGGCGAACGATTGCGACTTATTTTTTTTTCTTTAAGGTGGTAAGAAATTTCATGTCCGTGGAGCTCAGATTTCCAATTCGAAATCTTCCAAGGCTGGTTACAAATTCTTTGTAACATTTTTATTTCAAATTTGTTTATTAAGGCTGAACGATATTTGTTGGAAAGTAAAGATACATATATCATACTTTAACGAAAGTCTACAATAAGAATAATATATCATACTTCAGCGCTATGGATGGGTAATAAACTTTACAATTGCATTTAATTTAAATGGCGAATAAGTAGAGAAATGGATTAAGTACTAACTTCTTTCAAGGTTTCAAGTACTAAGTAAAAACTTAATTTACGAAATTTATAACGCTTTTTTTTTGCTATCACATTTCCGGAGTGAGTTAACTTTACAATAAATATAAAAAAAGATTTAAATTTGTTTGACTTACAGTTTCAACAGATCTAAAAAATCGATTTTTACTAAACGAAAACACCAAAAAAGCAGTTTCTGGACAAATTTCTACTTGGAATTCCATAAAATTTAATAGAAATCTTATCGGTTTGTTTAATCAGATAAAATGGCTTGTTAAATATTTTTGAATTGACTCTAACGGCCGTATTTATTCGATTTCCTTTAAAGTTGTCTCAAAGGTTGTTTAATTAAGCTTTCCTTAATTTGTCCCTTAACAAAAACTTTACCTTAACTTTAGCATTATTTGAGAACTGAGCAGAGCATGTTTATTCGAAGTACATGTATATATATTTGCTATATTTTAGGACAAAGTTTGGGCTAAACTATTAAGTCTAAGTGTGTTAAAAAAGCAAAACAATTTTATTCGTTTGCGTTTTATGTTGCTTGGGCTTAAATAAGTGAGCTAGCACTAATGTTTTTCAATTTTAGAGCTAAAGTGATTCCAAAATCTATTCTATTTTTGCAGACAATTATATCGTTCCAAAAAAAAAAATTTATTTAGTAATTGCAATAGAATTAAACTTTACGGCAACAGGAACGCCTAGATCCCAAATTATAATAAGACTTGGCACCACTTTGCCACGACACGTTGACGTCAAAATTGACAACATAAGAGAAGCCAAATCGCTGTCAAATTTGCTATTTTGAAGAAAAATATAATTGTTCTTTAATTTTAGTTTTATAAAAAGTTTACAATTTCAGAAATTGGGTATAGATCAAAATATCAGTTCAGCCACTGCAGTTTGCTTAGCCAATCATAGCTTAATTTATTTAGTCAATTGAGAAATCAGTACAGAACAAATTTTGTTAATACATCCACGTCACAACGTTTAAATTTGCATTCCAAGGATAACTCGATTTTTGAAAAACAATGAGGTACACTTAATGCAACTTTAACTGAAAATATTTTAACAAAATCTCCATTTACAGTCAAGTAAAGGTGACATTTAAAATAACTCTTACATCGGATCCAAAATTGCCATTTAAAGTGTAGGTACTCCGCTGTCTGTTTTCCCCTTTCATTTTAAATCTATCTATATATACAATACATGTCTTTTTATGTTTGCAGTCTAAGTGTTCCTGAGGTGACCCCATTCACCGCTGTGCTGAAATTTGCGGCGGAGGAGTTCAAAGTACCCGCAGCGACAAGTGCTATTATTACAGATGATGGCATTGGTATAAGTCCCCAGCAGACTGCCGGTAATGTCTTCCTTAAGCATGGCTCTGAGCTTCGCCTCATTCCGAGAGATCGTGTGGGATGTTAATTGTTTTTTTTTAATAGATTTATTAATTTTCTTATAAGCGCAAAATTTTTAAATAAAGTGTTTTAATTTTTCTAATATACTTAATCGGTTGTTTTGATTCTCGGAATGGACAAAGAGCGGATGTTTCAACTGAAATGGAGTGGATGTATGTGAAGTGAATTGTCGCAGTTTTTAAAAGAGATCTCGGATGGAATTGACAGACCACGTCCAACAATAAGTAATGATTTCTGCCACTGATGTTTTAAATATCTTTAAATATCGTCCTAGCCGTCCGGGGGAGGTGCTGCAAAGATCATGCTACGGATTTGGATTGAATTACCTGGAAATATATTTCTGAAGAGTTAGTTGGTTACAACACGCAGACATCAGACAAACACTTACAAAGAAGTATAGGATCGTAAAACTCTTTGAATTCAGTCAAAGAGTGAGTATTTGTCGTTTTCCCTATAGGTATCTCGAACTAACAGCAGAGCACCGAAAAAGTGGATTTAGACGGCCAACATTTGCTTGTTTAGGCACAATTCTCATTGGCATAACTCTTCGGGTTTAGGACAGACATGACTAGTGCTGTAATAAGGAAAAAAGTACAACCTGCACTAAGATTCATCGATTAAGAACATAAGAATTAGCTTGTGGATGTCCCGGAATAGTAGTCTTTAAACGTGAGAGCGTGGGGTTAAGTGCGTTGAGCCACTAACTGTATGGGCCATTTACGCCTAATATTTATTCATTTTAAACGTGAGAGCTATATATAACAAACTCCGATGGGGGAATAACAAAGCCGTCGAGAGTTTTCTGCAATATGAAAACTGAACGATTAGATTTCTGGTTGTTTATTGATCAAAATCCGTACCCCTGCGCATCCCACATACTGTATATAACATATTGTATTACACATACACGTTGCCAGGTGCAGCCATTTTATTTGTTGTGAATTGAAATTTCTGAAATTTTTTGAATTCCAACAGGCTTTCGATTAAAGAATATAAGCTCAGGAGATGCATAACTTTAAAATAATGCTGATAGTTGGATTCGTTTTATAATCTATTCTCAGGTGATCGGCAAGAGAAATTGCATAATTGGGGCTGCAAGTAGAGTAGAGGATAAAAGAAAGTAGACGTTAGGTGGAAAGTAGGATTAAGCTGCAATTCTGGATGGAATTTTTGGGTTTGTCGGATGATAGAAAGCATTGAATCCCAATTTTGAGACTACAAGATAGAAGTGATAGAAAGCATCGAATCCCATTAACCAATTTTGAGACTACAAGAAAGACCACGCAGAACCCGGAGGGCTTGATCTGGGTAACTGTAAGCAGGGTACATGATAAAAGAAAGTACACGTTAGGTGGAAAGTAGGATTAAGCTGCAATCCTGGATGGAATTTTTGGGTTTGTCGGATGATAGAAAGCATTTCGACCAGTGTCGTTTTCGATTTGTAATTAAGAAGACTTCCGAACTATTCCCAAAGTTTTACGTCGTCTTCGATTGGTAACCTACAAACCAATCGAAAGTCTCTTTTTTATTGTACCTACTCCGTTTCTGTGTCGTTGTCGACCGTTGTTGACCTAATTTTTCAAACGGCACGACTTAGCGGCCAGTAAATTTAATAGGCCTGTAATATGTTCCATTCGGAACATTAAACTTGTGCTTACCTTCTTTTCTCTTAGTTCCCGTTTTTGTATGGGCGGAGACAAAGTTCCACTGCACCCCCATAATGTAAAAGTAAAGTTGTTCAGGTGCCGGCTTCGGTTTCTGTGCGCCTAGTTAAATGTTTTTCTAAGCTCTTTTGGACAGTTTGAATGAGAACATAATTTCGACAAGAGCTGGGAATTAGAGACGTGTAAAGAAAACCAAAAAAGCACAAGTGAGTAAAAACTGTCCGATTAAGTAAAAACAGCTTCGTTTGTTATTCATTAAATGATCAATGATTAAAAAATGAGAAATATCATATCGCGTATTTACGAAACAAATCGAATAAATCACAATGCATATCACACTGCAATCAAACAATCCAATGACATTTGACACTTCTCATTCACTTGGTCTATCTTAAAAGTATGTAGCTGCAGAAAATATTGTGCTGCACCAAACTGAGCGGACAACTACATTGAACAGATAGGCTGAATTCCAAAACGTCAAAAATGCGCATTGTGAATGGACACTGCTTTTCTGATAACTGGTTTTGATTCTGATTTAAATAACTGAAAAAATCGTTGCGCGAATGTCTGAGAAACAGCGAAGTGTGAAAAATCAGAAGAGAACCTTAGCCTCCATATTAAAGTCCATAGAACAAATAGTTTACCATATTAACCGCCCTGAATCGCGAACCTTCGTAATGACCGGCAGAACGGTTTTAGCAGCATTAGACGATTTAATGACAAATCAAACTTACTTGAGGAAAATCGCTTAACATATCAACATACCTCATCAAATCTCCTTTTCTATTTAAGCCAAAAGAGTAAAACACCCCTTAGACCCATTTTATTTCATTAATTTATTTGCGCCTATTATCGGAGTTGAAAAAACTCACCAAGTTCGGTCCAATTAGAGCCCAACTGATTTCGGCTCATATCGCTCTCTAAGGCACAGTCTGAAATCTCATAAAGCATATTCATGCGACGATCAAAGTTCTGAAATAACCCGACATTAGCATCTGAAAATCTTCAAACAACTTAAAATAAAAACTTCGACTTCTCTCTTTGAGAAATTAAAATACCAATTAGCTAGATGATAGCTCATAAAAGGTGTACCAGATGCATAGTTACGGAAAACACCACCTAAAAAACTATTTTTTCGATTAAAATAAGTAAGTGATTTAAGTAACATAAGTAGATATTTGGTGCATCAGCAAATCTAAGTCCAAATGATTTACCTAAATAAAGTCGAGAGCTTCGAGAAAAATCTCTTATATCATTGTATCAGTTACTTAACACTGCACTCCTCACAGAGTTGTTGACGTCTTGGTTTAGACCTGGTCAAAGTAAATCTTTTTTACTTTGACTCCGACGGTTAGGTTAGGTTGAAGTGGCAGTCGGATACGGGTCACTCACTTAGACCTACGTATGGTCCATTGTTATACCACGTGGATCCGAAGTTCATGCCTACTCGTTGAACTATTTTGAGGTGCTTATAAAGCGTGAGAGATATTTTGGGTCAGTCGAGTTTAGATCGTTAAGATCATTGTAGAAGTAAGCTCCTAAATGAAGACTTCGTTTTCGGTAGAGAGCAGGGCATGCGCAAAGAAGGTGTAGAGTTGTATCTTTCTCCTCCTAATCCATACAGCTCCTACAAAATTCGTTTGAATAAGCGCCAAGCCTTGTTGCATGCCTGCCTATCAGACAGTGTACAGTGATGAGCACTTGTAGCACTAATGTGCGACGTAATGAGGGTAATCAAATTCTTAGATCGTCTTAGATCCTGATTGGGCCAAATATCCTTCGTTGTCAGACAAGTGGTGCCACCTGTCCATCTATGGTTCGTTTTCTCTATTGCATCCAGTTTTAACACGAGTTTGCATGTGGAAACTGGTATGCCTAAGGAACCTTTGTCAGGCTAGATTGAGAGGGTAGTTCCAAGTTTGGCGAATTCGTCAGCCTTACAGTTAACCGGAATCTCTATTCCCCGGCACCCAGCACAGGTGAATGTTGAACCGCTCAGCCATCTCCTTAAGAGATGATCGGTAATCTAGGGCCACTAAAAAGTTAATAGAGACAGAATCCAAACACTTGATGGCCGCCTGCCTGTCCGAAAAGATTCGAATATCCTTAATGGATACCACGCTATTTTTTAGCCAGGACAAGATTTCCTTGATTCTCGATTCTTCCTTCAGCAAGACACCATCCTCCCAAAACGATCTGGGGGGGAATGGTTAGCTGAGAGTTTTTATCGAACTGCTGTTGGGGTGTGGTGTAGTCCATATTTCTAGTAAGGATTCTGAGTGTGTTCAGAATTGCAGAGTGGCCGAATTTATTGTTCGGTAGCAGATGTCTGTCTGCTAAAAATATCCAGGGATATTAAGTGCAACAGAATCTCCAATGCAGCTGAGGCAGTGCTGCAAAGTGCTCCACTTATGCATAAGGAAGCTGATGTTTGGACGTTGCTTATTTTGTCGCGATTAATCGCTTTCTCTGAGGCAGTCCACCAGACAATCGTTCCGCATGTTAGTATCGGCCTTACAACCGAGATATTCGGGGTTGTATTCCCCACTTATTACCAATAACTTTTTTGCAAAAATAGAAGACTATCGTAGCTTGTTTGTTAGATTTCCAGCTTAGCTTCCTATCCAAGATGAGACTCAAGTATTTGGCTTCATCAGAGAAGACTAAGCTGGTACCCCTGATTGAAGGGGGGATCAACATGTGGGATTTTGTATTTCCTAGAAAGAGGACAAGTTCAGCCCATCTTGTTAAGAACTCGCTAAGTGAGCCATCTACCTTCAGATCCGAAAGTGCGGTTGAAATCGCTGATGTGTTTACGACGTTGGTAAAAGCACCTTCTATATCGAGGGAAGCCACCAATGTGTACTTCTTGTGGTAAAGCAAATATTCAATCGAGCGTACTAAAGTGTGTAGGGCTGTTTCGAAAGATCTGCCTAACTGCAACGGATACTTCACCATTCTCAATTAAAGTCTTTTTTTTTTACAACCACATCAAATGCAAGTGATATTAAGCTTTCCTAGTACAGCGGTGTAAACTCCGACGACAGGCAAAGGTTCTCAAGGGTAAAAAGGATATAGTCGATGTAAAGGATAATTTCTTCAGACTGCTAAACTGCAAAGACTTCACTAATTCCGCTGTCGGGAAGAGTGAACCACTTAACATTGCCATTAAGAGCAAAGAATTCCGTCCACTTAATTAAAATGAAGTAAGGTGAGGATAGCTATATTTACAGCCCAACCAGGCTGCTGGGCCAGACGGTCTAAATGCCAGCCAGGGGCTCGGCTCACAAATATCAAAAAATTCGTTTCGTTGCACATCCTAAAATAAACCCAGAAAACTACTTCCCGTCGAAAAGAAGTTGGATGTAACTTCTACACCTAAGAAGTTGTCTTTAACTGGTAAGGACATTGCCCAAAATATATTCCCAGCTAATCTCTCTTCATTGCGGCGCCTTAAAACGTATTTAAGGTCAACAATGTATAAAAATCGCCTTCGTGGTTTGGCTCTCATGCACATCCACAAATATATAATTATTGATATTGAAAATTGTGATAAAACAGATTTTCAAAATCGAGTGAGACTGTGCTGGGTGCCAGCACACTGCGGTGTTGGATAAAATGAACAGGTGGATGTGCTAGCAAGAATAAGTGGCCTACTGGTGAATAGTAAGGTTACAATCTTCAAACATCCCCTCTGCGTAGTAAGGGGACTCAAGGTGGTCAAGTCTTTAAGCTAATAGGGTATCTAAGGGGCTAGGGCCACTTTTAGACAGTAAATGATCTAGACAGTTAATAAAATCAACAAGGAATAAGCCTAAAACAGTGGTAGGAATCCTGACAGGGCAATGTCCACTACGGAAACACGCAAAGTGTAACGGATTATTGGATACAGATACCTGCAGATTCTGAGTAGTGTCATTTACCTAGTCTTTTGGAATGACCTTTTCACCACATCCCTGTTTAAATTAAACTAAGCGGCATATGAAACCGTCTGTACTCTGTACATAGGCCGACGATATTGATGCGTTTGTGAGTGGTGCGTTTTTATACCCTATCCTAAGGGTATATTAATTTTGACACATAGTTTGTAACACCCCTTAATATCCGCCGTAGACCCATAAAAGTATATATATTTATGATCAGGACCAAATCCTAAGACTATCTAGCAATGTCCGTCCGTCCGTCCGTACGCAATTTTTAGGCCTTTAAAATTAAGGTAGGAAGCTGAAACACATATTCCCTAGGGCTCCGAAATGGTTAAGTGTAAAAATTTTTTGAATATGCCCACTGCCACGCCCACAATTTAGAAAAAACCGTTTTAAAGCTAAAGTTAGAGAGATAGAGTGCTACAACCTTCACAAGATATGTAGGCACTGCCCTCCTTTATAAGTTTGTCATATAAAGTTTTTTGCCACGCCTACTTTTTGTGGGCGTTTTTGACTAAAATGCTGTTTTCTTCGAAAATTTTCACAGAAAGCGAAAAAAACTGTTTAACAAAATATTTACCCAATATTTTTTCCAACATATCGCCCATACAAAGTTTTTGGCCACGCCCACATTTTGGGGGCGTTTTTTCAAAAAAACTTTTTTTTTTTAATTAATAGAACTAAATAAAATGCTATCCATCATCTTCTTAATGCTTTTTTCTTTGGAGCATATAGGGATATGGATAGGGTATCATACTGTTCGCCTCAAGCGGACTGTAGCCTTTCCTTATGTTTTAGTAATGAGAAAGAAGCATCTTAAATGAATCGAGTGCTAAACGGCGGAAAAACAATGTATAAACTGTCAAAAAAGAAGGGATACCCAACATCGACGACGAATCGGTCAGAATCTTACAATCGAACTATAGCTTTGACTGAAAAAGCACCGAAATATCTGTGGTAACCCTTGACATTGGATTTTAAATAATTTACTACGCCATCTTGCTGCTTGGTAAGAAACACTTTTCCATTTGTAATCTGTCATTAACAGCTGGACACTAAATTCGATTTTTTACCTTTTAACTGCCTTCTGCATCTGTGTCTTTTTTTGCCCTTTTTCATTCTCTCATTGTTTTTTCGCTATAAAATAAATATTGGATTGAAAGTAAAACGAATTTTACTACTGAAAAGAAAACTCTTTTATTTTAAACCCACATATCTACTACAACTAAGGCCCTTTCCCGGAACAATAAAAGAAACTATAAATAAGACAATGTGTTGACGTATTCTACTCTATGGATATGATGAATGGACTCTTTCAAAAGAGAATGGAGATATTATTAGTCTTTTCGAGATAAAAATTCTTCTTAAGATATTTGATCCCACTTGTGGTGTCACGTTTTGAAGAAGACAATTAAATTAGGAACTCGTGAAGTGCAAAATATTATTCAGTGGGCATTTAAGATGACTGGGACATATAGAATTAACACCAACGCTTAAGCCCGCAGAACCTAATAACATAATACAGACGAACAACGTTATAGAGGGAGTTCTCCCTTGAAGAGTGCAACTGGAAGAAGTTTGCCAAGTGCTAACTGGAGAGGCTCAGATCTCAAGTCTGCTCTATGTTGTACTCCCGGAATAAATATCTTGGAGTAGATAAGAATAGCAACCATGCTTGCCTCAAAAATTCTTGACCAAAATGGCATCTCTCCCAATCAATTGATCAGCCAAGTTTCGAACCGAAGACAACTTTACAGGACTTACAGCAGATATTGTGACAAAAAGGTGGGTCCTTGTTTATTAATGAAGTTATTTAATGAAGGATTTGAGGCCAATCAAATGCTGGAGTTTAGATTTGTGGGATCCAGTGATTACCTTTTTGACATGCCACATTTAAATTTGTTTAGTTTGATCTTTCTTTTACAACACCAGTAATATTCAGGGGAGTTTGCACACTTGCGTAGTAGCATCAAGATCACTTCAATGTTAAAATCTCCCATTTAGTCGCCTTCTACGACAAGCGCAATTTATTGGGGTAGCGCTGCAGGAATATTCTTAACTCTCCCCGTTCCTGCACGGGTGTGCAAAAATCGAATACTTTTTTCTGGTCTACATAGGACACCAAAAGAATCGCTTCTCAGTCGAAGGACACCAGATAGAATGCATCCTTAACACGGGTATCAAGTAAAACACAAAAATTCACAGCAAGCACATTTATTTTATATATATTACTTTAAGTTTATTTTAAATACATTAGCTATCTTTTTTTGTTGTGATTATAATTTTCATATTTTTTTTAACGTTTGGGACGTTAAGATTATGTGTTTTTTACTAGTGTATCAATAAATATTTTGTATAATGTGATATTTATCTAGAGAAAGCACATTGATTATATATATATTATTTTAAGTTATTTGAATACATTAGCTATATTTTTTTGTTGTGACTAAAATTTTTGTATTTTTTTCAATTTTTTTTTTTTAACGTTGGAACGTTAAGATTTTTTTTTTTTTTGCTATAAGATAAGTAAATATTTTGTATAATGTGGTATTTTATATAATTTGGGTTTTTATTACATGAATTCTATGTTCTATTGTTTCTTGTTTTATGCTTAGTTTTATTAATTTAAAAAAAAGTGTGATTCGTATGATGGCATGGAATTTTTCTGCGGTAAATTTTGTACATATCCTTTAATAATTTTTTGCTCTTTCGAGCATATAGTAGACATATTTTATATTTTATAATAAATGTGCAGCTATAAGGGTTTTGTTTTCCCCATTTTAATATATTTAATGGTGTTATATAATTGTATATATTATTAATTTAACTTCATACATATTTTTATACTGACAGAATATAATATGTATGTATATATTTATAAGATATTTTGATTTTTTATAATTACTTTTTTTCTATATATTGTAATGATTAAGAAACTTATATTTATTTATTTACACATACAGTACGAACGCAGCAATCGTAATCTTTTGTACTTGTTATGACAATAGTAAATCGATCATCCAAATTTGTGTTATATGTATGCATTTTTTTCGAATTAAAATATCTCAATTTTTGTATAGTAAAAAAAAAACAGCAAGAGTGGGAAAAGGAGGGTCATTGAAAAAGACTGGTACTGGTAGACATTGGTTTTAAGCAATTATTGGTTAAAGCGATGGGGAAGAACATAGTGAGGCGATGAAACCGAAAAGAAAGCTTAAGGTTGAAGGGCGGAATGCAACTGTAGTATTAGTTAAGACAAAAGCGATATAATAAGGTAAGAAGGGAAATGTTATGACGAAGTGAATTTTGTGATGGGTAAAGCGTTCTTGGAATAAAGTGACCAAGAAATGGACGAGCACCATTAAAGGGTATTGTACCTATTTATTAAGAAGGCAAACAATTGCTTAACAGTTTTCAATCTAATTTAGCCCGTGTGTCCATTCAAGAGCTACTCTAATACTGCTCTGGAGAGTAAAAAGCCAGCTCTCCTTGAGTTGCTGAAATTACTGCACAGCACCATCATGTGTGAAATAACCTCCTCTTTGGACAGAATGCTTTCTCAATTGAATATATTTTAAAAAATAATAGAAAAAATTTGTGGATCTCTATCAAAAACTAATGACGATGGTATTACTAACTGCTGTTTATTCTTGCTATAATTCCTCTCCTTTATAATCCCAGGTGATTTCTCATTCAATAAGTTTTATAAATTCGGGGTGTTTAGTCTCTGAAGTAAAACCAGCTTTTTCGATATTAAAATCAGACTAAAATCCTGGTATGTAGTATGTATGGCTTATTATATGTTCGCTAAACATCTTCAGTATGTTTATTCTTGTTCTAATTCTTCACATATATACTCGCAGGTGATTTCCCATTCATTAAGTGTTGTAAATTTGGGATTTTCCAATCAGGTCTTTCAATATTAAAATCAGACAAAAATCCTGGTATGTATGGTTTGTAATATGTTCGCGAAACATCTTCAGTCTGTTTATTCTTGTTCTAATTCCTCACCTATATAATCGCACGTGATTTCCCATTAATTAATTGTTTTAAAATTTAGGATGTTCCAACCAGCTCATTCGCTATTAAAATCAGACAAACATGCTTGAATGTATGGCTTGTAATATTTTCGCTAACCATCTTCAGTCATTACCAACACAATGTTATGTTACTTTGGGAGTAATATAAGGTCTGCGATCTTTGATTTTTCTTTTATTCAGTGAAGTTTTTGACATGAACGCTGCAGCGGAAAACAAGTGCAACAAAAAAAGTGGACTGAAACAGGAAAAGGGAGAAGGAAAAAATCCTGCGTAAAAAAGAGCCGTGGTTTCGTTCAGAAATGCAACTTACTTGTGATGAATAAAATTTGTATGGCCAATCTCGTTATTTGGGATAGTTTAATTTTAATTTCAGTCTAAAAAACAATCATTAGAATAATATTGAATTTGGTATTATAACAAGGCGCGTAACCACCGACGCGTTAGTACAGGCGCAGCCTTTTCCTGGAGCCTGGAAAAATACATATTAAAGCAACAGTATTAAAATATCCCAGGAAACTATGAATTGCGGGTATTAAATAAATTAAAAAAAAAAAACAAATTTAATCAAGCGACTTGTGAAGATAGAAATAAAACTAAAAATTTATTTCATCAAACATCCCTTATTTATAATTGTTTTCAAGGTGCTTTGATAGTTACGTGGCTTCCAATGATACCAATTTTACTATTTTTCGAATATGTAATTATTTTCTAGAATATTAAATGCAAACTGTCCCTAATCAAAATTGACAAAACAAATATTAATCTGCTATTGATCTCTTTATCGATTTATTTATTTTCTGTTGTAACGTTTCAATATTGTTTTATATTATGGTGGAGATATGCCATTTATCTTAGCATTTTATTTTAACAATAAAAATTCACAAAACAAAACCGCGGCGGCCAACCATGAAAGTGGTTATGTGCAGTCGGCATCAACTTCACAATAAAATTGGTTGTGATTCATTCGCATTCATGGATAAAGATTTAAGAGATGAATTTAAGCAAGGAAATTTTCAGGGTTTAAAGGGCAGGGGACTTCGAAGTTGACTATCTCATTACCTCATTTGTGACCGGAACGCCGGCTCTTGGAAATAGCTAGGGAAACTATGGTCGTCGGCACGCATGAAATAGTATTTGTGGATTTAAGCAGCATTTCTAGCAAGTGCTTAAAGGACATCATGTAGTTCCACGTTCAGTCCAAGCAGAACCAATTCCGCCACCCAGTATAGAAGAAGTTTTTCGCGAAACCTCAGATTTCGGTGCAGTTTGCTATAGGGTGTTATACTTTAGACAGCGATAGAAACCTATTTCAAATGAAATAGATAAAAAACATTAATGCAGATGAAAACTAAGTGGATAATTTGTTAACGACCTATGAAATGCAACATTACATTACTATGTTCATACTGTACATACAAGTTATCCTATTTTCTAGATGTAGATATGTATCTATTTAATATGACTTTTGGATATACATACTTGTCAATTTCCAAATATTAATATTGTATTGTATATTTAGAATTTGCTGTGATACACATTTTCAATATGTTCAATTTTGTTATTTGTTCAACATTTTTCTTAAAAATTCCCAAGATTTGAATACATGTAGATATATTTAATATGATTTACAATTTATTTGAAACTTTTATGAGTGAAGATAATTGTGACGTGTCACAGTATGGCAAAGGAATGAGCCATACTTTTGAATATATTAGATTATGGTTTAAATTTTTATTATAATGAAACTCTTTATATGTTTCTTTAATATAAATTTAAAGAACGCACCCACACAAATATATATTTTATAATATTCAAATTTCAATACATTTTAATTTAAGAACAATACAGACCCCCAGCCCGGATACTTCAAGTAGCCCCGACACCTTGAGACACTTTAAAATTTGTAATAATTGGCATAATTTTGAAGTTCTATTAAGGATAACAAGTATTTTTTGTGGTATGACTTGAATTTCTCACTGATTTTTTTATTTATTATGACTGCGGCAACGAAAAGGGGAGCACGTAATTTTCACACTTTCTGATAAATGTAAAATACTGGAAAATATGGAAACTGACAAATCAAGTAGCTGACATTTTCCAAGTTTCGAAGTCAACTATTTTTGACTTGAGAGCCTGAAATTTGAATCTAACACAATTTCAACAAAATGTTGATGAAAATAGCGAAGAGGAAGAGGAAACGATGTAGCTAGGAAATTATTTACCAGGTGCATTCAGTTTGCTGAATAAAATAAAGCATCTTCATAAATTCTTCGTAAAATTATTTTACGTATCCGAATATCAGAGTACAAATTTAAGATTTTTTTGATAGGATTTATGGCATTTTGGCGGCATTTTACACCTACGGTATTGTAGGTGTGATTTTATATGCTCAGATAAAAGTTATGAAGCCTCAAGTAAAAAGTAAAAAAAATTGTTTGAAAAAATTTGGAAAAAGTTATAACAAAAGCTCTGAAGGAGCTAAATCTTTCCGAAGGTGTTACACCCATTGCCTTGGCATGGAAAAATGTATCAGCGGTTGTGCTTCACAAGTACTGAGAAAACACACATATCAACCAGAGGTTAGAATAACTTTCAAACACCATGGTATTATTTTATCAGCGAAAAAAAATACATTATTTATTTTAGACTGCAGAAGATTTGGAGTCTTGGAACAATACTGAAATGTTTCTCACAGAAGTCTTACCAGCTCATAGATAGTCTTACCAGCATATTTCAAGAAAACAATTCTATTGATATTGACAATTATGAAGTTGCTATCTGTAAATTGCTGCGTTCAAATTTCTTAAAGAAATAAATGTTAATAATGTAATGAATACAAACAAATTATTTGTATATTTTATTTAACGTTTCGTAAAAGTAAAATGTGCTCGATATTATGATTTTTTTGATTTGAAGAATACACATGGACATTATAACATTCGTTATACTAGACCTCTACTGTATTTTAAATTATGTTTACATGAAACGACTATTTCTAATAAAAGGTGTTTAAAAAAGTTGTCGGTTTTTCACTTTATTTTATTGAATATCTATAGTCCAGACATTCCGCTATTTTAGACTGTACTATTACAAACATAGCAAATAAAAAATAAAAAACGAACAACGGAAAAGCGAAAATATTGAATACAATTTTATTCTTAGATCTTTACCCTATGGTGTTCAAAAAAAGAAAAAGGAAGATTAACTTTTAAATAAAAAAGGTAACGGCAAAGACAAGTAACATTTAACAGAATATTACCAGCTAGAGATTATGTTTAATCAAATCGATAAAAAAGGACGGTAAATTGTTCATATTCTACTAAGTGTGGAACATTAAGATAAATTCATTTAACTGCTTTAAGAAATAAGCAGAAACAAATAAACTGAATAAATTGAGTATATAAAACTAATGAACAAAGAATTAGCAGATATAAAAATTTAATTGTAGATATAAAATTAATTTCTACTAATTTAATATAATAATGCAATATAATTTATTTTCCTTTATCTGGTATCAACTCGGTTAGAGGGGTCTGTAAATTTTATATTTAAAAAAATACTCATACAGTGGTGGCCAATATAAAAGAGAGTACTCACAACTCTTCTCTCAGTATGTACTACATAGTCCATCCGGGCGTCAGGGCTTTCCATTTGCAACCAAAAAAAATATAAAAATACAAAGAAGCAATTGGCGCGCAACACAAAAAACAACAATACGACAGAATTTTCACCATAAGACCATAAAAAAAATCATTCATGGGAAACAACCTAAAATTCCATATGTGTAGAAATCTACACACAAGGATGAGATAAAGGTTAAGTTATAACTGGAAAGCCTGAGAGATGAGTTATCCTATAATTATTCGACAGAACTGTATATTTTTATACAATTATATTTTAGGTTCAATATGTTTAATGTTTCAATTTTAAAATTCAAGTTGAGTAGACGCTTTTTTTGCAATAACGTTTGAGATTGGAGAATTGAACGACATCAAGGGTAATCAATGCAAAACCACTATGGTTTAGGTGTAAATAATTGCCCGGGGGGCAACACCTACTACACTTCATAAGAAGATTGATGTTTTTCTAGACCACACACAGAATATACGTATATATAATAATATCAACTTCGACTACATATCTCGCTAAAATAATTCCAGTGTTCGTTACAAATTTGACATAAATGATCCTAAAAAAAGGAAATCAATATCTATCTATGTAAATGGACTGTAGAACTAGTGATGAAACATTCGGAGAGAAATAAAAACCAGAAGCAATAAAATGACTGAAGTAGCAATTAATGTATGTAGATGGAGATGTATTAATTATGATCAAAGCTGGACTAATAAACAAACAAAATTCTATAGTATAATACCTCATCTGTGGTCAAGTCTAGGTTGGTAGGCATGATTAGGGGCCAGTTACTTTTATAGATTCCACTCAGTCAAACTAAGTTGCAATGATGAAGTTATTTGTTGGCAATGCGGAAGAAGCAAACGAGAAGACTTACGAGAATATATGTATATGTACCTCATTTCCCATGTCACTTGAATAGCAAAACTCTTGTAAGTTCCTACTTCAATGATATTTTCAATTTCTTATGACATAGGAACTTACTTTTTCCATGACCTTACGGATCTATCAGAAATCCCTATTGAATATCTTAACTTGTTTACAGTCAAATAAGGATGATTGATCCTAGTCTGATGAGAAAGCAGCAACACCGCCTACCTCAACAACTCACCAACTTACCTAGCCCAGGCCAGCAAGACATCGGCTTCTCCAAAGCGAAAGGTTATCACAAAAATAACCTCCAACAGCCCGTTTATCCTAACTTATTCAACCCATGGATTTGAAAACATTGATTAGCCCTGATATGATTTTTTATCGTTCCAAAAAACACACCAACCAATCGGCTACTTCTTACAAAATACACGGCATGTTATTGAATTTTAAAGGGAAACGGGGTTTAGTATATAGAGTATATAGAGAATATAGAGAACATTTTTAAAGCAACAACTTTTCACTCTTGCCGTGTAAGTTTTTAAGTGAGTCTCTGTCTCACTCTTAGGTTGCTTGTTTTAAGTGAGTTCCCCGTGCCTCTCACTCTTAGGGTGCTTGTTTAGAGTGAGTTCCCCGTGCCTCTCACTCTTAGGGTGCTTGTTTTAAGTGAGTTCCCCGTGCCTCTCACTGTTGCATGTCTATTCGACGGATGCAATTAGCCCATTGCAATAATAAAATAATAAAATTAATTAAAAGTATAATCTAGTTAAGAAATTGTAAATTCAACAATTTTTGATGAATATTTCATGTCAATTTTGGCCGCTACAAATGTTACAATTTATCCATGCTTGTTCCGAGGTAGAATTCTTAGGTAGAATTTTACGAGTAGTTCATTCGGAAAAAAATTATGACAAAAGTCATAATGATTTCTTCCAAAAAACATTCTCTGCAGAGTGCTCATACAGATCGCTCTGGGAGGTAGACACTGTGACAAAAGTGTTCGCTATAACTATTTTCACTCACGGGTCCAAAATTGACTGTGGAGTAGGAGCGAGCTTAACACACCTTCCGCCAACCGAACTCATCTAACTTCTTCAAGACGGAATTCCTGGAGATCAATAAGCAGATAGCTTTGGAGAACAATAAAACGTGGACCAAGAACCGTGCTTGGAGTGAAAAATTGGAGTGCTGCGCGTGTCCAGAGCGGCTTCGGGAAATAACCCCCCAAGAAATAAAACCCCAAATGAAAAATGGAATAACTCTACAAAATTGGAGAATAATTTTACTGTTAAATTATTTCCCAAATGGAAGATGAAATAAGTAAGTCCCCAAATAAGTATGATATAATTCCCCAAGGTAGATTTCATAATTATTAAGAATCGTCGAATGGAATATCTTGCTTGGCTTCACTATTAGATTTGGATTGGTGCGATGTTGGGTATATGCAAAGATTTATCGAAGGCCCATACTATATTCGACTTGAGAACTTATTTCATAGTTGAATCTGGGGACTTATTTCACAATGAAATAATCCCCTAATTTGAAGTATGTAATAAGTCCCCAAAAACCCATGAAATAAATCCCCAATTTTGGGGGTTTATTTCATTTGAAATAAGTCCCCACCTCCATACAAATTTTGGGGTGTTATTTCGTATCTATTTTTGGGGGCTTATTTCTGGGGGGGTTATTTTCAAGATGGCCCTCTACATTCTTGACAAGATCGCCAAGCGGCTGATACAGCGCACTGAAAGGACCAGGCCCAGGTGGTGGTGGACGAGTTTGTCAAGCACCAGGCTACCATCCCTCGGCAATCGAAACAAAATGAGGGTGCTAAAAGAAACAGGTCTCAAGACGAGACTTTGAACACCCCTAAAAAACAAAAAACGACCAAACATCCAGGTCCATCGACGTCCGCCGCAATTCACACCTTCAAGGAAGTGGTTGGGGTCCACTTGCAAATTGCCATCTTTCATGAGCTGTCCAAAAACGGCAAGTCGGTGATGAACCTGTGGAGCAGCATCGAGGAAAAACTGTCGGAGATAGTTGTAGAGCACGTGCTAGCAGGAGGTCCTGCGCCGGGCTTCAATTCTGTGGAAACCGTTCGGGGGTATCGGGTCATCAAATGCGTGGACTAATTCTCCAAGGACTTTCTCAGCTCGTGCAGCGCTAAGGTTAGCGACGCCTGGGAGGGCCTAAGGTTTAGGCTTATCCCTACCAAGGAAATCCCCACGAGACCAAGGGCTCGCATTTGGCTGCCTATCATGAAGCCCGATAACCTAATCAAATGGCTCTGACTGCCAAAATCCCTATGGACGGCTGGGCAGTCATTAAGGCAGAAGAACCGCAAAAAACAGCCTTTCATTCCTGCTTCTCATAAATCAAAACGAATTGATTGCCTGGGTGCACACGAAGAAGCAGACCACAAATTGAAATTTGGCATAGGGAAATCAGCCACTCCACCTATCTACAATAAAGCTACCTTTTTCCATAGTCAGATCGCGGTTAAGTCTATGAAATTACATTAAACTGACTTCTTGTGATCTGAAATTCTGAAGCCGTCGAATTTCAACAATGTTTCCGGAGCGCATCATGTCTGTCATAGAACCAAATTGGTCTCATTGAACTCGACTTGTTTCTTTTCGCCTTGAGAAGCAAGTGCACCTACTAGGCCTTAAAAGATAACCTTGTCAACATAATTCAAGGGATAGGATTAGTTCTATTTTACAGTGCATAATATGAAAGTTGATGACATGAATATTAGTGATAATTGTGGGACGCAAGATAGTGGTCTTATCACTGGTTCCGCGAACCGTGCGGATCTACATTTTCTGTTTTGTTTACATTTCCTTTCTATTTTGACAAAAAAATAATCGTAAATTGTAACAATTTAATAGGGTTTTGAACTAAAAAAAATGTATAAACAAATTCAGGTAGTTGTGTGGTTACCGCATAAAGGGTTATTGTTTAAGGCTATTGTTTAAGTTTTTGTTCAAGTGAGTATATGTATATTAGTTTCACTAAATATATTTTTTTTTATATTTGCATAGATATACATAATAATAATATGTTTGAGATAGAATTGTGTATATAGTTAAAATTTAAATATAAATAAATAAAATATATTCTTAAATGCATAAGAAAATAATCATTCCCATCACAGAATCTGTATTAATAACAATTTCGTTACAAAACGTTAATTTTGTATATAATTCTACTTTAAAGCTTGATAGCGGATGCTTTGTCGGACATTTCGAACAGCACGGACTCTGTGATGGATGCTAGTACTTTTTCTCTTAAAAACGTAATTGATAGTACTAAACGCAATAAATACTTGTAGTTAGTTATATTTATATTTATTTATATTTTCCTTATTCTTAATGTAAGTTTCTAAAGATATGTATCACTCATATTTTACAGTACCGTCTTAGCTCACGAATTTTAAGTAACTGATACAGCAGTTGTTATGAGTTGTTTTTCTGTTATTTCTTTGTATATTATTTTAATCTTGATTTAAGACGATATTGCAGAAAATGCGCATTATAATAATTAAATTATAATAACCAAATATATATATTTACAAAAATTATATAAGTTACTGTACATAGTATTTAGTCTAGTTGGTATTATTACAGTGTTTGTTTATTATAAAATTTAGTAGCAACAAATGGATTAATATTGGTATTGATTAATATTGTTTGGATTTATTGCCTGTAGGTAACTGATGCTATGTGTTTATGTAAACAGTTTGAGTAAACGGTTTGGAACGCCTTATCAAAAATATTTAAAAATGTGTTGAATTTTAGCTTTTTTGGTCAGATAAGTTATTTTATTTTATTATGAAGGCATTGACATACATTTTTTTCCTATGTTTCGCTGGTATTCCTCAGCTTCTTCAGGGGCATTCATTTATTTAGTATTATGGTTTTTATTTCATTTTATTTTAAATTTGTTTGTACTTTCCACTTCCTCATGACAAGTAATGCTCTTAATAATTAAATTGACTAATGAATAATTTAACAATTAACAATTGGTGATGAACTTTAAAAGTTCAGTGTAGAGTAAAGTTGTGTTGAACTTTGATATTAACTTTCAAAGTTCAGTGTAGAGTAAAGTTGTGTTTTCTAAATGTTTTATTTAATGTTAATTGTTAAATTATTTATTGGTCAATTTAATTATTAAGAGCATTACATGTACAAAGAAGTGGAAAGTACAAACAAAATTAAAATAAAATGAAATAAAAACCATAATACTAAAGAAATTAATTCCCCTGAAGAAGCTGAGAAATACCAGCAAAATGTAGGGAAAAAAATTATGTAATTTTTACATAAATAACATATTTGACCAAAAAAGCTCAAATTCAAAACTTCACGCAAAAAATTCAAAGAAATTGTCACAAAACTTTACAATTTAAAAATTTCATTCCATTCTAAAGTCTGTAGATCAACTTTTATCTGAAATAAGAAATAATTTAACACTTCGAGTCGGGAAACGGTTTAGGTATTATGCGTATTTCTCAGTTCCACTTAACATACCTCGTGGCCTTACGAAGAGACACGTACTTTGTATTATGTAATTAATTTTGTAAATTTGGGGTTTACGGAAATGTTCTGTTTATGGAATTCTATTGAAAACGTAAAACGAGCCTAGTTGTCTGACTATGGATACCGTGAAAAACTTACTCTTATGAATTGATATACAAATTATATAGTTTAGCAGATAAATTTCAATCACTCTATAAAAGCTCAGGATATCCTGTTATCAAATGTAACAAAAACTGAATCTTTGATAAAGCAAAACAGGCGGCAATATCGGATATGAGGAAGCTAAAAGTTCGATAAAACGGCGTTTTGCGGGCGAAAATAAAAATCGAATAATGAACAATCGCTCAATCATTTTTTTGGGGGTTTTCCACTTTCTTTCTGCAAGCGGCTGGCAAATTCGGAGGGGGCCTTTGGCAACAAACAGTAATTATACCCTATCCTAAGGGTATATTAATTTTGACACATAGTTTGTAACACCCCTTAATATTCGTCGTAGACCCATAAAAGTATATATATTTATGATCAGGACCAAATCCTAAGACTATTTAGCAATGTCCGTCCGTCCGTCCGTCCGTATCAACTTTTGAGGCCTTTTGGGGGCGTTTTTTCAAAAAAAAAATTTTTTTCATTAAATTTCATAGAATAAAATAAAATTCTATCCATCATCTTCCTAATGCTTTTTTTCTTTCGGGTACATAGGGATAAGGATAGGGTATCATACTGTTCGCCCCAAGCGGACTGTAGCCTTTCCTTATGTTTTTTTAATTATTTTAGTCCACAATGCATAGGTAATGGAATATCCCCTGCTTGTTTTAACTGTTATATTTGGAGTAGTTGCGAGGTTGGGTACACGCAAAATTTTCGTTCAAAGTTCGCATAAGATAATTTAATTTAGATTTAATTTAATTTAATTTTGATGGGGGCGAATTCTGCGTTTACCTTTCGCAGCATACGGGAGATTGGTTCGTTGGAACCATAAGAGGTCCGGTAGGTTGGTAAATAAAAAAGAGGAGGACAACGTAAATTACGAGGGTTAGTGTTGAAGAAAATAGATTTGTAAATAGACGCGAGATCGATAGAACCTGAGAGGGGTCTTTGAATGAAGAGTATGTCTGCTACGTCCCTGCGTTCTTCAAGGGTATTCAAGTTTATAAGTTCAAGGCGGCCTTGATAGGATGGCAAGATCCAGTGTAAACCTCGAAGAGCGAATCGAAGAAAACGACGTTAAATGCTCTCGATTCTGGATACATGAACTCTATGAAAGGGGACCACACTTGACTGGCATATTCGAGAAGTGGGCGAACAAAGGAAATGTAAGGGGATCTTGTTTGGGATTTGGCGATGTTAAGCTCTAAGCAATTTTTGAGGCACCAAATCGAAAAATTATCAAGGTCTTGTTGAAGAAGACTAGAGTCTTGAGGGGTTTGGGTATGTGAGAAAGTTTAGCAATGGGACGATAGTTGATTACTTTGTTCTTTGAACCATTTTTTGTGTATCGGGGTTATAAAAGAGGTCTTCCAAAACTGAGGAAATTCTCCTTGTGAAAGAGGTAGATGAAAAAGGTTAGAAAGCGGAAGCGAAAGGTTGGAAGAACATTTTTTGAGAAATATGGCGGGGATACCGTCTGGGCCGGGTATGAATTCATCATTGAGATTTTGTAACTTAAATTCGATAAGATTAGGATCAAAGCTATGAGATAGAAAAGGACCGAAGGAGAAGTTAAGTAGGTAATTGAAGTAAGACGGGTCCGGTACGAAAGTGTTATCGGCAAAAGATTGTTTGAAATGGGTAGCAAAAAAGTTGGCAATAGTGTGTGGATCGGTTGATGTTTTGTTTTCGAAAGATAGGGAGGTAGGGTATCCGTCAGATTTTCTTTTATAGTTGACGAATTGGTAAAAAGACTTGGGGTCATTTATAAGATTGAATTCCGCATTTGTAAGGTAGCGCTCGTAGAGAAAATTATAAAGTTGGGTAAATTGAAAGTAAGTACCTAGATAGTTAGAGCAGTCAGATAAAGAATTGGTGCGAAGGAAAACTGCCCATAACTTATTCCCTTTGTTCCGTAAAGAGCGAAGTCTTCGATTATACCAAGAAAAAGAGAAAAAGAATAAGAAAGGTCTCTGTAAAAAGGGCGCATTATTTAAAGATAGGTTACTAAAATTAAAGGAACACCTTTCGAGATATGCGTTAATGTTGCGAAAATTTGCTTTATGGAACTCATAAGAGGTGAGATCTGTGGAAGGAATGGTCTGGAGTGGAGAGTTGTGAAAGAAGGAAAGAAGAAGAGGAGGATGAAAGTTATCAATAGTGGATAGAGATAGGGGACAAGCGAGACAGAAGAGTTAATGGGATATGTTGTAAAAATAAGGTCTAATTGCCTACCCATGTAATTTGAGACTTCGCTTACTTGAGAAAGACTTGAGTCTGTTAATCGATCAAGGAAGAGACATTCTTTTGTCGAGTTGCTATTAGAGGCGATAAAAAAGGATTGATCATCTGATGGAGTCCATTGCAACTGAGGCAGATTAAAGTCACCGAGAATTAGGATATCGTCAAGGGAATCAGCTGATTCGATAATTTTGCATCAATCGCATCAATAGCAACTTGGTAGGATTTAATGGGTTGAGCTGGTAGGATGTAACAACACATAACGTACAGGGACAGCATTTAACAAGTGAGTGTAAATACTATGACCATTCTATTTATAAATTTAATCTAATTAAAATTTACTTAATATATTTTTGGTTTTGACCTCTGAGTTACAGATCTGAAGGACTAAAGTCAATCGCTTGGGAATTTCTAATGCTCCAATGAAATGGGCGAAAGAAGAATCAGTTGAGGCTCTCTTTTGAGAACTGTACTTAAAAGAGAACGAGATGCAAAGTTACAGTCGGCAAAATTCAATTGAAAGACATGACTATGGGCTGAGGGACGATGATGCATAGAAAGATCCCAAACCCCGAAGAAAGCGTGCAGAATGGAATATCAACTCAAAAGAGGCAAGCGATAAGAAGATTTTAATAGGACCGCAAGATGGGAAAAAAATAGACAAAAGTGTGTTTCTTCGTGAAGGAGATGGTTTAAATTGAAAAAGCGATCAAGAGGCAAAATGGAAACATTAGTCTAAAAATTAAAATTTTAGATTGCAGTTTCTTTATTGTATTCCACACTGATGTCGAATTTTTGCAATAAGCGCAGTGGCGGCATACCAGACTGTGGGAATAATTATTTATCGCAGCTAAGATGCTAAAAAAGCAATTATAAAGAGATGGCTGAAGTTTAGTCTAAGCATTGGAAAAAGTACAATACTCAATTAAATGCTCTGGTTTCTAATACTAAGACAGCTTGTGGTAATTTTAAAACTGATCACTATGGAAGTCAGCATCTGGAAAATAGCAGCTATTTTGAAATTTCAGTTTCAAACATGCCTGGTGGAGGATATGTTACTGAAAGTTTAGATTTTGTCGTTTCTAAGAAGGGTGCATATAGATAACACACAAGAAGTAAACGAACATGTATTATTTGACCATCCTTTTAAAACACCGGCGATTACCACGAGTGTCAACCCACTGAGTAGCATGCACACTTGCACCTTTTGCACCCGTTTAGTCGCCTTTTACGACAAGTGCCATTAATTCGGGTTAGCGCTGCAGGGATATTCTTATCTATCCCGTCCCTGCACGGGAGGACAGAACGCACAATAATGCATTTTAATTTATCGGAAATTCGTCGAAATTCATCATCCGGGATCGAAACGATATATCAAATAACTAATAAACTAATAACTAAAGCTTCCAAAAAGCTGTGAGGTCCTCCCCTACCTTTGGCCACCTTTTACAAAAACCAAGCGCTGGGTTTACGCTGCAGAAATATTCGTATTCCGATTCAGCACAGGAATAATTATATTAAATTTAAGATGAGTATGTCATAGGTAAATTGGTTTTACATTATTTTTAAAAATGTTACATAAATATTACAAAAACTTATATTATATTGTATATTACAAAATTGTATATTGCCTTAGTTTTATGTAGACCTGATCGCGCCAAAGCCTTATAGGTTTCCAGTCGCCGAACTTGGGATACATCTGAAATGATAGGAGAGATTTCTTTTCTGTAGAAAATGTATAAATTTAAAAATATTATTTAATAGCACATAAATATAGGAGTAATTCATTAAATGAAACACATGTGAGATGTTTGCTAACTACCTTTTTCGTTAGTAAAAAAAACAAAAATTTTGTTAGACTATATTAACTGTTTTACTTATTTTTAATTATTGACCATATTTAAACATGTATTAAAACTGAAAATATTTAACTGAGATAAAAACTGGGATACTCATTAATTCTCCCCCTTTCGCAGGTGAAAAAACTCTGGGATAACACATTATATGACAAAACTATGAAGCCGACGGAAAGCTTTCTGAGGTCGAACCGGCGAACCAGTGTTGACGCTGAAATTGGAAAATGGGGCTTAAAAATAGGCCCTAAAATACTAAACGAGGGCAAACAAATCTATTAACAACAGCAAAAACAATTTTTAAACATTTTATAATCGGAAATTTGTTCTTGTGCTATCTGCTTTGTTTTTGGTGTGATTGTTAATTACCTGCTGGACGAATTAATGTATTATCTATTTAATTACCTCTTGATTTCGACTTGACGACGACTGCGTTATACGAAATTTCGCCGGTACGTGAGATGCATTTTTGAATCGCCTCAAAAAGAATCTCAACATTTGATCACATTCCAAATTTATTATTTATTATATTAAGTTTTGAAAAATTTAATTTTTTCAAAAACGGCTTTTACGATTACTATGTTATTTTGCACATTGGACACTTTTATCATAATTGTTGAAATTTAAAATATTGATCAAAATCGTTTTAGCCGTATTTGAGAAAAAGGATTTAATTTAAATTTAAGAAAATAGTTATATGAAAAAAATAATAAAATTTTCCGGAATTCACTTAATTAGTTTTTGAGATATTGGATGCTTTATAAATAACCGTCATTCAATTTTTGCATATCACCGTTTCGGATATACCACGGAGCGTTAACAGTTCTTTGTAGTACTTTATTTTTAAAAAAAATTAAAATTTGTATGTTACTTCTTTGTACAACCCCAAAGTTGTATACCATACGTCTAAAACGGATTTAGAGGTTGCTTGCTTGTATAAAAGCAGCTTGTTTAGCATGATAAATTTCGCAAATCGACCAAGCGGCCAATGCATTTGATTATATTTAATAACGTTTCTTCTTTACGTGCGGTTTTCATTTAAGTTTCGCATCTAATGTCATTCCCAAATAATTAGCTTCATTTGCGTCTATTAAAATGGGTAGCGTATTTACATTTCTGTAACTAAAATTAACTTGCTTGGATTTTGTTTCGTTGAGGACAATACGCCACGTTTTTGTCCCTTCAAAAACGCTGTTAATAGCCCGTTGGAGCTTGTTCGTCGCTGATTCTACCGTATTACTAACAGCCAATTCAGCTGTATCAACCGCAAAACGTAGCAACAGTTGTGCCATCTTCTTGCGGAATACCTCGAGTATAACTTAAAAAGAGAATCGGACACAGAATTCAGAGTAATCAATTCCGTGCTTAACATGGAAGAGTCTGTTCGCTAGTATTCTAACGAGAAAGTTATTGCGATCGTGCTGAAAATTTCGAACTCAAACTGAGTATGAGGGATGATATTACTATTGGATTAGAGAAGTCCAAAAAAGTGGGACCGCCAATGAAGTCCGTCGGACTGTCTGTCTGCCTGTCCGGGCAGCGTATGACGAAACGGTTCAACGGATTTGCTTCAAAGTTCGTTTATAACTTTCTATTTTTTGCCTGGTTCCAAGAATTTCGGTCTCTTTTTTTTTACTATGGATACTTGGGATGGGGCCCAGAATACTGCATACTCAGTTTTTTGTAAAAAAAATCGAGTAACGTTAATTTATAAAACTGCCAATATCTCAAAAACTAATAAAAGGAATTCCAAAATATTTAACTACTTTTTATGATGTTAAGTTCAACAAATCTGCATACTTAAATTTTTGAAATAATATTTTTTTATTTTATTTTTTCATATAACGATTTTCTTAAGTCTAAATTAAACAATTATGTTAAAAGTGTTCACTATGCTTAATTGCATCAAAACCTTATGTGTCGTTTTTGAGAAAATCTTATTTTACAAAACAATAAAAGTGATTTATATAAATTTAATGTAAATTATGTTACCATTCTTTTAGAGGCCATTTTAAAAAGCATCTCATGTACCGAGAAAGTTTCGTATGATGCAGTCGTTATATTACCGCGGGACTAGAGCTCGTGTACGCAGACATAAAGCGACTGTCCTAAAAAAGTATATACTTGTTGTCGCATCCCATGCCCGCTATCCTCAGACTTTTAGAAAACGCTAACTATCAGAAGGCCTTCTACGTATGGACTGTTTAGAGAATAGTCAATTGTTTTGAACTTTCGCAAACAAAAACCAACTTAAGAAAGCTTACTACCCATTCACCTGGTCGAACTTTGACCCAAAAAGCTATCGTCAATTGTTATTGTTAGGTTTCCCCTACACCGTCAAGTTGGAAACAATTAGATATATGCTACCCTTGACGTTCAAGCGGTGAGGTGACGACCGACCACTATAATGTTGGAACACAAAATTCCACATTCGCACAACAGACATTTAGTCTAAGCCTATAGTTATTTTTAAGTTTTTAAAATATTTTTTGTTTTTGTACTCAGTCAACAATAAAATAATTTCATAAAATGCGTTAAAATTGTGAATGGAAACCTGAAGGCATCAAGCAATATTAATGTACCTATGCTTCTTTCGTTAAAGTTTTTGCCACAATATTCGTCAGGGGCAAGGTTTTTCAATATCGATTTAGTCTTGGCTGGAACGTTTCCGCAGGAATGAATCAATTTCGTGGAGTCGACTCCGAACAAAAAAAAATAGTTATTTATAAAAACAAAGTTGCCATTGAGTTGTGTTAGTTTTTTTTTTTATTATTTATTTTCTCCAAGTGCTGTAGTTTTGTGGACGAATAGGGAAAACGAAAGCACATCCCGTAACTCAAAATGAATGTTTTTAGGTACTAAAGAAATATGTGGATAAGCAAACGATTGGACAAAGAGTTTTGTTTACTCGGTTTTAAACAATAATAAAATTAAATCGGAAGGAATACCCACAAACACTTAGAAAAAAATTAACGAAAATATCTCCTCCAACATGACTTCCGAAGCCGAGGACTCTCGACCAATAGATTACAATAGGAAAACGTGATTAATTAAGATCTATGGCTTTGGATTTCGACACTAATTGTATTGTTTACTATTAAACCTTAAATCAATACATTTTCTTAAATAAGACGTCTCAGTCAGAGTCAGTAATAGAGGATTTTCCTTTGAGACCAACTATTTTTAACTATTTGAAGGGGATGCCATTTTTGTTTGCATGTGTGAAAATTAGATATTCTTAACATGTGTGAAAATTAGATATTCTTAACAAATTTTATTGATCACTACTTTTAGAAAGCAATATTTTAGGACGGTCGGCAGCTTGGCGCTATATGCACGCCTTTCCTAACAATTTTAACCTAAGACGTTTCAATCAGTAGTAAAGGGTGTCACATTAAAACCGCATTATAGTGACTTTCTTTGTATGATATTTGGTAAAAATAAATCGTGAGAGGCGATGGTTATGCAGCAAACCTTTTGATAGTCTGTTTGCTATAACAATCCTTAAATCCAAAAACACTTCCAGAGAGATATTTTTAAAATCATTAATATTATTTTTTTTAATAATGTTGGGTACATTGCTTAGATTACTTAGTTGGGTGGAAACAATATTCTATTAATTTTTGAGGTCTTCAAATCGGCATTTTAAAAAGTCAGTAGAAGTGCGATTCTTTAGTCATTAGAAAGTCTTGGTCTGTCGTCTAATAAAAATTTACGGTTTTAAGGACTTTTAAATGGTTTAAAATGGTAGCGTCTTGTGTAACTATTTCAAGACAGAAAAAGGTGTCCCTAGGGGCAAAATATTAAGTTCCTACCGACTAACGTCTAATAGTTTGCAAAAGTAAGGTATATTGTTTGCATTTCAATGCAAATTTTCACCAAGCTCGCACCATTCCAGAATTTTAATGTTGATCCGACCGAAGGAAATGTTCGTGAATGTTTTACAGGTGCGCCGCTAGAACAATGATTGAACATGGCACTAACATCTTCATACAGATTTATGCTTAAACGTTTCAAGCGCTAACAATTATTGTTGCAACTAAATAAACATTATATTTAAGACGATTATATTTATAAATAATATATTTATATTAGTGTACCGCTTAAACAGGATTTTCGAGGTACATATTTGTGGCGGATGTAATCTTAATGAAATCGAAAATGTTTTCCATTTTCTGCAAAAGATGTCGAATATTGAGTGACCTTAATATTAAGAACGAATTATTATAAATATCTATAAAGACTATGAAGTGGGGGAAAACTTGTGCGATTATAGCGATATCTCACTGCCAATTATAGCAATACAAATACATATGTGGAAAACAGGTATAGAAACAAACAAGAGTTAAAGGCTTGAATTCGCTGCAAATTGCGAACTGCGAACAAGGAAATATTCGTAAAATCTTACATTTCATTCACATGACAATTTTTGTTGGTCGCGAATCTGAGCTGTAAATGTTAGCAGCAAGATGTGCCATTTTAAAGGTTTTGTTCGAACGAATTTTTCAATCCTTGGATCGCAACTGCATGTGACAACTCGCGGCAAGAATATTTCAATTCGTGGTAAAATGGTTGTAATTGTAAATTTTGCTATTTATTTATTTTATTCATAAATAAATACATTCAAATTGTTTGTTCACAATTCGCTCTGCAGTGAGTAGTCCTTTTGTTCACTCCCCCCCATTGTTGTTGAGTTCCTGAACACAAGATGGCCACCGATCTGCAAAAAGCGTGTCTTCAAAAGCCCAAATCACCAATATGGACATTTAAGAGAAAGAGTTTAGAAGAGGATACAATCACAAAAAAGATAGCAAGAGCTGAACAAACAAACTTTTACAGTATGATGATTAGTCAAAGATGAACACATTTATGAAGAAAACTATTTTACACTCTCTGCCAAATAAGTATTGTTTAACTAATTCAACGAATTGTAACAAAGGAAGACAGGGGCCATCTATCAGCTTATTTTTGCATCTTATGCGCTTAAAAATTGTACAAGAGTGTTATATATCCGCGGTTCTAAGGTTGACAAGGCTGTGAAATATTGCAAAATTACTGAAAATTTTGAAAATAAATGAAGCTGTAAGCAAGCAGTCAAGTTTTTGAAGAGATATTGACTGGTTTGCTGATTGATAACAGAACATATTTCCGTGTTCGGTTTGCCGAAAGACTAAGCCTAGCCCGAGAACATCACAATGTGTTCACAGGGACCTAAGTGTGGCAAGGAGAAGTTTTATCTTCCTATAGTCAACCCAATAAACCTCACTTCAGAACATGAACGTACTAATGATCTCAATTGAACATCAGTCGCACTAACCTGAGGGGAATTTTGCATAATGATCTCGGATTTTACACTTACTTGGTTCGATTTTCTCAAGAAATAAAGCATAATGACCATTGTGCTTTTTAGCAGCTCGAAATTGAACACAAATTGACGATTGAGACTCTGAACGAACTATGGTTCCAGCAAATCGTGTAATAAGCAATTGTGGTGATTTGTCTTGCCCGTCAGGGAGCTACTATTTGATGCCGTTGTACTCTGTTTTGTGGGGTACCAACCAGATTGATGCTATGCTAACAAACGAGAGACGGTATAGAACCAAGAACAATATTGTTGAAGCTATTCGTGAAATACGTGCCGAAACCATCGAAAATGTATTGAAAATTTGGGTAGTTATATAAAAGCAACCTGACACTTTTATAGAATAACAAGTTAAAAATTCTAGAAAAGTTGCACTGTTGAAACACTTTTTCAAAACAAAAACTCAACATGTTATATTAAGATTTTTTTTTGTGTTTTTATTTTTTTATTTTTTACAAAAGCAAGATTGACCCACTTTTTCGCTGTAAATGTAACATAAAAAAAAGGTAGAATATAATCATTGCAAGTGTTTGAACGCGCCCGTTAATTCTGTAAAACGTATACACACAAAAACTCTTGGCATGCGCCCTTAACAGATATTTTACGAGGTTTCTACATAGCTTTCTATGTAAGAAAACAGTTATTGTAAAGTACCCCTGCAGCTTTTTTTCGTACTCATGGAAACGGAAAAACAAAGCTCTCTGTTATACGCACTGTCACTTTGTTATCTGGCTACGTATAATAAGAACTTCCCCTCTTGACAACAATTTAATACAATGTTACTTTTTAGCAGTTTGTATTTAAATTGTGTTTAATTAAGGGAAAAGTTGAAGCATATCTAAACTGAAAGGTTCAAGCTGATATTGTCGAAAATACGTCGATCGAGTGTTTCAATTTTACGCGAATTTCCACTAAATTTGAATTCTGGTTAAAATCACTATCCTCATTCCACAGTATTTTATATTGAAGATGGATTTAAAACAAGCTTAAGACAGGAACTATCTTTTTGAACCTCTCACAGAACCGCTTATAATACATGCCGGGAGTAGCCTGACTTTTAATATCGGTACTATCTCATAGGGGTTAATAAGATGGCTTGTGTCCCGGGCGGCACAGGTTCAATCCCCAAAAGAGAACAAGCTTTAGACTTAACCTATATTCTTAAACATCTTGCAAAACTGCTTATGAACCGAACAAGTGCAGGCATGACATGCATACATTTTTAAATGAAAGATCACGCATTCACTAATAGATTGTTGTTAAAAATTAGAGGGGTGTTAACAAGCGCAGGCATGACATGCATACATTTTAAAATGAAAGATCACGCATTCACTTATAAATTGTTGTTAAAAAAAATTAGACGGGTATTCAAGTTATGAGTTTTCTTTAACAAAATATATAACCAGTTAAACAAAAAGGAGTAATACTACAAAAATAGACTTAAGTTCCCCTGCAAGAATTCCCAAATGCAGAAACCCTGAAGAACACAAAAATATCACTTTGGAAACCATCGATAGTATAGCTGAGCTGAAAAAACTTTTGGAGCTTTTCAATCTTCTTCAAAGCTTTTTAATTCGTAGCACATTTGCAATATGTACATTAACTGTAATAATATAAAAATAAATATTAGGCGCAAGCAGCCTATTAAGGACTTAGAGCCTAGCTTATACAAACATTTTATATGAGCAAGATACATTTTGACACGAGTGGAAGGGACCTAATGACTATGTCGAACGAAAATATGAAATGCATTTTATGAGAACTGTCCAAGGTGGTACCGGGGCGACTGTTGACTATCATCATATTATCTACTACGAATTTTATGTGACTTACCACCTTGCATATCACACTTCACAGCACAAGAAAAATCCCATGCAAAAGATGTTGAATCTCAAAGACCACGAGGATGAAAAGCGAAGAAAATCTAGTTAGTTGTTTAACAGATATTATGTCTAATAAACTTATCCTTCATATTTTCAATAGCTTGAGGGAAATTGCCTGATATAAAAGAGTGATAGGGAACCAAGAGAGTACATGTCCAGTAAATAAAGGACACATTTCCCCTCCCAGTTTTTAAGAGATTCATTCAACTTTAACTACATCGAAATTAATGCTAGTCGAATAGTGTCATTTGATCCTAGCTGGGGGATAGATGTTTTTCTTTTAATGGCGTATTGTTATTACCAACTTGTTGTTCTTCAACGCTGGGAACAACGAATGACTTTGATTTCGTCCGCATACCCCATTAGTATCTTTTAAGATCTCTTAAAGCCTTCCGTATTCATTCCTCTCCTACGGACTCCCTGCTCAAGAAAGAAATTAAAGAAGTCAAATGACAGCATTCAAATAAACTTTAAATGAGATACCAAAATTTGGCCGAAGCCATGAAGAGATCCTGACGATAATTGCAACCGTTGTGGTTTTAAAGTCGATAAAAAGATGCTGAGCCTAAAGTTAAGGCCTTCATGCAACAATTTGATACATAGTTTATCGCTGTGGTTTATCGGATTGTTAGCCTATAATGGTAGATAAGATATTACACGCGACATGAAAGGATGAGATATATCTTTAGTTCATAGAATGGAGCATATGGAGCTGATGGCACATTCATCGGGTATAGTTTTTGCAAACTTTGTTGATGGTTTGATGCATGCGACATACACCAAACCACTAGCTTCCTATTATAGAGCCTTTCTAAAGTTAAGCCAATCTCTTCTGTATTACGTGGGAAAAGTGCATTTCAATTGCGTCTTGTCCATTGACTTTCTCTCTACATGATGAACAATTTACCTGTTTTTCGTGATGTATGTGAGTTCATTGGCACAGTGTCTATTGGGGTCCCAGGTTCATATAGGTCTCAGTACTACCATTTTTTTTTCTTTTGCTACATCTCGCGAAAGTCTGACAAATATCTAAGACGAAGAACTGTCGTGAGAAACTTCTTTTTACCTTTCATTCATGTCAAAACATATCTTCAATATTTCGAAGAGCAAGGCTTTTGGTCATGTTAACTTACTTAACGGGCTCCCGACCCGTAGAGAGTCTCTGTCTGAGGCACAGCAGCCTTTCAAACTCTACGGTCCCAGACACCCTGCTTCCAGTTATCCAGACCAAGCGCTATGGAATCCGCATTGAAGTGGAGATTTTGTACTCCTTATCGTCTCGAACCTGGGGGTTGGGATTCGAAATTATCTTGGCTGACGTATTTTGGCTTTAGGAACTATAGCCACATCTTGGTACAGTTCATACAGTTCGCGGTTGTATCTTCTTCTCCATTCGCCCTCCTCGCACAAAGAAGATTAAATAAATATTAGACCTAACCTGGCGATACAGGACCTTATGCCTGGCTTCTCCAACCATTATACTTGCAAAAATATATTTTTTGACGCAAATCGAAGGACCTAAAATTTAGTGCCGATTCTGAACGCCAATTTTATTTTCAGAACAGTTGTCATGACATTTCTTACTCTTGGATGTTCGTCCGTTATTCTCAAGAGGTAGGGCAGCGGGACGGGATTAGTGGTTCAACGCACTTAACCGCTAACCACATATATACAACGCGTTAACGCACCATTAACGCGTTGTATATATTTTTATAGAATAACATCCACACTGAAAATGTACATATTATCAGCCTTCACATTCGAGACCACAAAGAGAAGACCAAGCGTGTGTTTCAAAGACGAACATATTCGATTTTCGAAACCCTTAACTGGCCAATGCCAAGGAAGACCGAATCTATATTTCAAGAACTAAACCTTCGCGGATGTCTGGGCATACACTGGGATCTAATGGCTCTAAAAGAGAAAACTTTGCACATTGGAAAGCAGAGAAGGAATTAAGCTGCGAACATATGTTCATCAAAACATCCTGACGTCATTATGACCTATATCGCGTATCATATCACATAAAGTGGTTATCTCGTATCAAGCCGGATGACATACCTGATGACACGATTTCTATGTCATCCAGATGACTGATTTGATTGACTGAACTACTTTTTTGACAGCATGTCATCCAAATGACAAGATCCCGTGGATGACATCGCTCGTTATCTAACATCGGATGACATGTTTCCATGTGAAAAAACTTACACTCGGAAGAACTAACGGATCACACGGTGTGATCGGGTTTCATCTAGCAGATGACACAAGTTGTCTGCCGTCAGCATGCCATATGGGTGGCACGTCCTGATGACCGTCGGATCGCACCTTTAGCAATTTTCCTTAGATTTGGATTTTCCCCATATCTAGTGGACAATTGGTATCACAATCACTAATCGCCTTATTGAACAGTTACCAAAGGAAGAGATTTTGGTGTTAATTATTTGGGCTTGGATTGGAATACCATAACCTCTAAGACCCATACAGTCTCTAAACAATATATGTATACGGTTTGTATGGGCTATAAATTCTTGTAATTTTAACCGAATGAAATGCACTACACTTGTGGGCGCTTAGAAGTGTGCTAGTCTGTCCATTAGAACGATAAACAAAAAAAAAATCCTACATCAGACTGACCTGAACTTTTTTTTTTCTTTGATTTTGCCTAGTGTATGCGCTGTCCTTACGAGATCAATGGTCTAAGTGTAGGTTCGATTCCTGATGGGGGAAAGTGTTTTTCGAGATAGATCAGCACCACACAAAGGACTCTGTTAAACAGTTGTTATTCCTTAAATCATTTTTCGCCTTAAATCGCCCCTTAGATATAACATTATCATTACGGGATACATCCGATAATTTAAGGACAGCTGTGTTCTATTTGAATAAGTGATAAACACTCAATTGAAGTGTGTTAAGTTTTGGCGATTATAAGATGTTGGAGCTCTTTCGCAATTAAATTCAAGTCCTCATAGCTGCTGGTAAAGTACCTAATGCCACAAAAAAATGTAAGCCTTAATCCATGTCCAATCAAATACAATTTCAAGTTCACCTACTCTGTGGAAAAATACAATTAATTCGTTCTACCTACCCATCCCTACTTATACTCTTAATCGAAAAATTATATTTTTTGCTTTCCATAAACAGTAACGAAATTACAGTCTAATTAAAATTTCTGAGAAGCTACGATCATAGTCCATGCTGTTTGATTTGACAGTATACTCTCTCTTTATAGAACCGCCTGCATTCCATGAAATCCACCCACAACAAATATTTTCAAGTATTATTATGTATATACATATCTCGGACCAACCCCATTGGCAACACTAGCCACAACGTTCTTCCTAAGTCAGTTAGAAAATGAAAGAGATGGCTTAACTTAAATACCGAAAAAAAAAACAAAAAAACACACCACTGAGAAATCGAGTGAGTACTCGACTCGCGTACACAGAGCCGACATAACACCAATGTATACAACAGAACGGAACTACCTTTATCTATTTTCATTTCTTCGTATAATAATCGAACCCAGGGCAAGTTCGTCTAAGACTGTGTGCGCGTGTGTGTCTGTGTGTGTGTGTGTTTGTGAGTAAGTTTTAAAAATTATCGTGGCCCCCAGAGGCGCATACTAAGAAAAAAAATACCAATAAGGACGACAGTACAAAAAGCCACAAAACAAAAATCAAATCAAAAAAAAAAAAACACAAACATAACGCAAAGAAAATATAACCTGCTCTTATTATTATTATTTCGGCTTTTCTCGTTCCTTATTATGCAAAGTATATTAATTCGTTTATTGTTTCCTGTGTTATTCTAAGTTAACGTAAATTTAACTAAAAAATTAATATAAAAAAAAACGAAAGAAAAATCTATTCGAAAGTAAGTGAAGCAAAAATCTCTTGAGTAAAGTGTTGTTCTTGACCCTCCTCCCTTTCAAGTAAAATATAATAAAAAAAAACCAACCAACTAACCGTCATTGGAAATCTCTCATTTCACGCCTCTAATTTTAGGCATTTATTAAATGTATCTACAGCTGTTAATAAATATTAGGAGTTCTGTGCAAAAAAAATCTTAAAAAATTTTGTCAAACGTTTTGACAGTAATCGAAGATAACGGTACTCGTACATATCGTATATATATATTTATATTAGTTTTAAACCCTTAAATTTGTATGTGATTCGTTAAACAGTGTTTTACAAGTAATTTCGACGTAAAGTGTATTAAATTGAAACAAAACAAAAAAAAATACATACCGACATAATGTTGTTTATATTTTGTTGAAAAACATGTGTGCGGAAATATAGTATGTTTGTTTTAAATAATAATAAGAAAATATCTTAAAAATATTCATCATTTATTTAAGAAGATATTTTTAAAATGTATTTTTTCTTAATAAATCTCTGCGAGAGTAAGCGAGAGAGTGTAATAAAAAAATCGTTAAAGTGCGAAAAAAAAATAAATAACAAGGCAAAAAAACATTTCGGACAAGGGTAACATACATAATAGGATATGAAAAAAATTATAAGAAAAATAATAATAAGACGAGCGTAGTAAAGGGGAATCATCCACCAACGGGGTATACCTACAGCAAAAATTAAACAAAAAAATATTTTACAAGAAATTTTGATCAAGTCATTCAATTTTAATTTCAGCAATTCATAGAGAAATCTACATAATTCATTGCATTCATTGGGTAATTGGAATAATAATAATTTTTGCAATTATTGAATCGAAAAACTTTCAACAGAATTATTGACATTTACCAGTTTAGTATGGCCCCAATTCATATTTGACATATGCTTGGTGTCTATGTGTTCGTGTGCTGTTGTATGAGTATGAGTTGCAATCAATTACCGCCAAAAAATACTTACGCCCGAGGTATGAGTAGGTTATAAATATACTACATGCATACGAATATCCGTATGCATGGATGTATGTATGTTGCGTTTTGTATTTCAACTTTAGAACTCGAGCATGCTTGCGCAAAAAAAAGGAACTACAACAATACAATAAGGGTTGAAATTGACGTTTCATAAAATATGTAATTAGATTTGGTCGCATGAGCCACGTGGATAGTTAGCCAGTCCAAAACCAATCGAGTAGTAAAGTAGTCTTCTATCAATGAATCAAAGAGTAGTTTTTTTTTTGTTTGACGAAATCGGATATGCCAATAAAGTTAGGATAAGTGAAGTGGTGGTGATACGAAATTCATGCTACCGTCTAATGGGATGTAATGGCAATTGAAAATGACGCAACACCTGTTGACACATGATTGAATGAATTGTTACATATTATACAAAACGTGCATACGCTTACGTTTATTTTATTAAATTAATAACAGTTCGACGACAAAATCAATTTACGCAAGAGTGTGTTGATAATAATTTTACACCTGTATTTCATGAAATTGAAATCGCCCAACAAATATGTACTTGTGCTCTATTCATGCCTAAATATTGTTTGTAGGTTATCAAATAATTAAATCCAATTACAGAAGGAAGTCCTTTTTTTGAAGTATTACCCTGGGATAATAGTACGTCTTGTTTGTTTGTTGTTTGTCGTCCCTGGCCAAAGACGTCCTATAAGCTTACTAACCCGCGCATCCTTTTTCGATTACACAATAAGAGTAGCTTACAAAAGTCTGCCAAAAGATCCCTACACAACTAACTTAATGTTTGCACGGATCGTGGTTTAAATAAATTAAACTTCCTTAAATCTCGAGATTTACCCCACAAAAATTAGAGAACCAGAGAGCGATCTAAGAGAAATAGAGGGTTTTTTAATCTAAATAGTTGTCTCGTTTAATATTTCGATGGAAACCGCTTTTTATATACTGAAAAGTTGTTGGTTCCGGTGCCGTGAAATAACGCCGAGTGAAATAAAGACGAATTCCAAAATTAGGCGGTATTTCACTTTGTGAAAGTGTAATAACACCGAATTTAAGTATTCGGTTATATTTCACTTAAATACCTTCAGATAAAGATTCCTATTTGTTTTCAGATTTGAACCCATGAAAATTTAAAGTTCACACGTAGGTACTTTAAAGATATTCAATATTTTGTTTTTATTTCATTTTCGGCTTTGCAGAATGAGGAATGCATTAACAATGGCATATGTGTGGGCATGCTGCTTCCCTGCAACCCTCCGCTTGGTGTCACTATTAGATTTGGAGTAGGCGCGAGTTAGAATGTATGGAAACTATTAGATATTTGTTATATTCAAGATGTTAAATATAAAGAGATTTTCTTTAATTTTAAATTTGTTAAAAAAATCATGGGGAAAACAACAATGGCAGGGTTACTAAAATTGTAATATTGTTACTTTTCGGTGATCTGCATAGGGTCGGTGTAGGGCGCATAAAAATAAACAGGAATTTTATATCATTTTCTTAAGCAAAAAGGAAAAAATATGTTATACACATCTGTACATATATGATGCCAATGCATAGTTGCCACTGGACTGGAAAGTGTGAAATATAACGAATATCTGACGGACGACATTACTATATATATGTTAATCATTCTATAAATGCTTTCATGCGCGGCCTTCAAATCAATGAATAGGTGGTGGGTATAGATTTGAAGCCCCTGGGTTTTTTCCAAGATCTGCCATAGTGTGATAATGCCGTTTCGATTGTGTTTCCTTAAATAATGCCGATATTTTTCTCCAAATCTCTGCGTCGTCTGCTGGGGAGTCCTTGTACTGTCTGGCTGGGCTGTTTACTTTGACGGTTACGTATAGCTCATCTATATAGATGACTTCAACGCGATGTTAAGTATCGTTTTCGTCCTTAAGCAGTCTACAGATATCATGAGGGGTCGGGGAGGAAAAGAAGGAAGTTCCATTAAAATTTCAAATTTAGCGGCAAAGAATTGAAAAACGTCTTTCTTGAAAGTATTTTCGTTGCTCGTACACCTTATATTTAAGGGTAGACTATTCCAAAGATGAATCGAATGAACAAGAAACTGACGAGCGGTGATGAGATACTTATGCCGTGGAACAATTATTTGTCGAGTTCGCTGGGCTCTCGCGAATTTAATTTTATCAAAGAGAAATGTGTTCGCCTCTATTTATACCGAAAATGTACCTTGTTACGCGTTACACGAAATTCACTCACGTGTCGTAAGCACCCAAATAGAAGAGAAAAACTAGAACAAGAGCTTAATTCTCTTTGCACCTATGTGTTTCTTTTGAATCCCTCTAAAGTCCTTACAACATTACACCTACGTAGCAATCAATTATTTCAATTAAACTTATCTTTAATTAAAAAAAACAAAACAAACCTTCATTAATTGATACCTATCTAAAAACGTATATCAAACAAATTAATTAACAAAAACAACTGGGAATCCGACTGGTTATCCATCAATTCAGATGACCTGTTTAACAATTTCACCCGATGTAAGCTCCTTCAGTAGAAGTTAGCTCCCATTCGAAGTGAATAGTATGCTCTCCGAATGTCTACAGATACAAATCTGCATTGTCGTTGCAATCCGATTAATGGAGGAGGTGGGATAAATTTGCATACAGTGCAGATACATATCCGCAGTTCCCTGTGTAATGGTTAAAGTGCTAAAGCTTTTCTATTATTAGCCGGCCGGCGGCGATAGAAAAGTTAAAAATAGATCCTGCATACCCACATGTTCACATCGAAGTTTTTAATTTATTTCGAATAGCGGGGACTCCAACCACGCTATGCTACCGGTTTTTTTTTACCCGAACACAGTTAATTCAAACCATTGCAATGACCTTTATTAATCAGTTTTGAATCAATGGCTAGTTTGCAAAAGTATTCTTATAGTGTGGGTGGAAGCTATTAGCAATCGATAACTTCTATTAAGCGCCACATCTGTTTTCCTTGAAGCCGGATAATATGTGCTTTGTGGTGGTAAAATAAAGTTGCTTTTATCGCGCCAATTTGATCACTCTTCGCCTACAGGTCAGGTAAATCAAAGATGACAAAGGTAGATGTGAGGCTCGAAACCACTTAGTGTAATTAAAGATTCTATGAAGATTCAAAGAACGGCTTGCCGATGTTAAATTTTAGCTAAAGAGAGACTTTCCTAGAGAAAATTTAGGGTTGTAGGGTATGTAAAGCTCCATTTCATTTAAATATTACTAGTAAACGAAATTGGAAGTGTTTACTTCATATTCTTTGGAATTTCGTTTGAAATTAATCAACACAGTGAAACTGATCTTGGCTTTTATTGTTGGAAAAATAGAGAACATTTAACGCTGCCAGAGGGTGCGAACTACTCTAAACCTTGCCTGCAAACCCTTATCCCCTTGGTATCGCTTTTACTTTGAGGGACTTCAGCCTCCAATATTCCTCAAGTGCTTTTCTTCACATTTGGAATCGCGGGCAGAGGAAGAATACATTATTCACTTTTTCGGCGACAACATAACGATATGGACAATCGGGGGAGCTATAAAATGGTGTTAATATACCCACATATCGATATCAACAGCGGTTATGATTTATATAAATATCAATCGCCATTTAGACGAATTCGAACCTTGAGTTGCTACCACTTCATCAGACTTGTGTTTCCTTCTGTTGTGTCTCCATCAATGTATGGAAGTGGCCCTTCATGCCTTTAATTTCTCTCGTAATCGTGCGGGGATAGCGCGGCTCACTCCCAGAACACGTAGTTGATATCACCTGCATAGCTCCCGTCCAAACGTGAGAACTTTAGAGCACAACTGATGTAACAACTTTAATGTCCGGCTATGTTGAGTTAAAGTTCGTGCGATGGAAACACCTACACCCTACACACGAGGAAATTCGCTGAAATACTACAAGTGTTCTTTGAATGTAGCCAAAGTCAATCATAATACCATCGTGTTTAATATTTGTTCTGAGCGTGATGGTATCTCTTTGTTTTCTTTGTAAACAGTACTGCTTTCTTTTCTAATTTGAAAAACGCAATTTTTTTCTTCTTTCGAATTAGATGTTGCATGTTTTCTTTTGTTTTAAAAAGTTACGAATAGTTTTCTTGTCCTGTCAACTTTTTTCTATTGAATATGAGCCTTTCGAAATCTATTTTGCATTACACGAAAGTTCAGTGTTCAATGGTGTTTTGTTGATTCTCATCTAAATATACCTTGACTCGTAGGCGTTTGCCCACAATCTCTGCGGGGAATCCCAAATCTTTAAAATCACATTCTACACCGATTTTAGAGGATTCCTTGACTTTCTCGTTGGCTTTGGTAAGATTTTGCGCTGACCAATGAACACAACATGCTTACCGGAGAATTTCTTCGCCATCTCCCCTACCAAATGAATTTTGATTTTTTTTTGCCTTCTTGTTGTTTAATTCAACTTCCCTGGCGCGGGTAATATGGAGATCCCTCAGTTGGGGCAGCTTTAACTGAAAATTCTGCTTCAGATCCAGAAGAGCCTGGGTGATTGACTTCTCAAAGTCATTGGGAGCCACCGGGTTTCATATTTGCCAATGAGCTTGACGCAGAGGGGGTTTCCCCAATCTCGGCGGGTTATCCCAAATCTTCAAACAAGGCATCCTACACTGATGTAAGAGGATTCCTTGACTTTCTCGTTGGCTTGGGTAAGATTTTGCGCTGACCAATGAATACAACATGCTTGGCGGGGAACTTCTTCGCCATTTCGTGCTTCTTCTTGCCTTCTTGTTGTTAAACTCAATTTCCCTAGCGCGGGTAATATGAAGATTCCTTAGTTGGGGCGACTTAAACTCGAAATTCGGCTCCAGATCCAGAAGAGCCTGGGCGATTGATTTTTCAAAGTCACTGGGAGCCACCGGGCCTGATATTTTTTGCTCCAAACATCGTCGCCATTCAGTATTAGAATTTCTCTTTCAACTATTACAATTTCTTTCAAAAAGTCCACAACATAAGCCTCATCGGTTATTTCGAGTCGAAGAACGACATTGTGCAAAATTTTTATAGAACCCCTTCCAAACCCGAGGCTTGTCGAACCCATGTCATCGAATACTCCCACTCCCCATGCGCCGATTATGCTATACATATGTGTAATAAATCAGATATTAAACTCTGCATTCCCCTTTCGTTAAAAATGGCCCTCAACTCACTCTCATATATTAATTGAAGTTTTTGTTGGTGGTATTTGCGAAATTGGACAATTTTTTCTATTGAATATGAGCCTTTCGAAATCTATTTTGCATCGAGTTTTTGCTCAGTTTGATTTGACGGCAGGCCTCGCAGGTAGCAAGTAGTTCCGGAAGTTAAAAGGATTTCCGCACTTATTTTACAATCCACTTTCGTAGGATTGTTACCACCAAGACCTCAGAATCTTACTTCAAAATATGTGAAAATCATTTTTTCATTACACAAAAAAAGCCCGTTAAGGAAAGTATTTATTTATTTTCTGATTGCGCTGTAAAGTGAAGGTCCAGAGGCATGTTAAAGGTGAAAACAGTTCCTGTGGTCACCATGCATGTAAGTTTGGTTATGTTGTAGCCTTCATTATGTTAGGATTGGTCGTACCACAGGGTCAATTTTGGTTGCAGGACCCATCTTTCGCAAAGGTTTTATTACAGGTATGGAAAGCTATAAATGTTTAGTTTCGAGTTTCCTTTTGACCTTGGTTGAGGAAAGCTAATATTGGGTCCCTTTTTTGGTTTTGATGATGAAAAGCATTAGCACAGTAAATAACAAGACCTCCATGAAAGGGAGAAAATTCAAATGAAAACATGCCCTAAATTTAAAAAAGTATTAAATCTTTAAAACCACCACTGAACCAATTCTCTAGCGCTCACGAAGATAACCTCATTTAAAGTTAGGCCTTGGCCTCCGCACGCGCTGTCACATGCAGATATTGTGTATGGTTGTAACTAGTCGAGGAAGCTTGTTAATAAAAAAGGAAAAAAAAGCACTTTGGACCAGTTTACAGCAAACAAAAGCATCTATTGTATGTGTCCAAAGGATGAATTTATTTGCTCCCCTTTTGCTCAGATCATAATAAGCAAATACATCCCATTGAATCCGTTCTTTCAGCCACTACATCCACCACATGTATTTGTTTCTTTTTTGCTTTGAATTCTCTAAGCTCTTAAATTCGGTCCATCTTTAAAGTACGGTTTTTCCATTATCTGGTATATGAATATTTCCAGTCGAAACTAGAACCTAAGCATTGTTTTTGCTCTATTTTTTTTTTTGCGCAAATATAAGTGAAATAGCTGGATATAAAAAAGGGGACCAAACACATCCACATTAAGGGTGTTTGGTTGACTCGCTTTATCATATGGTTAGGTAATATGCTATTTTAATTAGCCCTTTCTCCACCCTACACGAAAACAACAACAACGGGACCATATTACACAGAAAACCCGGTGTTCAGTCATTCAGCAGTATAACTGTCAAAATACATTCTTTTTCTTCTTACCCCTGTCCGTGTCAAATCCTCACAAATCACGAGGCAATGGGCAGGTATAGAAAAGTGTATCCATCCCTCCACCAAAATTTATACTTAAAGCTTTTTGCCTTTCATACCCTTAACTTCAGCGCGCACTCTCTCCATCTCCTACCGCAGCAGCTGGTGGAATGTGGTTATGGTTACCGTCAAAGTCATGCCATATATGTGTCATTGTCAAATATTCTAGATTGACTGTTGTTTTTTTTTTTGAAACTAAATAAAACTTGAATGGAAAGGTCTGTAATGTAAGAAAAAAAATAACGTGCTAAAACTCGAGGCTAAATTGACAAAACACTAAGGATCAACGAAGTCGATGACAATTGTGACAAAAGCTAATCGCTTCCAATATACATAGCTGTGTGAGTTTGTGATTTGCCTTTTCATTCAAACTTTGCACGATATCGTTGCGCTTTTGAGCTATGTATGTTTGGTTTTGTGATTGTGTGCAGTTCGTTTTATTATCAACAAATCCGACAAAAATATATAGGTAGTACTAGAGTACTGGTTGCGGATAGTAGTATTTTGTGGATGACATTTCACGTCATTCCCTACGCGGAAATTGTTTTTTTTTAAACGTGATTTTATTTTTATTTATTTTTTTAATTTTGCGAAGCTTTTTTGTTCGTGTCTGTTGCACTGGAAGTTATTTTTAAAAATAACAAAAAAAAAATGTAATTATCCCAAAAAATTTTAAGTGAAAGTGAAGTCTTCTGCCGACAGCACAGTGTTTATTTAACCATAGTGAGTGATTAAGTTGTATTGAATTTCAAAGTGTTATTGTTTCGGTTGGGTGGGGAGGGCTGGGCTAGCAGCACAATTGTCTTGTGAAACGTTATATATGGTTGTGATTCTGAAGGTTAAAGATTTCAATTTAACGTGAGTCGGTTCGAAAATGGAATTAGATTAACTACGTTTGTGGTGACTGACAGTTATATCTGGCTGCTTGATTTCGGTGATTCAATAAAATATGAATGGTGTCGGTGTTGGTGTGAAGATTTTAAGGAGTAGCTCATTAGGATTCAATTGCCAAGAGCGTACACTTGAGATGAAACCAAATTAGTTTTGATGGGCATTTATCTACCTACATACTTTTAACATTCACTCATATTGCCAACACGGCGGTTTCTAGTCGTTTATTAGCAGATTACTTCCTACAAATTGTAAAGCAATTTCCTTGTCCACCTACATATGTAAGTGAGGTAGGCTTGTTGAATTCTTTGACACATATACGTTATGGGATAATGTGTTTGGTATTGAAATGTTGAATTATAAATAAAGTCGCTGGACTGCAATCGAGACGGTCACAAGGGTAAAGTTCGTGTCTTTTATTCATTTAATATTCGCATAATTAAATTCGTAAAGTAAAGGACGCCGTCATATTGGGCTCATTACGTTATAATAAAATTCAGAAATTCCCTACCTTATGCCGAGATTCCAATGTAATAATTGTAATAATTGACGGGTAAGAAGTAAGCACAGCGGACTGGCAAAGTTGCAGAATTCGTGGTATTTTGATTACTCACCAAATTAAGCATTGCCAATGCTAAAAGTAGATGAAGGATTGCAAAAGTAAGTGCCTACGCTTAACACCTTCCCACACATATGGTTGCTATACGCAGTAAGCTTATTTCCAAATAACGCAGTTGAAAGAGCAGGATATTGGTGGGGGACATTCAAGAATTTTAAGAAATCACCTTCGCCACATAATTTATTTGTTACAAAAGGTTAGATTAGGTAAAGAGGTCGACGGGACAAGAGAAACCTTGAGAAACCTATTTCTCCCATACTTTCGAACCTATGAAATACAAATTAAGTTTTTCTAAGACTGGGACGTATTGCCTTCCAAGTCTCCTGTGTCTGTGTGTGAGGACGGCGAATGTAGGAGATGATTCAACCGTGATCTCTATGTGCTGTAACAAAATGTCATTGAAATCAAATAAGAAAGAAAGATTTAGCATTTGGAATTAGAATCGACTCACACCCAGGCGGCCTTGTCTTAAGCAAAAAGTCTTCACGGGTCGGGTTGACGTCCAACCGTTCGGGTACAGAACAGAGACTCAAAGTTTACAAGTCGGGACAACATCTTTGCAGTCAACTTTTTCACAAAAAGATCGGCCGTTTCTATACTAAAAATAGAATCAGAATCCGTGTCGACAGCTTATTTATTTTTAGCGACGACAAGACTTTACCGCCCGTCAATTTAAGATTCCGCAACCATAGTTCAGAGGCCATTTCTTTTATCATGAAAATCAAACTAACTCACATTAACGTGTACCGCTTTGCCGTTGACATAATATCTCGTTTACACGACTTTCTTTCTTCCCGAAACAAATTCAACGTGCGTTGGTGGTCGTACCATTATGTTACGCTAATTATTACCCAAGATTCTCAAAAAGCTCGACCTCTTTATCGCATCCCTCTGTACAACAACAAAATAAAGCGGCAGCAGAATACTATTCCAAATAACTAGGTTAAGAAAAAACAACCACTCTTGTCAAAGAAAAACAACAACAAAATAAGTGTTTTAACTTCGTAGCAAGTGGTGCAGTAGTATAATATTAGCGCGTACATTTTACTATAATATGTTTGTGTGGCTTTAGCCGAAAATATGCTTCTCTGAGAGCAAGAACAGGTGAATATAAAAAGATTGTGAATAGACACGAATTGGTTAGTGAACGGAAATTGAGGGGTTGGATGGAAGGAATTAAAATGTATATTCACATTACACGGAAAATGCATTCAATGATTGATGACCTTGGCTACGAGTTGCGGGATGGAAAAGTGCCTCTCTACAGTTTATCTTCCATCTTTCTATAATAATAATTATAAAATTGCTTTCATACCTAGTGGCAAGTCGACAAGAGGACAACAAATAATAAGGGTTGATGCATGACATTCACGTGGATAGGGAATGTGTTCGACTTCGAGTGTTAAGGGCTTTCCCAAACTAACGCGATATATCTGAAATACGCGATCAGGCCGCTGCGACGACGACTAAATTGCAGCAATTTCGTTGATTAAGGGGTTTTTGATGTTGACTAGGTCTCATTTTTGTTTTGAATTTCCGATTAGATTGCCTTGGTTGGCAGACTCGCGAATTTCTTTGTCGCAATTAAAGTCGACGTGGAAAAGTTTGTTTGCATAAAATTATAACAAGAGATGAAAGCGTTTAATTTAACCCGTCGAAGTACTAAAATAAATCATAAAAATATTCCATTGATGGTTTTGCATATTAATTAAGAAACATCACCAGAAGCTCTCTAACCATAAAAAATGTCTTAAATTAAGTCTATCAATCTTAACAAAAAAGCATCAGCGATCTGTGAAAGTAATTGGAAACGATGACGAAACATGTGTGTAGTGGAAAATATTGCCTAATATTCACAAAGTTTCGTTTTTCTTCACAATTACAGAAAAGGGTGTGCGGAATGGAACAAATAAATAACTATAGCTAAATTATCGTATTAAGGAAACAAATTGATAGTAGTGAGTATGACTACAAATGGCTTATGGTAGAAATTCAAGCTTTCCTAAATGCAGCAAGATGAAGAATTGCTTCAATCTGAGATTTGTCAAAGGTCGTTAAAGAATGGTCTCCCAAGCGCTCACTCTACAATCGACGCGGTTTATCAAATAACCCAATGAAATTGAAAAAGCCCTGGAGGAGAAAAAAATGTGTTCTAAGGCTTTTCTCGTCGTCTCCCAGGCAAAGTATGGCATTGAAACATATGCTAAAATAAGCCTTTCCCAAGCAATTACATAAATGAGATATTAAGTTCTTATTTAGCAGACAGACTATTCCTTGTTATACACGGAAATGAATATTCCGAATTCAAAGAAATCGCGGCAGGACAAGGAAGCGCCCTGGGTTTGCTGATACTGGGCTGATACCGCTTTATTGACCGTTAGTAATACGGTTGAATCAGTAACGAGTAAGCTTCAACGGGCTATCAACAGTGTTTATGAGTGTACAAAGGCTTGGCGTTTAATGAAACAAAATCGGCACACGTTCATTTTACTAACCGAAATGTAACTACGCTTACCATTTGTATAGACTCCGTACAAATTCCGTACGCAAATAAAGCTAAATATTTTGAAATGACATTAGACGCGAAACTAAAATGGAAATTGCATGTAAAATATAAACGGAAAGGGCTCGTTAAAATAAATATAATGAAATGCATAGTCTGCTTGCAAAACAAGCTGCTTTTATGCAAGCTCTAGTGCACGCAAACATTGAACAGGGCATTACAAACTGGGTTTGCGACATGCTTGGAAGTAGGAAAATAGACTGTGCCATTTGCCAAAGCTCAGTCAAATCGTCTATAACCAGAGGAACCCCCATGGAAGAGTCAGATCACCACTCTTGTGGGTGCTGTTTTTAAATAACGTCCTGAAAAAGCTTGGGACAACAGGTATTAGTGCCCCGACATATGCAGGTGACGTAATTATAATAGTGCATATTTAAACACCTTAAGTGAGCGACCTCCGTACGCTTTGAAGACGATCAGCAAATGGGCGAAATGCTGTTGTTTCAATGCAAACCCTTCCAAACGGAACTGGTTCGTTGTACCAGAAAATACAAGATACCGCAATTCAAGCTCCCAAAACTCAACGGAGTAGAATTATCCCTTACGGATAGTGTGAAATATCTGAGTGCAATTCTAGAATATTGAACTGGAATCTTAATGTTGCGGAAAGAATTAAAAAGGCTTATTATACTCTTTTTATATGCAATAGAACAGTGGGAAGAACCTGGGCCTTAAGATCTACGATGGTACACTGACTGTATAAGTGGTGCAGAGAAGAAAACGATATGCGGCAAATAAGCGGCTTTTCAAAGAACGGCTTGTATAAGCCATTACGGGTACGCTCCGTACCACCCCTACGGCGGCATTGGACACCTTTCTGAACCTAACACCGTTTGACTTACATATCAGAAAACTGACTGGCAACAGTGCAGTACGACTCACTTTTTTGGGTCACTTTAAGATGAATAGCTTCGGACATAGTACGGTCCTTTCGAAGCTACTGTCAGGAAATCCAATCATAACGGATTAAATCCCCCCTTTAGTCGACTTCGACATTCCGTCTGATGTAATATATCTGGAAAGGGAGAATTGGGAAAGAGATGCAGTTATCAAAACAAATTAAATTGCAATCTTTGCAGATGGTTCGAAAACGACAGAGGGAACAGGGTCTGGGTTCTTCTCAAAAGATCCAGAACTGAGGGAATCTATAAGACTACTGGGAACAAGCAGTGTCTTTCAATCAGAGGTTCTAGCTGTCCTCAAAGCGTCTGAGGAAATGTAGATGAGATCGGTATCCGGAGGGGATATTGAGAGCCAGGCCGCACTTAAGGCAACTAACATCAATTCTAATATAATCAGAAACTGACGCACAATGCTAAAGGCATTATGCAATCAGAACCGAGTAAGACTGTGCTGGGTGGCAGGATATTGCGGTATTGAAGGAAATGAGAAGGCAGATGAGCTTGCAAGAATAGGAGGGCTACTCAATAGTGGTGAGGTTACTTACTTTTACTTTACATAACGGACTCTGGACCCGTGAAGAGTCCCTGCCTGAGATACGGCAGCCTTCCACTCTCTGCGATCCCGAGCACGCTGCTTCCAGTTGTCCAGACCAAGCGCTCTGGCATCTGCGATGGCTTGGTCTTTAAAACGGAGGTTTGGTCTTCCTTGTCGTCTCGAATCTGGGGGCTTGGATTCGAAGATCCTCTTGGCTGGAGCGTTGTTATCCATTCGCTCGATGTAGTCGACGAGTTTTGGCTTTTGGACTACATCCACATCTTGGTATAGCTCATAGAGTTCGCGGTATGAGGTGCTGCCAAACTGCACATTGCATTGCGTATTATTTAGTGTCATGCGACACATCTGGATTTTTTTTGACGGGATCCCGAATTCGGCCATCGCCACAAAAAGCTCCTGACGATGAATTTTGTCATATGCGGCTTTAAAGTCGATGAAGAGATGGTGTGTCTCGACTTGAAACTCATTGGTCATCTCCAGGATTTGCCTTAGTGTGAAGATTTGGTATACAGTTGATCTGCCGGGCCGGAAGCTACAGAAAAGTTTGAGACGTTCACACAGTACGTTGGATAGGACCTTATATGCGACATTAAACAGGGATATGCCTCAATAGTTCTTGCAAGACATAGGATCGCCTTTCTTTTAGATGGGACATATGGAGCTGATGGTCCAGTCATCGGGCATGCTTTCCTCCACCCAAACTTGGTTGATGATTTGGTGCATGCGTCCTACCATAACATCACCTCCGTATTTGAAAAGCTCTGCAGGGAGACCATCTGAGCCGGCGGCCTTTTTGTTCTTCAGCTTTCCTTTAGCTAAGCCTACCTTTTCTATACTGGGCGGAGGGACTGGTTCTTCATTAACTGAACGTGGTTTCTTTTCTTTCCCCATAACTCTCTCTACATTTGTCCTACATTTGTCCGTTTAGCAGCTGCTGGAAATGCTGCTTAAATACATCTACTATTCCCTGCGCGTCGGTGACTAGCTTTCCAACGCTGTTACGAAGAGCCTACGTCTTAAAGCCAGCAGCCAGTTGCTTGGCTTTCTTATAGAACTTCCGGATGTTGTTTCGGTAGCGGGACTATTCGATCTCCTTGAACTGGGAGACTGCGTGCTCTCTTTTCTTTCTACGCAGGATCTTCTTCTCTTCCTGGCATGGTACTCATCCCTTGCTGCCCTTGTTTTCCTCTGCAGCGTTCTAATGTGTGCATCTTCTGTCATTTTTTCCCGGTATACGCATTCATCATCATACCACGGGCTTTTTCTGGTTATTGGAGTCTGTGATAGGTAAATGCACGGTGGAGAGTTTCTCACTGAGGCGCTCTTTGTAGGCTCTGGCGACTCCAGATGTGCTAAAGCGTTCAACGTCGAATTTCTTCTTTTGGGCAGTTCGCAGCTTCTTCTCGTTGGACAGTCGAACTCTGAATCTAACTGGAACAAGAAAATGGTCAGAGTCGACGTTTGCCCCCCGAAGTGTTCACGTTCAAGATGTTGGATGCGTGCCTCGCATCGATTAGCAAATGGTCGTTTGGTTGGCGGTGCGACCGTCTGGAGAGCGCCAGTTTACTGTGTGAATCCTTAGTCGCGGAAACCTAGTGCTTCTTATCACCGTATTACAAGCTGCTGCAAAGTCAATTAGTCGGTAGCCGTTATCTGTTGTCGTTTCGTAGAGGCTGTGCTTACCAACTAATCCGCCGAAGATGTTTTCCTTTCTGACTTTAGCATTAAAGTCCCCGAGTACAATTTTGACATCGTACTCCGGACAGGCCCCGTAGGCTCCGTCCAAGAGGTCATAGAATTCCTTCTTGATAGGGTCCTCAGCCTCGTCGGTAGGGGCGTGTGCACATATTAGGCTAATGTTTTGGAATGTAGCTCTGATGCGGATCACAGCCAGGCGATCACTTATCGGCTTAAGGTCCATTACTTTGGATCCAAGCCGATTTTCCACGACGAATCCCCATCCTAACACGTGCAATGTTACAACTCGCAATTTTGTCTTTCATAGTTCCTGATCCTATCCATCGTAATTCCTGGATCGCGGTAATGTCGGCCTTGTACCGCGAGAGGACAGACTCAAGTTTTTGAGTAGCACCTGGAGTGTAGAGTGTCCGCACATTCCAGGTACACACTCGCATGTCCGTTAACATTCCGGGTCTATTTTGCTTTTGAGGTACATTTATAGCCGAGGCTGCCATAGTCTCTCCCATACCTATATGTTTTTGACGTGGTCGGGAAGTTAGCCTGACGGCACAACTCCCAACCTGGAGGGCCAGGCCATGTTCTTGACCCTAGGACAGTAGGCCGGTAATTCCGGTGCCATTAACCCACTTCATGAGTGCTGCCGTTGGCCCATCAAGGGCTCATCTGCCACCAACTCTTTTCCAACACCCTGGCTTAGTGTTGGATATCCCTATAGACCTGGGCTTCAAATGAGAGTTTTCTCTGGATTGTCGTGGGGTGCGCATCGTAAGAATCCTTTTTACAATCTCTCAAAATGAATTGTACCGTGTGTTCTTAGAAAATTGATCGAAATAATTCATCTAAAATAAGTTGTAGTGACTGCAAAAATCTCTTTCATTATTCATCTGTACATATCACCGAGCAAGATGTTGAATATATAAATTCAAGCGGTAATCCATTCCGCTGCAATAAGTGTGGAGTGCTTAGTCGCCGCTCTCTTCATTTGCCTGCTGTGACCCTACCCATGCAAAACAACAACATTGCACAGACACCAAATATTGCTAAAATTACAAAAAGTAATACTAAAAGCAACAAGCAGCTACAACCAACGGCAACCTCCTCTTCATCTTCTACTCACATCGGCGACAACGAATGTGAATATACTCTTCATATAATCTACGTTAAGCTCACAAATTTGGAAGAAAAAAATGATCAATTCCTGCTACAACTTAATGAGTTACGTACGCAAAATGAAGAACTCAAAACAAAAGTTATGAGTCTGGAAAGCAAACTAAATTGGCAACAGCAGCAGAATCTTGAAAATTGCATCGATATTGTTGGAGTTCCAGATGTCAATGGCGAAAATGCATTTGACAATGAAAAACAAATTTTCAATAAATCTTTGTCAGTTGATGTTCCCGAAAACAAAATTGAGAAATGTTTTGTCAAGAGAGTCCACACTAAAGGAGGTATCACTTCTCAAATGAAAACAAAATCAATCATTTGCGTAAAATTCTCCGACTCAACAACAAAACAACGAATTATGAGAGCAAAGAAGACAAGCAAACATAAACTCAACATAGTGACTGGCGTCGAAGGCGATGGTGATAGAGGCCGCCACAACAGCAGGAAGGGGAACAGTATTTATATTAATGATTTTCGTACCAAATACACTAAGGCGCTCTTTATGAAAACAAAGCAATTAAGAAACATAAGGAAAGGCTACAGTCCGCTGGGGGCGAACAGTGTGATACCCTATCCATAACCCTATATGCCCCAAAGAAAAAGCATTAAAAAGATTTTATATCATTCTATTAATTAAAACAAAAAAAGTTTTTTTTTAAAAAAACGCCCCCATAAAGTGGGCGTGGCCAAAAACTTTGTATGGGCGATATGTTGGAAAAATATAGGATAAATATCTTGTTAAACATTTTTTTTCTTTTATGGGTCTACGACGAATATTAAGGGGTGTTACAAACTATGTGTCAAAATTAATATACCCTTAGGATAGGGTATAAACAAAAAGGAGTTAAATATATATGGTATAGTAATAATCAAATTCTTGTGAGACAGGTTGAGGGTGGAAAAGTTACTTCGATTTAGTCTTTTAATGATCTTGCACTTATTATACCCTATCCTAAGGGCATATTAATTTTGACACATAGTTTGCAACACCTCTTAATATTCGTCGTAGAACCATAAAAGTATATATATTTATGATCAGGACCAAATCCAAAGACTATCTAGCAATGTCCGTCCGTCCGTCCGTACGCAATATATAGGCCTTTAAAATTAAGCTAGGAAGCTGAAATTTGGACCACATATTCTCTAGGGCTCCGAAATGGTTAAGTGTAAAAAAAATTTTAATACGCCCACTGTCACGGCCACAATTTAGAAAAAGCCGTTTTAAAGCTAAAGTTATAGAGACAGAGTGTTACAACCTTCACAAGATATATAGGCACTACCCTGCTTTATACTACTGCCTCCTTTTTGTGGGCGTTTTTTACTAAAATGCTCTTTTCTTCGAAAATTTTCATAGAAAGCGAAAAAAAATGTTTAACAAGATATTTACCCAATATTTTTTCCAACTTATCACCCATACAACGTTTTTGGCCACGCCCACTTTATGGGGGCGTTTTTTAAAAAAAAACTTTTTTTTTTAAATTAATAGAATGACATAAAATGCTAGCTATCATCTACTTAATGCTTTTTTCTTTGGGGCATATAGGGATATGAATAGGGTATCAGCCTTTCCTTATGTTTTAAAATTTAAAATGAATAACTTAAACTATGTAAGTGATTTAATTGAAGACTTTTCTGCCATTGAACCAGAAGTTTGAGAAAAAACTTGCGTCTTTTGTTACTCATCTTGATTCGTTCGCGTGCATCCCAGATATTGTTTTTGTGTCTCAAATATGGATTTATAATTTTGAAAAGAGTGATAACGTTATCCTGGCTTTAATTTCTTCGCTAATACGAATGAAAATTACACTGCGGGTGGTGCTGGATGTTTTATAAAAGAGGGTTACCAGATTCAAGAAGTTTTATGTGTAGATTTTGTAAGTGCGGATGTCTTAAAAGTTTCTATTGTAGTTAACAGTGAAGTCTTCGTTTTTTATGTGTCTATAGGGTGCATATGTTTAATGTTCCGATATTTATGAAAGAATTTTCAGATCTTTTATCTAAATTTAAAGCAAAAAATTTAATTATTGTTGGTGATTTCAATATTAACAATTTAGAGAGTAGCGAAACTGTTTCAACTTATTTAGCCTCATTAGCTGCGCATGGACTTGTTTCCTTCATTAATGAGCCTACTAGGGTTATTTCAGGTAGATGTCTGGATCATATATATGGGCGATTCAAATGGGCTTCTTCTAATATATGTGGGAAATGTGTTTTTAATTTGGTGATCACTGATCATTGCATGACAGGACTCCTTATAAATACGTTTAATAGGAAGAATAGCAATTGTTCAAAACCATTCATAGAACAAAATTATGGAAATTAACTTCAGTAAACTCACTAACAATCTGATATCTGAGTTTTGGGAAGACGTCTATTCGTGTAGTGATGTTTCTATATCCTACACAATATTTATTGATTGCCTTAAGAAGCATATTTATAATAGCTACTCTTTCTTATCTCCGAAAAAATTGAGAAAAAGACTCAAGCCCTGGATCTCTAGGGACTATCAATGCTAAAAATAAACTTAGAATTAAATGCTATCGTTTCCCTAGTAATATGATATTGAAAAGCAAATACATTACATTGTGCGCTGAACTGAAAAAGAAGATTCCAATCTGTCGTGATAACCATTATCGTAATCGTTTTGATTTTGTCAGAGGAAACCTAACAAGCGAATGGAAAATAGTCTAAAACATAAGGAAAGGCTACAGTCCGCTTGGGGCGAACAGTATGATACCCTATCCTTATCCCTATATACCCCAAAGAAAAAAAGCATTAGGAAGATGATGGATAGCATTTTATTTCATTCTATGAAATTTATAGAAAAAAAATTATTTTTTTTTCAAAAAACGCCCCCAAAAAGTGGGCGTGGCCAAAAACTTAGTATGGGCGATATATTGAGAAAAATATTGGAATAATATATTGTTAAACATTTTTTTTTCGATTTCTATGAAAATTTTCGAAGAAAACAGCATTTTAGTGAAAAACGCCCACAAAAAGTAGGCGTGGCAAAAAACTTCATATGACAAATTAATAAAGGTTGTGAAGGTTGTACAACTTTATCTCTCTAACTTAAGCCTTAAAACGGTTTTTTCTAAATTGTGGGCGTGGCAGTGGGCGTATTTTGAAAATTTTAGCACTTTACCATTTCGGAACCCTAGGGAGTATATGTTTCGAATTTCAGCTTCCTAGCATAATTTTAAAGGCCTCAAAAGTTGATACGGACGGACGGACGGACGGACATTGCTAAATAGTCTTAGGATTTGGTCCTGATCATAAATATATATACTTTTAGGGGTCTGCGACGAATATTAAGGGGTGTTACAAACTATGTGTCAAAATTAATATACCCTTAGGATAGGGTATAAAAACCTTCTTCTTTGTGTATCAATAACTGTTTAGTCTCTGACATATACGAAATCGCTGAAGCATTTAATGACTATTACATAAATATTGCCAGTAGTCTACAACCATGTCTAGTCAATTCATCTTGTGCTCTTTGTCTATGTGCTGAGCCATTTCAAAGGAATAGCTTTGTCTATAAACCCATAACAACTCTTGAAATGTTTAAAGCTATTCGCAGCTTAAAAAATACAAAGTCAAATGGCGCAGACGGTATATCAAGTCGGATTCCCAAAAGAATTACTTGGTTCATAGTGGATGTCTTAACAGACATTTTCAATGGCTGCGTTTTTGCAGGGGTTTTTCCTGAAGACCTCAAGTGTGCTGATATCATTCCTTTGTTCAAAAAAGGTTCTGCTGTAAAACTGTGTAACTACAGGCCTATTTTCCTCCTCCCTGTTCTAAGTAAAATCTTTGAAAAGCTTATGAAAGATAGAATAGTACATTTTTTAGACATCAACAAATATTTTGGTCCTAAAAATTAGGATTTCGGAAAGGCAAATCTACTGAAGATGCTCTTCTGCAGTTCTGTGCGCAAACAATATTTAATCTTGATGATAGGAAGTGTACAGCTGGCTTGTTCATTGATATTACCAAAGCCTTTGACATGGTCAATCACAATATCTTAGTTCGAAAACTAGAAAAAGCTGGATTTCGTGGTTTTATGCTTGATTGGTTCAAGGCTTACTTAAAACAGTATGATACCCTATCCTTATCCCTATGTACCCCAAAGAAAAAATTCATAAGGAAGATGATAGATAGCATTTTATTTCATTCTATAAAATTTATAAAAAAAAAATATAAAATAATTTCAGCGTCCTAGCATAACTTTAAAGGCCTCAAAAGTTGATACGGACGGACGGACGGACATTGCTAAATAGTCTTAGGATTTGGTCCTGATCATAAATATATATACTTTTATGGGTCTACGACGAATATTAAGGGGTGTTACAAACTATGTGTCAAAATTAATATACCCTTAGGATAGGGTATACAAATAGGGCACAAAGTGTGAAAATATATGAAATAAGGAGCGAAATAAAATTGTTTAACCTGGGTGTTAAGGCTCTGTCTTGGGTCCAATTCTTTTTCTGATCTACATCAACTCACTTTTTGCTCTTGACATTAAAGGCACACCAACGGCTTTCGCGAATGACATAGGTTTTTCATATGGTCAGAATAGTCTTTGGAACTCGTTGCTGACATTAATTGGGATTTGAATTTGTTAAGATGCTGGTTTGAGAATCATAAGTTATTAATTAGCCCCAAGACAAAAATAATGTATTTTACTTTGTCGTCGGTAAGCAGTTTATGGCCAAATATATATTATCATGCGCCTGAGTGCTTAAAATTCAGATTAACCAATTACAATTGTACGCATAAGCCTACTACTTCCACTTTTTGTTGTACTGATCATTGTTTTCTTATCGAGGCAGTATTTGAATTTAAATATTGTTATCGATTCTAATATGAGCTTTTTGAACCACACGGAATCCTTGAAAAATTATTTACGTTGCACTTTGAGATACTTTTATTATTTGCGAAATGTTTGCTCTACAGCGCTTTTAATAAAAATCTACTATGGTATTTTTCACTCTAAACTGCAATATGGAATTTCTTGTTGGGGAGGTACTTATCATAACAAAATACAATCTCTATTAGTTTTACAGAAACATATATTAAGAAATTTATGCCAAAACCTTTTAAATATCCAAGCTTTCCTAGACCTAAAAATCCTCCCTGTTCGTCATCTGTATTGTTTTAAGGTATTGAAGTTATTCTTCATGAAATCAGGTAATCGAAATTTTAAATTAATTTCTAATTACAATTTACGTGGAAACTTTTTATACTTGGTATCTATTCGATTTGCTCGTACTACTGCATACCGTAATTTTTATTTTGTTTTGGCATTTCGACTATTTAATAAACTTCCACATTCTATCAAAGCAATATCAACATCTTGCATGTTTTTAAAATGTGTAAAGAAATGGCTTCTCAGCCTAAACTTCGCTAGTAAAGAATCTGTTACTTTCGACATTCTGATTTTAACTTTTGCTTGAATTTGTTTGTTCTCTTTATTTTGATGTTAGTTAATTGAGTTGTTTGTTATTCCTTCATCCTGTTACTTTTGTTAATTGATTATTTATATATATATATATATTTTTATATGTTAATTTATTTATTTATTTGTAATATGAATTACCTTTGTTGTTTATGGCCACCCCATGATAAACTTTAATTTAAATTTTAATAATAACTGAAGTGGCATTCAATACTATTTTTACTGCTTCTGTTAGTAAAATACTCAATGTCCCAACTTTTTATATAATTCTCAATCTGTCTAATTTTTCATGAATTGTATTTGAATTTTACCCTCTAATACTATATGAAATAAGACTTTTATCTATCTTATCTATCTTAAGTCGAAGCAGCTCATATAGGGAGATCACTTGTTCCACCTAACTGGAACTGTGGACGCCGCCGTTGATCCATCCGTAGAATAGTTCTTAAATCACACACCTGTTTTGACCTTACCTAACCTATACAAGCAAGTTCTGAGAACGATTTGGACGTATGGTATACAACTTTGGGGTTGGACGCAAAAAAATAACATCTATATTTTACAAACTGTGATAAGTGATATCCACAGAGATTTGGATGTGGCAACCGTCGAATATTAAATAAAACCATTTGCGCGTAAGCAACAGACTCTCCTTCGCAGTCATTTTGAACGATACGAATGTAGTGCGCCGATTTCAACGGATAAATCCCTTTGAATTAGCGCAATAAAAATTAACCGCGCATTTTCGGCGGTACAAGCAGGTGCCTCTGATGGGAAGTTGCCTGCTAAACGCGTGTACAAATTATTAAATCCAAACAACTAGATATGAAATAACCTAGTTGTAGTATAAAGTAATTTGAAGGTAGGTGGTTAGTAATAATCTCACACTATTATGTGCGGTAGGTCCGCATAGTGGCTCATGGAAGATTTTCCACCTACCCTGGAAAACAAAACTTAAAACGAAAAACTTCCCTAATCGCTTAAACCTCACGAAAACGCTTGATGAGTTTGGGAGCCAGAAGGATAAGGACTAGCTCGTCCGAAAAAAGCGCGCTCCTACCCCACAGTCTATTTTGGATTCGTCATTGAAGATAGTTAGACCAAACTTTTTTATGACAGGGTCTGCCTCCCTTTCCCATCTGGACGAGAATTCGGCTGAGAATGTTTTCTGGAAGTTGGGTTTGGGTATAATGTCGCAGTAGGTATTGACCATACGCTCCTGGTTATTGAATCAAAAATATTCAGTGGCCAGTGCGGATCAGGGACAATCATGTCGCTTCCAATGAATTGTTTGGTTTGATATCACCACTACGGATAACATATCTCTACGTAGCAAACATGTTTAAATAAATTTATCAGCTGCTTATTCATTTCCATTGAAACTCATTCTAATGATGCGAAATTTCCATTCCTTTTCTACTTAACTGGTAGATTCATGATGCCCCGCCCCCTACATCTACCCCTCTGATTCTACTCCATTCATACAATGTACTCAAAAATTGTATAACGCGATGGCACCTCCGGCCACTTCCATGGAAAAAGGCACAAACTGGTATTCAAATGAGATTATCCTTAATCCCCGAGGATAATCGCTTATCAAAACACATTGCCGTGCTGACCGTATATTCTTCCCAGAAATTTAATATGCAATAGTGTTGTATTCTCATTTTCGTAGAAGCCATTTTTGAGTGGTTATGGCTTTGATATTAAAGTTTAATTTGTGAAAAACTGATGCAACTAATTTAGGAAAATCAATTTAACCGACATATTTATTCTGGGGCTTTTTCTGACGTAAAACTATTTGTTAAACACGTTGATATGCCTGATGTTTAAACATTTTGTTTGCTGATTATCCTTTTACAACATCGATATACGCCTTCAGTCGTACCAATGCCACAAGTCCCTGCCTGAGACACAGCAGCCTATCATCCTCTGCGATTCCAGCCAACGTTGGTTTGGTCTATAAAATGGAGGGTCGGTCATACCTGTCACCTCGAAAATGGGTCCTCTATTTGACTTGTATTCTCTCTTAATAATTCTGCTTAAATACATCTAGTATTACCTACACTTCTCAGTGAAAAGAAGTTTTAGTTTATTGGTTTTCTTATAAAACATCCGGATGCTGTTTCGGTCGCGAGACTTTACGATTTTCTTTAACCATGTTAAAGACGCTGCGGCGTTTTCAAGTGTGCATCTTCTGGGTTGGGGACACAATCCCGAAAACGATAATCTCGAAAATCTAAAATCCCGAAAATCCCAAATCCCTGAAACCCAAAATCCCGAAAATCAAAATTCCCGAAAAACCAATATCCCCAAAACCCCGAAAAAAGAACCCAGAAAATAGACAGGCTGGTAATGGAATATTGGGAGACATGCGCCCCCTGAGAGCCCCCTGCACGTTTTCATTGTTAGATTTGGAGTAGGTGCGAAGTTGATGATGCAAAGTATATTTTCGACTCCGGCATCTTCTGTCACCTTTTTCCGAAATACACATACATCAAAGTAGATGAATGTGGCGTAGGGGCATAAGTGACATCGTTGCAACCGTTTTTGAGAAAGTTTGTGATATGTGAAAAATTATATGGCAGGTACCGTTGTTAAAAATGGTAAAGCAAAACAAAAAATAACCTAAACCCTAAATACGAACTTTGAAGAAAATCTGTCGAATCTTTACGCCAAACGGCTCCTGGATAGACAAGCGGGCGGCATTGGCAGATCCACTTGTTTGCACTTATCTATAGTCTCTATATTATACCTCATTCACAATTTGAATTCGAAAGTTCAGCACGATTGCAATAACTTTGTCTTTAGTACACTGATGTTGAATATGTGAATTATTTACTTAGAAAAGTGAGGAAAAGCTGACAGGAAAAATTCACAGGCGGTACTTCTCGCTCGATTTATAAATGGAATAGTTTCATTTCTATCACAGATTTTTTCCGTTTTTATTTGCACATAGATATCTCTTTCACTCGATCTCGGACATAACTTCATGGTGTGGGAGGCCCAAAAATGAAATCGTATCCGCTTGGATTGTTGCCAAGTGAAAAGAAATAGTTATCCATGTACGTCCAACAAATAATAAATAATAATAATAATACCCTACATATATAGGGTTCATATATATATATAATAATAATAATATATATATATAATATAATAATATAATATAATATATATAATAATATAATATAATATATATAATATTTATTATATAATATATATAATTTAATATAATATGTGTAGGATTTTACCTTTGGTTTGGCGACCATTTGTAAATATTGAAACACTTCTTTTTAGTTCTTTTTATTTTATTTTAATTCAAAGATAATTAATATGTGGTTTCTTAAAAAGAATGTGGACTGTGAACTTATCGCCTTGGCTGCTGATGGTCGACTGTGTCGAGGCGGGCAAAAATTCTGTGTTCGTTATCGTCTTTGTTTGTCTGTACCGTGTGCGTTCGTTCGTTAAGTAAACTGTAACGTCCTTTCGTTTAATGTTAATTATTTAATGTGATGTCGCGTTTGTTCGGCCCGATCCTACATATACATAATATATAATATAATATATATATATATAATATATAATATAATATATATATATATATTATATTATAATACCCTATATATATAGGGTCCGCCAAATAAATTTTTTTTTTTGAAACAGGGCGCAAAACATCGAGTGTAGCATCGGCTGTGTGGCACGTAGCGCCGTCCTGTTGAAACCAAATGTTGCCAATATCCTCCTTTTCAATTTTTGTGAACAAAAATTCGTTCAACATGGCCTGATAACGATCGCCATTGACCGTAACGGCCACTCCTTGCTCATTTTCGAAGAAAAATGGCCCAATTATGTCGCAATATTTCCCAGCGTTGTTCAAACGTATACACATTCATATTCGTTCAGCGGAAGGATAAAACTAATAATCTGTCAAATCAGACATGAGCTAAGTGTTACCATTCGCGAAATAAGCACTAGTTGAAAAACGTTAGTTGGCGCACCCTTTAGCTAGAAAAAAAGTGCGTTCTGGAATAGGAAAATATTCCAAAACTTGAATACTAAAAGAGGCCGTTTTGTTGTTGTTATTATTGACTACTTAGAAAGGAAAACATGCACATGGCTGTAGATATGCTGAAAATATGAGGTTCAAGGACTAGTTTGGTCAAATCGTACTATCTTCTATAGTAAGAAATCAAAATTAAAAAACCATTAATTTAACCTTATTAAGACCACACAATTTTAAGTTTTGTTGCATTAGTATCAGTAGGTAAGAACTAACTGCAATTGACAGAATCATGAGCCGAATTACCGCATCAGTTAACGAGCAATACGTCACCAAATTATTTCTGTTTGGCATTACTGCTTCAGTTATCTAGTGTGGTATCGAGTACAATTTTAATTATTGACAGAATAAATTGAAAACAAAATAAATATTAATCAGAAAAGTATTATAACCCCCGATCTGGCGAAAAATATTTCCCAAACTCTATAACAAAATATACATTATTGATAAACGTTTTTATTTTTAAATTTATTTTTAAAATCTCAAAGTACTCAACTCACAATTTTGGAGAATTAAGGATAAATCTAGACATAGGCCGGACAACTGCAGAGAAAGTGTTCTGCCGTGTCATCCTCCTCACCGCAAGCAGGACAGGTAGTGGTGTCGCTTAAGCCCAACACATTTAAGTGTTAACAAAAGCTTGGTGGCCCGAAAGAACGCCTACAAGCAGCCTACACTCGATTCTCCTCAGAGATAGAAAAAAATATGCTGACCTTTTGCAAATGTCCGAGCGCAGTAGTTTGGTCTGTCTACATCCACCGCAATCGCGCCATCGAATCTTGTGCTCACGAGAAACCCAAGAATCGATAGACGACATGACTAAAGATGCAGGCAGACCCAACACAGGTTCGGGTCCTGAGAAAACTTCTTCTGAACCTTGCCTAGCAAGCTCATCCGAGATCTCATTTCCCTGGATGCCAGTGTGACCTGGTACCCAGACAAGATTCACTGTGTTCAGTCTTCCGACCAAATTCAGAGAAAGCTTGAGTTCTAGCACTAGCTTGGACGAGGTAAGAGGGTTTAGAAGCGCTTTTAATGCAGCTTGGCTATCACTGCAGATGCAAATGCCTCTAGCCCTCCATCTGTTGTTCACAATATAGCGCATAGCCACTAGGATGGCAAAAATCTTCGCTTGAAAACAGATGCATGTTTACCCAAGGGGTAGTAAAGTCGTATATCATCGCATTCCACAAAGACACCAGCACCAGACCCCTGCCCGGTTTTGGAGTCATCCGTGATAATACGATGGCATTCAATCCATGGTTCAGAGTCTGACCGAAGCCATTCTGTTACCTGTGGAAAGTTGACGTGGTAGTTTTTTCGCAAAAGGATTTCTGGTGTCATTGCATCAGACGGCATATCCATAAGACAGGGGTCAAAGGATAATTCTCGAGCAAGTTCTTCAAAATTCCAGTGCGCATGGTACCAAAAACCACCTCTCTTTAAGCGAAAGATGGTTTTTAGCGTACATCCCATGATATATAAAACAAGAGGAGGAAGATTCATCAAAGCATCTAGAGCAGAGCCCGGGGTGCTAGGAAAGGCCCCTGTGCAGCCGAGACAAGCCGTTCCTTGGAGTTTGGCAAAAGAAGCAGTAACACGTTTCCGCGAAAGCCTGTTCCACCAAACAACTGATGCGTATGAGAGTAGCGGTCTAATCATGGCCGTATAGATCCAAAGGACCCGTTTCGGAGACAAGCCCTATGTCTTACCAAAAGCGCCTTTGCACTGCCAGAAGGTCGACAGCGCTTTATCGGTTTTCGATTCGATATTTTTGGACCATAGAAGTTTTTTATCAAGGATTACACACAGGTATTTGACTTCATCGGATATAGGGATGGTGACACCTTTAAGCACGAGATGGGGCAGACCAGTGATGATTCTCCTTCTCGTAAAGAGAACAACCGTGGTTTTAAGAGGATTCACTGAACGCACATCGATCAAATCCAGGGATCTCTGCGCTTGAGAGCAGACAGCCCCTAGATTTGAACCGACAGAAAGAACGGCGACATCATCCGCATACGCTTGAGTGTAGTTTCCAGGAAAGTTGAGAGCCGTAAGCAGAGAGTCTACCACCATACACCATAGGAGGGGAGACAGAACACCACCTTGAGGGCAGCCCTTATTTACCCCTGTTATGACGCACTTACCACAATCTGCATCGGCTACCAATGTCCTGTACATTAGCATTGCTTTAATCCACAACACCAAAGTTTCATCTACACCATGCTGTCTGGCTGAGTTACACATACTGTCAAAGGTCGCATTATCAAAAGCACCCTCAATATCGACGAAAATGCCCATCGCGTACTCCTTCCGGTCAAGAGAACTATCAATCCTACCAACAAGGTTTTGAAGCGCAGTCTCGCAGGATTTTCCGCGCTGAGAGGGTGTGATCGAAGAGCAACTTTGCGCACATGCAGCTCAACCAGTCTTTCCAAACTTTTCAGTAAGAAGGAAGACAGACTTATGGGTCTAAAGCTTTTGTCTAGAGTGTAGTCAGACTTACCAATTTTTGGTATGAAAACCACTTTAACCATTCGCCATGGGGAAGGTATGTAGGCCAAGGCCAAGCTCGCGGTGAAAATTCTTTTCAACATTGGCAAAACCTGACTTTAACCTTGTTTCAGCAAAACTGGATAGATTCCATCCGGACCAGGTGACTTAAGACTCTCAAAAGATGCAATGGCATATTTGATAGCATCATCAGTCACCACTCCCGATGCAAAATATCAGCTGTGCCGCGTGGTATTAGTCGGTTCAAATGTAGCCACAGTCGTTTGAAGGGCTGAAGAACACGTAGTAACCTGATTTCCCGGTAAGTGAGTCTCAAGTAGAAGACTGAAAGTCTCCGCCTTTGTCTCAGTATACGTGCCATCAGGTGTAAGGATTGCATCCAGTTTACTTGGTCTGTTCCTTTGGAGGACTTTAACAAGCCTACTAGTTGCACTTAGAGATTCGACCTCTTCACAAAACTTTTTATATGAGTCATTTTTCGACTTGCGAAATTTTTCTTTTTGCTTCGATCGATAAAGATTCCAGTCTTCCACTAAGTTGGTTTTTAAAGACCGATTTAGCAGCTTCCTAGTTTCTTTACGAAGACACTGCAGTCCGGAGTTCCACCAGAGTACCGATTTTCTGCGGGGGGGTTTAGAAACAGGGCACGAAAGTTCAAAGCAGCGGGTGAGGACGTTGTTCAGATCCTGAGCAGACCTCTCCACTCCCTGTCTTGATCTAAGTTTGAGTGGAACTTTGACAGAGTTGGCAAGCTCCTCTCTAAACCGTGGCCAGTTCGTTTTTCTCGGATTTCTCCTCTCTTGCGAAGGTGAAAGTTCGCAGTAGATTTGAAATTCGATGTATCTGTGATCTGATAACGTGCTATCTGGCGATACCTTCCAATTTATGATAGACTTCAAATGCCTGATTGACAGGGTAACATCTATTACTTGCTGTCTTCTGGCTGTAACAAAGGTAGGTTGATGACCTACATTGTTGATGGTAATATCAGACGATAAAATGAAGTCCAAGAGTCGATCTCCCCTTATGCTGCATTTGCTGCTGCCCAAACAGTGTTCTGAGCATTAGCATCACAGCACAAGACAAGACCTAACCTTTTGGATTCACAAAACTCTACGAGCTCTACAACAGCCTTTGGTGGAGGAGGGGTTAGAGAGTCGTAGGGGAAATAAGCCGATGCAGCGACAAAGGTTTCCCAATTATCATTTGCATGGCAAGTTATAGAAACAGCTACCAAATCTTGGCTACAAAAGCTTTTGATCATAGTAGCTGTAAAAGATTTCAATACAATAAGGCAAGTCCTAGGTCTTTCAGATTGCTCATCATAAAGAACGAAGTATAAATCACTCAAGCAACCAAGACCACAGATGCGATTTTTCAACACCCATGGTTCCTGGATGGATATTATGTGTGATTTTGTTCTACAAGCCACAAGCCTGCTACTTAAAAGGGCGGTAGCAGCCTTGCAGTGCTGTAGGTTAATTTGAGTAAACAAGATGGATGAATACTCTGGGTAACGTCCACTATTAGCACTGTTTGACATTGAACTGGAAATGGATCCTGCCAAGATGCAGATAGGGACGCATGTTGTACCTAGATTTGACGATCTTGGTAGCAACCATGTCTATACTCACAACAAGAGAACTGCCACCCTCATTGTGGCGGTTTTTACTCTTCTTGTGTGAACGGACAATCCAGGCTTTTGTGTAGAGACCAGGATTCTGGGTTTGCAAACGCTTTAGCACATCCGCCAATTTCTCTAGTTTCCCAGGGATCCAGCAGACAGCCCGCGTAAGCTTGGGTGGTTTGTAGACCTCAAAAGATGAAGTCCTAAGTGAAGGGATTTTCGACACCATACTGCTAATCCATTCAGAGGTTTTCTGTGATGAGGTCTTCACCATGAGAGTTCCGTCCTTTAACACACAGCCCTCCACCTGAATGCAAGCATTTGTTGCAGCAGCCAGCTCCATAAGATGAGTTTTGCAGTGTTCGGACTCTGCAACACTCATACTGTTATCATTGCCCGCTTTCCCAATGCGAACTGCTAAAGAGGAGACAGCAGCATTCTTGTAGGAATGCTTCTTAACTCGCACTCTTTTGCGTTTAGCACATGGTTTTTTAGACCTACCATCAGAGCCGTCCGCGTCGACAAAGTTCTGTCCACTAGTGCTGCACCCAGTATTGGTCACAACACCAGCATCATCCATTACCAGTGAACGGGCATCACCAACAATAGGTGCACTTCCTCTACTCATACTCAAGGGTGAGTCCACTACAACCAATTTCCGTCCATCAAAACTTCTACCTTTGCTGGTAGAAGCACCGACTTCATTCGGAGACAGGGCGTGGGCAGACACAGGAGCTTGAGGAGGAGGATTAACGAGCTGGGGTCGCTTCTTCTTGTTTTTCGGTTCAGCAGAAGAGGAGGCATTGCTTGATGAAGGGGTCAGGTCAGTTTCCGTTTGTGAGACTTCCACCGACCTATCCCCATTTCATAGACGCAACCGAAAAGCCGACCGGAGTGCTTGCGCCTTCAGCCTGTGGAGCTTCTTTGCGCCGCTGATCGCTCAGCTGCTTCTTTTTCCTCTTTCGCTGACCCTTAGTGAGGTGCACCTCAAAGCCAGCCACTTTAGGAGCCCGTTCAACCGTTGAGATATCACGGGGCAAGCTGTCAACGGCGTTGCAGTGGGTAGCATCCTTTCTCATGCTCAGTTTGCCCAAAGAGTCGAACATAGAGCCACAAGAGTCGCTTGTGTGTTCAATGAATGTTGGGGCTTCCAGAATCCGAGCCCCGGCCGCAGTCGTGAAGACCACGGATGTATTTTGACTATTGCCAGTACCACCTGGAGTATTAACATCCTTAAGGTTGTTCATTCATCAATATTTTGAGTTTTAACTACTGCTCCTGTAGGTTAGAGTACACTAACGGATTATTTTACAGAGGATAGGTTAAAAACCGTTGCCTCCAACACCTACTCCTTTATCCGGGCTTGGGACCGGCATGCTACTGGCGTAACAAGGCGGAGTTCGAAGAAGCTTACTACTGTATTTATTTCAATAACTGTTATTTGAAGGCACCAAACTTAAAAATTTCCTGAGTATAAGTCCAATACCAATAAAAAATTATAAATCATCACCAGGGATGCCATCCTATTCCTATAGCGGTAAATCTATTCCGTTTTGCCCAAATGAACGTTCTCCTCATTAAAGTATCACACCACAAACATAAATGTTAAAGTATAGCTAAATTATTTTATATAAAAATCGGTTTTGCCTTACAAGACAACAATAGGATGAGTTATATTTTTGCGCGCTGCCACTCCTCTTTGGAATATACACAGTTTTTTATATATTTTAATTTTAAATATATTTGTCTTTAAAAAACAGCCCTCACATACCAAATCATAATTGTAGATCTTTAGTGGGCTAACTTAAGCGAAGTGGGCGGCTACTACGCCGCCAGGATGCAAAATCACAAATGTTAGAATTTTTCATTTTATTACTTCGCAAATCCTATTACCGTGCCAAATTTGAAGGATCAACGTTTATTGGAAGTGCTCCATAGTTTTGATGATCTATTAGTGAGTGAGTCTGTACGTTACTCTTCTTTTCTGTATTTAACGACGAGATTGTGATCAAGATTACAGAGATCAAAGCCTGCCTCTCTTACGTGATTGTAAGGGAACGTTGATTGCCATTGCCTTTTTGGAGGATCCCTCCTGAAAATACCCACCGAGTCGGTCGTGCTCCAATTTTTTCGAGATGGGTTTGACGTAAAGGCTTCCTCGGATTCTGGAACTTCTAATCCGATCAAGCTTTGTTACTCTTGCTGTCATGCGAAGCATCTTCATCTCAGCTGCTGTCAACTTGCCCAAATACTTTTTGCACATTGCCCAGCATTGTGAACCGTATGTGAGCGCCGGACACACAACTGCGGTGTAGAGCCTTTCTTTCAGTTTAGGGGACATTTTTCGGTCACAGAAGATGGCAGAGTTTTCCTGCCACTTAATTTACCCAACGCTTACACGACGATTGAAGTCGTCATCAACTGTTGCTTCGCTGTTGATCATTGATCCCAGATATTTGAACTTTTCACACTTGGGAACCACCATACCATTCAAATAAATGTCCGGAATGGGTTGACTTGGGTCAGAGAATGGGCAGTACAGATACTCTGCCCTTTTTTTGCCTAATACGATACCCATTCCCTTCTGAAACATCTACCCAAACATCAAGTGCTTATTGCAGGGAAGTCTGATCATTACTTATAATGGTTCCATCGTCAACAAAGAATTACTGATGCACTTTAGCATCCGTCACTTTTCCCTCAGATAATCTAGGACTGTAATAAAGTACAAAGGACTTAAGATACTTCCCTGATGAACACCGACTTTAATTGGGAATTCATCGGTGACCCCTGTGGGACATCTGACTTTTGTCCTCGTTCCCGCGTACATGTCCATGATCATCTGTACGAAGGTTTCAGTAACTCCTCGCTGTCTAAGCGCTACCCGATCACTATTGCTATCCCATTATGATCCTTATACTTTTAATTGCATCTGTGGTTGATTCACCCGCGAGAAACACACACTGGTCGTCAGACAGCCGTATTATTTGTCTTAGGCGGCCATCTAATACCCGCTCAACAATATTCATTGTGTGTGACATCAACTTAATTGAACGGTAATTATCACAGTTTCGCGTATCTCTATTTCCTTTGTGCAAAGGAAAAAGATAACTTTCCCGCCGCTGATTGGGCATTGGATCACCTCTCATGAGTTTGGAGATAAGAATCATGAGGCATCTGAGCCCGTTGTCTCCCATCTTTTTCTAGAACTCACTGGGTATCTCCTCCACTGGGCCTAACCGCTTTTCTCTTCTTGGAGTTTTTGGCCGCTTCTCCAGCTTCTTCGACTGTTATGCCGGTCACTTCTTCATTGTTGGGGACGGCTCCTGGAAAATATAGCCGCGAAAATTGTTTGTTTAAAAGTTGCTCGCAATACTCTCGCCACCTATGTACAATTTTTTCGTGGTCCACAAGTAGTTGGCCTTGAACATTGTTAATGAACTTTGGCGAACGAATTTCCTGAGCATTTGGTTTTCTCTGTGCGGCAATCTTAAAAATTGTGGTGCCCTTGTTCGTGTTTTGTCGTAGCTCGTGGGTTATCTGGTTCCTATCAGCAGGCGAAATAAATACCTCCTCGAACTCCTGATACAGACTCTCTATACACTAAGCTTGAATTTGGGCACACTTTTTCTTCGCGATACTTTTGCAACGTCTGTATTCCACTTCAAGACGAGCTTTTTCAACTATATTATTAGAGGCGCACTTTGACCAAAAAAGGAGATACCGATGCACGTTGGTTTCAAATGTCTGTAAACTATAATGCGTAGGAAAAACAGAGCGGGGTAGAGCATTCCACATTCGTATTGTACGGTTAAGAAACGAATCCTTGTATTTCACTGTACGTCCGAATACAGGCTTGAGGGTAAACTGATTTGCATTCCTAGCATGGCGAGCATTGCGGTTGAATTACTGTAGGGGTGGAATGCAACTGGCTTGTGGTGGAAGTGCCGATAAAACAATGACAGGCAGGAGACATCACGACGATGACTAAAAGAGTCAAATGATTTCGTGATGTCTCGATCGCCAATAAATTTTACCCCATGTTTTTGTATCCTGTCAAGTAGCTCCAAATATGTCATTGGTGCACCAGACTAGATATGAGCGTTGTACTCAAGTTTTGGGCGAATAAACGCCTTGTAGATTCTAGCCAGATCAGAAGGGGTGAAATATTTCTTGCATCGCTTAAGAAAGCCTAGACATTTCGCAGCGTTCTTGACGACATCGAATATGTGGTCATTCCAACGAAGTTTGTCGTTAACGCACATACCGAGGATGGAAAGTCTGTCGGTTTCGGCGATGGAAGCGCCATCCATGAATAATGGTAGTGAATTAGGGGTTCGCTTCAATGACAGCAGACATCATTGCGTTTTGGAAGCATTAAATTCCACTCTGTTGGTTTAACCCCATTTAAGTATGCTGTCAAGATCAGAATTCAATGAGCTTAACATACGTTGCCGTTCCAGTTCAACGCCCGAAGATGAGGGGCGTTGCCCAAAAAACGTAATGCTGAGGGTACTGTCACCAGCAAAGGAATTGATTGGATTAGAAGTGACAGACAGGAGGTCATTGATAAAAATGAGAAAGGGAGTCGGGGACAAAACGGAGCCTTGGGGAACACCAGCATTTATTTGGTAAGTTGCAGACTTGAAACCGTCCAAAACAACTTGAATTGAACGTACCGTACTGCCGGTCATTAAGAAGTTTTCGGGATTCATGATATTTCATAAGCTGACGATTTATCACCGTTTCCATGACCTTTGACATTGGTTTTGCCAGCAACGATAGAACGATAGGGGAAATACCATCTGAACCAGCGGATTTATGTATGTTGAGATTTCGAAGAACTCTTGCCACTGTACGAGTGCGAAAATGGATCGGTCCCATAGAAGATTCTACGCGCTCGAGTACAGGGGAAGACAAAGTATAATCTGACAGACAAAGCGTTGAGCTAGCTGCAAAATGAGCAGCGAGCGGATTGGCTTTATCCGAAGAGCTGACAGCTGGGGTGTCATTGCAAATGAGTGTCGGGATAGATGACGAGGCCTTGTTTTTAATATTCTTAACAAACGACCAAAAGTTTTTACTACCGATTAATGTGGGCATTGCAGTCATTTCTGGCTCGTTTGAAGTTTTTCCGGTTTTCCTCAGTTGGGTTGGCCTTAAATGACCGAAAACTTACGTCTTTAGCCCTGATAGCTTCTTTACAGCTCAAGTCACACCACGCGTTTTCCTTAGGTCTGATACTCTTTATCCTGTTAGGGATAAAGCGTTTCATACCCAGGTGAATTAGATTTGTAATCATATCGGCAGCGGCATCCACGTCGTTGTTGAGGAAGCACAACGACCAGTTAAAACTCCTAAAGAAACCGTTTAAAGCTTCCCAATTGGCTTTCTCGTGTTGCCATACGGTTCTTTTAGGAGCTTGTTCTTTAACTGTGTGGCTGGAGTACGAGAAATTCGCCGATATGATACAATGGTCTGACCAACCTAGAGGCGATAATACATTTAAAGTGTATTTATCAGGGTGAGAGGTAAGAAACAAGTCCAGAGTGTTGGCGTTTTGACCACTAATGTCCGGTATCCGTGTCGGCTCATTTACAATCTGGGTTAAATTATTAACCTCAGCAAAGATCTGCCGTATATAAACGGCGATGCCACGATGGGAAAAGAATAATGACACCAAGTTATATCCAGGCAGACTAAATCCTCCGTTAAATCGAAATCAATGCTGACCTCTGTTTCACTTAGTGCCAAAACAACTGGTTTTTTTTATTGTGAATCGCATGGGCGTACAATGAAAAAAAAAATTGAATCTCAACCCACGAATATTACCCACGTCCACTTTAAAATTCCCACGCATAACAAAAAACAAACACAAAAAAACTCAACTCCGACGCTGACTAAGCTGGACCGTACCGTGTAGATCCTGACGTCAGCTTTCCAAAACAAATCACTGCAGGTGTTATGCCCATACAATGAATTACTTTAGTCTGCCAATAAAATCTACACAACGCGACCCGCTATTCGCTAAATGATACCCTACCCAGCCATAGCAAGTGCCCGCAAAAACATACGGAACTTGCACACGAAAAAACATACGGCACATGCTATAACCAAGCAAGGCATCTGCAAAGGAATGGGAGTGGGGCGAGAGGGATTGCCCTAACACAATGCACATTTTTTCTTTTTTTTTTTTTTGTTTATTTATCCACACTACACAGCACAGCACACTTTTTTTTCAGCTATCAGCGCGCGCGATGAGCGTTTTTTTGTTTCCTATGCACACTGGCCGCTGAACAATGACAGAGAAATAGAACAAAAACGTGTGTGCACGCGTTGGGAGGTAATTCGGCACTCCTCTGTCCACCACCAAGTTTCCTTTTCGTGATTGTAGTGAATCTTCGAGGTTCCAAGCAGTACTTTAGCTTTCTCTAATCAGGATCGTTGTAGGGAATCCCACATATCTTGTGCGCTGGACTCTTCATCCTCAACTTCGTTGGTGTTATTACGGAGGAAATTTTCCCGAATAGCTCTGACCCGTGCATTTCTGTTCGTCCGAGGATCACAACCATGCGTATCATTCGAGTGGCCTGGCGGGGTAGTGCTTCTTTGAACGTAGATTTCCGTAATGCTGGTTTAAGCGAGTTTGTTTGTTCAAAAGTGCATGCTCCTGATATAAGTTCTTACCGGTGATCTCCAGTCGTGTCAACCGACGGATTTGCGTGCACACTTGTGGGGCAGTTTAAAGGTGTTAAATATGTTGCTGGGCTCACCTGGATGTTTAAATTGCTTAGATGTGATTCCTCCGCCTTAGTCGCCTTTTGCGACAAGCACTGGCGGGCGCTGCAGGGATATTCTTATTTCCCGTCCCTGCTCGGGGCTGAGTCTATACATTACTATTTATGTTTAGTTTAGGGCCTTTTATCCCAGAAACTGCTTATGCTAAAAAGTTAAGAAACTATACGAAATAGTACCCCCAATAAATCCTGAAAATTTTATGAATTCAGCTTCGTTAGAGGAGGGTAAAAACGGCCTTAGTTGCTTCCTGTAAATAAGGGTGTAGTGCCAAAGTTGCTAGAGAATTTGGCTGGGCACTAGCATGTCCCTTAATTTTGAAGCCCGTGCAGCCTTATGAAAATCTGTCAAAACTTGCTACTTGAAGCTTTAAAAGGATTTTTATGTCATCTCGATGCAACTATTTTTCACAAAAACCCAGCCGTTAAGCAGAATTAATGAGGAATATCTGCGCGCCAATTTATAATTCAATTCCAATGCCATCCCTGCTATTGGTATTAGCTTCCAAATTAGGTTTTCCACCTAATCACTGTTGTCAAGCTCTAAATGTTTGAAAACGTAGTGCAAAACTATTCCACTTTCTGCCATGCCAATGTCATGGCATGGCTGTGACTATATACCACAGGCAATGGAACAATTTAATGCGACAAGGCTAACGTGGGACGCCTTAATTGAAATATAATTAACTTTTGACTCTGCTCGAGCCGGTCGGTCTATGCAACAATAATAGCAAAGCAGTTGTTGCATTTTCTCTACAGGTGCGCATTGGCGAGAACACGATGTATAGAAGGCACACAAAGTGCAAGCCATGGAGTTGACTAATTTATATTTTCTAAATAATGAGTGAGGTTGGTGTTCTTTTATAACGGTGGTCATTTTCTTACTGTTACATTGTTGTACCTTTCACAAAAGTGGGTTAATTTTGCATAATCGCTTACCGTAGAAGTTTGTTGTGTTGCAGTAGCCAGCTACCGGCGATTTGCCAACGGTAATTTTAATTTCAAATGAAATTCCTTCATAAGATATGAATAAATATAGTTTAGTGTTTGTCTGGCCCGGCATTGTTCGTCGTTGGACGACATAACAACATTCAATTGTACGAAATCCTTTCGAGGATAATGTTTCCTTCTAAGCTCTTGTTTAGTAAATAATTTTGTTTTATTTTATTAAAAAAAATTTAAGTGCATTTGGTAAAAAAAACCTACGTTAAAAGTAACAGTATGTGTTCTTTTGTTGGTTATTGATTGGAGTGTCATTTTAAGTATCAAAAAAGAGTGTAAAACAAATTTAGAGAATCGGTACAGTTTTGAGGCTTTTTGTTGACGGCATTCAAATGAGCCAATTTTTGAGGTAAAGTTTTGATTTTGTATTGAACTAAGTTTTTTAAAAAATTTTTAGTAAACATTTTTGTAAACATTTGATTAACTGTATTTTAAGCCATGTCTTAAATTTGGGATACAAAATATTTTGCCTGAGTTATTTTAATGTTCCCACCATTTTCGATTTCGCGAAGATTATGTTTCGATGGTTTTTTATCAGACCTTTTTCGAAAAAGTAAATAATTTTGTAGACAATGGTTACGGAAATGCATATGTATCTTTCGTAGGACATTTGAAAAGTAGGCCAACAGTGTTTATTGAAGAAAGTCCCAATTAAATTTTCATAGTTTTAACTAAATTCACTTCTCCTGTTTCAATCTCCGCTTTTATAAATTCATATAAATCAGTTGAGTGCAGTTGTTTTAAAAACATTGTCGTGGCTTTTATGGAAAAGAGTCCTATATCCCACTATATCCCACTATATATGAAAATATATTTGCAGTACAAGCAAAGAGAAAAAAGCGATTTAGCGGCTTATAGCCAGCGCGGCCGGAATGGCTCCTTTACTGAGCACTGGGCTCCCCAAATTTGTAAAATGTTGGATTTGCAAAGAACAAAAGTAATAAGTCACGTAGGTACATTTTAATGCTTTTAAAATATTTGCATTCTATTACAACTTTATAAGGAATATTCGTTTCATACCTGCATAATTTTTAATAATTGTAGCTATGTTTATTTTGTTAATGTTTCTCTTTTAATTTATTTTTGAGATATTTTATGAAGTGATATATTGAATTTTTAACTTTCTCGTTAAACATTTTATTTTACATTAGTAAAATAAAGAGAAAGTTATTGCGATCGTACGGAAATATAGAATTCAAACTGGGTATGGGGGATGATATTAAGACGATAGAGAAGTCCAAAAAAGTGGGTCCGCCAATGAAGTCCGTCTGTTTGAAACGTTTTACAGCTCGTATATAAAGCTTTTAGGGTAACATATCGGGGTTTTTTTTTTAATTTTGCTTTGTCAGATTTCATACGCTACGATTTTTGTCATACAACACTTCTTTGTTCTTTTTTGAGAACGCGATGCGCGATCTTTCGCTTTGACAAAAATCGTAATGTAAACATGACTTTATCGTTTTAAATAACAGAACCTGTAATACATTTTTTTTGTACAAATCCTATATCACTAATTGTCTCAAAACTGGTTGTAACGATTTTGATAATTTTTTTGTATTTAAGACAATAAGTGTCCAATTTTCAAAATCCCATCAAAATCATTAGAGGCGTTTTTGAGAAAAACAATTTTTTTAAAAGTTAAGAAGTGTGATAAATGAAATTACTATGCGACCGTTCTAAATTCAACAAGTAACCTTTACCGACTATCAGGGGCTCTTTCTGAAGTTATTACCTTTCTACTTTTTGGCTATTATTCCATAAATTTGGCGTAATTTCCTAACAAGCTGCTGTATTTTCCTTTTGAATTGATGTAGTTTTTTCCAAAAATATTACGCGGAAATTATTTTGGTAATTTTTTAGTTTTCTTAAATTGAAAGACCTGTGGAAAGTTTACGTGGTAGTTTTTTCGCAGAAGGATTTCTGGTGTCATTGCATCAGACGGCATATCCATAAGACAGGGGTCAAAGGATAATTCTCGAGCAAGTTCTTCAAAATTCCAGTGCGCATGGTACCAAAAACCACCTCTCTTTAAGCGAAAGATGGTTTTTAGCGTACATCTCATGATATATAAAACAAGGGGAGGAAGATTCATCAAAGCATCTAGAGCAGAGCCCGGGGTGCTAGGAAAGGCCCCTGTGCAGCCGAGACAAGCCGTTCTTTGGAGTTTGGCAAAAGAAGCAGTAACACGTTTCCGCGAAAGCCTGTTCCACCAAACAACTGATGCGTATGAGAGTAGCGGTCTAATCATGGCCGTATAGATCCAAAGGACCCGTTTCGGAGACAAGCCCTATGTCTTACCAAAAGCGCCTTTGCACTGCCAGAAGGTCGACAGCGCTTTATCGGTTTTCGATTCGATATTTTTGGACCATAGAAGTTTTTTATCAAGGATTACACACAGGTATTTGACTTCATCGGATATAGGGATGGTGACACCTTTAAGCACGAGATGGGGCAGACCAGTGATGATTCTCCTTCTCGTAAAGAGAACAACCGTGGTTTTAAGAGGATTCACTGAACGCACATCGATCAAATCCAGGGATCTCTGCGCTTGAGAGCAGACAGCCCCTAGATTTGAACCGACAGAAAGAACGGCGACATCATCGCTTGAGTGTAGTTTCCAGGAAAGTTGAGAGCCGTAAGCAGAGAGTCTACCACCATACACCATAGCAGGGGAGACAGAACACCACCTTGAGGGCAGCCCTTATTTACCCCTGTTATGACGCACTTACCACAATCTGCATCGGCTACCAACGTCCTGTACATTAGCATTGCTTTAATTCACAACACCAAAGTTTCATCTACACCATGCTGTCTGGCTGAGTTACACATACTGTCAAAGGTCGCATAATCAAAAGCACCCTCAATATCGACGAAAATGCCCATCGCGTACTCCTTCCGGTCAAGAGAACTATCAATCCTACCAACAAGGTTTTGAAGCGCAGTCTCGCAGGATTTTCCGCGCTGAGAGGGTGTGATCGAAGAGCAACTTTGCGCACATGCAGCTCATACAGTCTTTCCAAACTTTTCAGTAAGAAGGAAGACAGACTTATGGGTCTAAAGCTTTTGGCTAGAGTGTAGTCAGACTTACCAATTTTTGGTATGAAAACCACTTTAACCATTCGCCATGGGGAAGGTATATAGGCCAAGGCCAAGCTCGAGGTGAAAATTCTTTTCAACATTGGCAAAACCTGACTTTAGCCTTGTTTCAGCAAAACTGGATAGATTCCATCCGGACCAGGTGACTTAAAACTCTCAAAAGATGCAATGGCATATTTGATAGCGTCATCAGTCACCACTCCCGATGCAAAATACCAGCTGTGCCGCGTGGTATTAGTCGGTTCAAATGTAGCCACAGTCGTTTGAAGGGCTGAAGAACACGTAGTAACCTGATTTCCCGGTAAGTGAGTCTCAAGTAGAAGACTGAAAGTCTCCGCCTTTGTCTCAGTGTACGTGCCATCAGGTGTAAGGATTGCATCCAGTTTACTTGGTCTGTTCCTTTGGAGGACTTTAACAAGCCTACTAGTTGCACTTAGAGATTCGACCTCTTCACAAAACTTTTTATATAAGTCATTTTTCGACTTGCGAATAAGTCTCTTAAAATCTTTTTGCTTCGATCGATAAAGATTCCAGTCTTCCACTAAGTTGGTTTTTAAAGACCGATTTAGCAGCTTCCTAGTTTCTTTACGAAGACACTACAGTTCGGAGTTCTACCACGGTACCGATTTTCTGCGGGGGGGTTTAGAAACAGGGCACGCAAGTTCAAAGCAGCGGGTGAGGACGTTGTTCAGATCCTGAGCAGACCTCTCCACTCCCTGTCTCGATCTAAGTTTGAGTGGAACTTTGACAGAGTTGGCAAGCTCCTCTCTAAACCGTGGCCAGTTCGTTTTTCTTGGATTTCTCCTCTCTAGCGATAGTGAAAGTTCGCAGTAGATTTGAAATTCGATGTATCTGTGATCCGATAAGGTGCTATCTGGCGATACCTTCCAATTTGAACAATTAGCTAAAAAGTGTCCAATGTGCAAATTAACATCAAAATCGGTAGAGTCGTTTTTGAGGAAATCGAATTTTTCAAAACTGAAAAAGTGATTTAAATAAATTTTGTATGTTACAATTCCCTTTGAAGCGATTCAAAAACTCATCTCATATAGCGAAAAAGTTTGGTGTGACGCAGTCGTGCACTTTAGTTTCAGTAAAGTTTCGATTGCATTTTCGGAATTTTATTTGTGAATTTGTAGTAATACATTAAATTCACTTCCGATTTCAAATCAGCAACTTTCAGTAATTGTAACTTTCCAATATTTCGTATGTAAATCAAAAGAGGTAATGACAGCTTTGCATGACTACCTGCTGCTTACTTTACTATTGCTTCTCGGCATCGAACATTTTCCTTTCGCGATGGAAAAGTAAGAAAATCACAAAAAATCGAGATCCGTATACAACCCCATGTCTGATAGATTACAGAAATAAAATGACAGCCAGGATGCGGAACGGCTCATTTAGCGATAAAATTTGCAATAAAATTTCAAACGGCTGGAAACCCAACATGCAACATTGCAAAACACTCAGCAATAGCGCACAAACTCGCATTGGAAGCACTTAATCGAACTATGAAAGATCTGCGTAATGGTCAAGATGTTTTAAACGCTTGCCTCAAACCATCGCTGCAATGAAACTTAAGATGCTAAATGATGCATCTGCCGAAGATTTCTTAAAGCAATGGCTGATTATCGGTAGTTTAACCGAATTTTTGCAATTTTCTCTTAATGAAGGACAAACTCATCCAAATTGCTTAGTTGAGCAATCAAGCAATGATGATACTTTTAGCGAAAGTTTAAAGGCAAGAAATTTGTCATTACGAGAATTGCGATGATCATTGCCGATGTGCCATTCGAGTTTAAGTGTATGCAATTTCCGATTGGTCTTGCATTCGTCATGACGATCAACTAAGCCCGAGGCCAATCCTTGAGTGTTTATGGCCAGAACCTAGAAAATAATTTTTTTTTAGGTCAATTGCTGTACTCATACGTAGCATGTTCACATGTCATCAAACTATCCGCTTTGTTCATGCACCTGACAACAGAAGGAAAAATGTCGTCTGAAAGGGAGCGGAAAAATATTTTAACAGAAAACGTGAAACATATCGATTCGCTTCGATAAACCAAATGCTTTAGCGATTTAACATAACTACTGGTACTACCATGCAGACACCTTACATAAGTTTATTTTATTTTTCCGTCTTTCGAAGAAAGATGAGAAAGAGCTTCAACTTAGATATTCGGCACTTACTACGTCAGCCCCAAAAAAACAACTACGGTTGGGTAATCGTCCTGTCCTGTGTCGCTTAAGCCTAAGGGTCATCCAAACGTGTCACCCGTGATATGCTGACGTCAGAGAACTTGTGTAATTCCGTTATCACCAATATGTCATCTGGAACGAGTCCTCTGCTAGATGACACTGGATTACACCGTGTCATCCGAGACTAAGTGTTTTCACATGAACTTTCAACGATGCAAACGTGTCATTCGATGTAAGATGACACTGCAGAAAATCGAGCGATGTCATCCGCATCATTCAATGTTGCCGAATGACAGGCTGTCACACTGGATGACAACTATAGTACAAATTCTACGTCATAGTGAAATCATCCGGATGACCGTCTGATCGCACCTTAACACATTTAAGTGTTAAGAAAAAGCAGAACGAAGAGAAGAAGCAGACTTTTTGCAAATGTTCGAGCGCAGTAGTTGGTTCTATCTGCATCTTTCGCAGTCGCACCACCGAAACTTGTGTTCGCGAGAAAAATTAAATAAATAGTCAAAGGTCACAGCTGCGACATGTAGTATGAATGAACATCAAGGACAACAGCCCGCAGAAACTTTGAAACTAATCCGAAGGGACAGCGTGCGCAAGTTGAAGACCCCAACAACTGGAACTAATGGGACAAATACCGAGCTAAGAGGGAGAGGCTTATTGGTTGAAGGAGCAGGTCCATCCCGGACTGTAGTGCATAAGTAAGTAAGTAAGTTGTACATCGCCCTATTGGGTGTGTTAATTATATTTTGCCTATTAAGCCCAAAGGTACCTCCAAAGGAACTATTAACCCCTGCGTTGAATCAACAAAAATTTCTTGCTTTCTCTATGCCCAATTTCTTATATTCGGTGTCAAGAACTCTTCCTAAATACTAATATCTATAACAAAGTTTATCCTTAACTAATCATAACCTCTGCTTTCCTCTAATTTCAGGTTAACTTCTTGAGTGATCGCAATAAAAATAAGTACACCGGAAAAATAGCAAAACATAATAATATAATTGATTAATATATATGTATCTTTAGATTAATAATATTATATCTAGTATAATCAAAATATTAACACTTTTCGCATTAATCTAAGCCGAACAAAAAAAAATTATCAACCACATAATCTAGAAGAAAAGCTTTAAAATCAACAAAATTTTATTTCGTTTTTAACTTTAAATCTCAACCAGGTAACATTACTTAACAATAAACCACACTCCAAGCAGAAAAGCTTCTCTTGCAATATTTAAAACGAAAAAAGAAACAAAAAAGTATAGAAATAACAACTCCATCGTGCTTTACTATCCTTATTTAACTAACAAAAAAAAAAAAAATTAAATTAAATAGAAATATGTATATTAACTAAAACATTTTTCACTTTCTCTCTCCAATGTTGTTGTTCGACATCATTTTAAACAACATATGTTAAAAACATTAAATTAATAATACATTATCATCGTCATAATCAGCAGAAGCAAATACCAACGCTACTATAGCAATATTTTCAAGTAGAGTTTTTTAGTCTATTTTAGTCGTCGTCTAGCAGTGTGGGTAGTAGAGGGAAGTATTCCGTTATATATTTCAATATGCTCAAGGATAATCAACGCAAGTTCTCATGATAACGAACGTGAATGTATGTATTGCGAGTCTGACTCGAATACAACAAAAAAAAGAAAAGCAAACAAACAAAAGAAACAACAACCACCAACAGTATCAGTATCAGGCGGCGAAGATTCACAACTTTCAGTATAGATGGCAGAACAGTCGCCTTGGCAAAAAACAACAAAAACAAAAACAACAGAGAAAACTATTACAAATTTTACACTTTAACAAACATCATCAACAGCTACAGCTAGAACAATACCAAATACTCCACGGATACGATCAAATTGCAATATACCAACACAACAGCAACAGAATAAGTCAGCAGCTAAAAGTATATTTAGAGCAGCAACAGAAAAAAAAACAACAAAAACAACAATTGTCAACTGACGAAATATGACGGTGAGTAATGTTGTTGCTTTTTTGTTATATATATTCCCGAATTGGTGAAACATACTTAAAAATTTTAAAAATTACTGAATTTACATTCGTATTTTAGACCGTGGGGTGGAAATGAGCTTCAAAGTGAGCTCACTCTTTGAGCTTGCCACAAAGGCAGCTGAAGTAAACTAGCTGTAAGTTGAGCTCAAATGTGGGCTTCTTGCACTCCTGCCCTTAACCCCGATGCGTTGTATGTTAACGCAAAATGTTATTATTTTACTTTTAAAAAGGGTTTCTATTTGTCAAAGTTGTAAAATGATACAACTACCATTCATTTAGCGGTCAAATGAATGCACTCATTTTTCTATCTCTAAAATTTAAAATCGTAAAGAAATCCCAAAAAGCCACAACAATCGAATGCGCATTTAGCAAACTAACAGATTAACATAGCACCCAAAAAGGATTTAGACAGAAATATCTTTGCAGCATACACTGTACACTAGTACCTACATACTGTATGTGCTGTCAATCGGATAAAGATAGCAGGGATACGAATATCCATAAGTAGTATGCAGCATAACATTATTTACCGATTCAATGTCAACAGAAATTTTAACCGGGCAAATGCGTTAGAAAAAGCTTTTCAAGCTTTCTCTTTTAACTTCCTTTTTGCCTTATCTAAGGCGGGTAACTCTCTTATTACTAAGTGGCTATATTTTGTTTTGCCAGGAAAGGTAGCAAAAACAGGGTTTCCAGAAGGATAACATGTCCTAATTTAAAACATTTTTATTAAATGCAGTAATAAGTTCTTCCTTGTAAAAAAAAAATTTTAAAAGATGTCTACAGTATAAGAAAGAAAAAAAAAATTGCTAAAATAAATTGATTTCTCTCGGTTTCCTATAAAAATAAAAACTACAACCAATTGACAGTCTCATTTACAACCACTTTGTGCGTTAAATAGACAGGATTCAAATAACTGGTATCTTGTAATTAAGTACTTCTACTGTTTCGGATACGATCCGGCAAACGTGTAGCACAATTCTAACATTTCACATAAAAATATATTACAATAATATTGCACTCTCCATCCTTAATTTCGTTGATGTTGTTAAGAAGATAGAGTCGCATGATGTCGCATGATGACAATTCGTTTTATTCTCCTTTTTCATTGACATTCCTCTCAGGAGTAGAGAGGTGGGTGATTACTTCTCCCAAGATCGCTTTGCAATCTTTGACCGAAAGCTCCATGAAACTACCCACTTAATGCAAGTTAAAACTCCTCCAGTAAGATGTTGTTCATAAGATTGTGGAATTGAAGCCAGAATGAAACTCTTTCCTTCTGCTACCATTCATACATAGTTTGATAGACAAAAAACTTCAATGCATAGTAAGGCTACGGTTGCAGTTGATGCGTTTTCTGACGAACATATGTTCGAACGTTGTCAACAGAAAGGGGTGGTAACAGTGAATACATGAACTGACGAACATAATTTTCATTGATTGTAATCTTAAATAACTTAGTATAAGCTATTTCCAAAAAATCCGTGTTTTGAAAATTTCGTTAGATGTTTAATGAACGAAAATTAGTTCATATCTAAAAAGAATATATATGCAGTTAAGGCTACTATAATAAACACAAATAACATTTTCGCATAAAATATTGTTTCTTTGTCAGTGCAATCATCAGTTCTGACTACCGATTCGCAAAAAATACAAATTCATTTGATATATCAATCTGTTGTGACGAACTCATGCTGGTTTTGACGAATAAAACGCGGGTACCGTAACCAGCCCCATAACCTCATCCTTATTTGTTTCTTGAACACAGCTAGATCATTCACACTTGCAAGTGGTTTTAGCAAATGTAATTTCATTCTTTCATTGATACTTGGGTTTCTCGTGACTTCGATGGATGCAAATAGACCAAACCAGAATTTCGCAACATCTCAATATTTTTTTCAGCAAAATCGACTACACGCTGCTCGAAGGCGTCTACATGGTTAAGGCTTAATAGAACAGTAGTTGTGCCTATGTAGTTACTTAATTGATTAGTTTGTTTTTGGATAGACTAAAGTTTATCGGTAGATATCTACATCTTACTTCCTTTGTAAACTTTGTTTGCAGACATATTTTTTTTTCTAGTCATACATAAGTGGTTTTAAAGAAACCTCTACACTCTTTGACATTTAGTATCTATCTACTGGTAATGGTTTATTATTAATAGAATGCAATTTTTTTCAATTCTTCTCCCGTTCTTGGACCCATTCGCATACAATTACAAGTTACATCGTGTATTTTCGTCAGCTAATTCTAGAAAATAAGGTTAAGGTAGTACCAATAACAAAAAAAAAAAAAAACCTGAAATCCGTAAAACATTCAGCAATCCCGGGGTTTTCACAATTTTCTCAGAGTTCTTTTGTTTTTGAAAATGACTGCTTTGTTAGAATACTTAGCTGCTAGTCATTACCCAATTTGCTGGGACAACTCTGCACCTAAAGGACTGCGTACTTGATTAGATTTTCAACCAGTGCTGTTGTTTAAATAGTTTTCAAGGCAATACATTTCAATAATATTTATATAGAATTTTTGACGAATTGTACCCTCAGAGCCTTAATATTTATTAACGTTGTGTTAAAACACAAACTTATTTTATCGTTTTTTTACCATCAGTGCTTAATTGAAAAACATTTTCGCTTCAATAGTCCTACTTCATCAAATACTAATCACTTACCTCTAAAGCAAACCTTTCTACGAAAGTCCTATCAAATATAGCAAGTCATTTAAAGGCCAACCCTATTGCCCATGAATGGTTTTATTATAATCAAATCGAATTAATTTTCATACAATAAAATTCTAAGAAAATTGAACAATTGTTTTCGTTTTCCCAAAATTTATGTCGAATGGATTCATTGCATTATTCAATCTGGTGAAGATGATCCTGTTGCAATGTCACTATATGAATGCTTATTAAGGATAAGTGAATAAAGAATTTCAATCCGTCAGTGGTATCATCTACCATCTACAATTGCCTGGCATTACAATTTGCACTTGATTAAAGTCGAGTGTGGAAAATGATTGGTGAAATATACAAGGCTCACACTCTTATGTGGAAGCTTACTTCATATATGTACGTCAACTACCCGAGTCGTCATCAGCCTCGACTTATCCCACTCAATAGATTAAACAATTTAAATAATTGTTAAGGCAAAAGTTCGATCAATATAAGCTGAACGATATTCATCCGTCATCTATCAAAAAAATATTGCTAAATATCTTGTTTTATTTTTTTTCGTTTTCTATAGTAATTTTCGATCAAAATCACATATCGTTAAAAGACGCCCTTAAAAATTTGGTGTGGCAAAAAACTTTTGATAGTAAACTTGTAAAGGAGTTCAGTGTCTCAATATTTTGTTAAAACATTTCTTCAACTACAGCCTTAAAACGGTTTTTTCTAAATTGTGAGCGTGTCAGTGGGCGTATTTAATTTTTTTTTATCAGTTTACTATTTCGGGACCCTAGGGAATGTTACATAGGGATATATGTTCCAAATTTAAGTTTCCAAGCGTAAATTTAAATACGACGAATATTAAGGGGTTTTACTACTGACTATGTGTCAAAATTAATATACCCTTAGGATAGAGTATAATAAGAATGTTTTCGTTAATTAATTTCAAGTTTACAAGTTTACACTCTCTCAACTTTGTTGCTCTGTGGCGCCAATGACAAAATTACCAAACAAAATATTTGATGTCTTTGTGACTTATTTATTATTAATTGAATGCAGTGCCATTTCCAGTCAACCATCGACTCGACAAAAGAAATAAAAATATTTATTTTGTATTTTTAAAATTTTCAGAATTTTATGTTTATCAAGATTTTACATAATAAATGGGAGAAAGTACGGGGACGATAAATTTGTTTGAAAAGCATCGACAATTATGACGATAAAGCAGTGGCCTTCCGTCTGTCACTAGCTTATAGCTCTTTAATTTTGAACCAGAATGATGAAATTTAGAAGACTTGTTAAATAAACCCACTTTCACGCTCACAATTTAGAAAATACCATTTTAAAGCTAAGGTTGACGGATTTAAGAATTAACAAGTTTGACCTTAAAAATTTATTTATAACCAATTTTCAGTCATGGCCTCATTTTGGAAGCATTTTATCTTGTTTTAATAAATTTAACAAAAAAAAAACCAAAAAAGGTACTAAGGAATACCAAGGAAAACCATAGGAAGTGGTTGTCAAAGCGCGAATGTAAAAATGGGTGTAAAACATTTCTGCTCAAGCTTTTCCTTATGACAATCTTATTTCTTTAAGTTTTTCCCCTTACTAATAACAAATTTATATAAATATGTCGTTTATTTTTGGCCCATTATCAACTTGTTTGTACACACATGAGAAATTACTAAACGCAATACAAAAAGTATTATCCAATTTATATTGCAGTAGAAAAAATAAAGTGAGCAATACGCATCCCACAAATAATTGCACGACAGCACTGGCAACCACCCACTACTATGTATTAACTTAGTACCTTTTCTCGGGAAATAAATGATGATAATTTAAACTACAGCTCTTCGTTGAAATACGTTCCTGCTTGTTATTCATTTGTGTTAATGCTCATTGTCATACGAGAGTTCAAACGTATAAGTCGGTTCTTTCCTTGTCGCTTTTAAGAAATTAAAACTATTTTTTTTAATAGTATACCAGCCGTTTATTCAAGTTATACTAGAAGTTCAAATACAATTTGAAAATTTTTTATTATCAAAAGTCTGTGTTTGTGTGTGATTTTGTCGATCTTTCAATGAAGTTTTTTGCAAAGTTCTTAAATCATGGTTAGTAAAATTTTAATTGGGGGAGTGCACTAATTTGAACTTCTACTTAGTATGTCGTAAAATATTGTTCATCAGTCTTGTTTTTAAAAATTTATTAAGTTCTATAACAATTGCAAATATATTAATATAAAAACGAAAAAAAATTTAGATTTAACGGAAAGAAAAAGAGAATAAGAAACACAAATTCTCGATTAAGATGTGAAAAAATTATATATATAAATTGAAACTGCGACTTAACCGTCAATTTACCACGCGAGACATGGTAGGGTTACCATACTGTACAACATTTTTTTTTAATCGAAAGATCAACAAGTGCGAAATTGAGACAGCAAAAAAAAAAAAAAAAACAAATCAGTATGTATACTGTTTTCGAAAAAAAAAAAAAATTTAGGAATGAAAGAGGGGTCGTAAATTTATTGCAAAAAAATTGTACAGTGCACCGATGAAATTTATTTCTTATATCCGGGTTTTTGTTATATGAAAGCAACGGATGTAAGAAAGAAAATAAGAATTATTTTATATTAGTGAAATAAAATTGCCGAAAATGTAGAAGATGTGCATATAACGAACTTGAACTTACTAGAGATATCCAGAGATACATAGATACGGTGTTGTGCAAAACATACAGGAATAAATTTATTGCGCACATATGCAGTGGGAAAAAAATTGATTTATTTATATTTTTGATTGATGATTGATATTTCTGAATACCAGACGCGAAAAATGTACTACGTATAAAGATCTATCATCACTATATCTAGTTAAAGTGAATAAGTACTATTTTGAGGTATAACTACTTTAAATGATATAAATTCATAAATATTAGATTTATCTACGTAAAATATTTAATATATTCTGTAGACCTAATTCAATAACGCAAAAATGTTAAAAGTGTTGTGAGATTTTATGAGCGCAGAAAAAAGTTATGACGCATTAAGTAGATATTAAGAAACTATGTTTCAGCTTTTCATTTCGAATAAGTATTGTTCTTACAACTTTTATTTGATATAAGTTGAGTTGTGGTATTGATAGAACCCTCTACTGTACCAAATTGTTCTGATCTTCTAGTATTTCATCCATACAAAGTTTTTGGCCACACCAACTTCTTGGAGGCGTTTCTTAAAAAATATTTTGTTTATAAATTTTATAGAATCAAATAAAATGCTATCACATTTTTTTTTAAATACGCCCACAATTTAGAAAAAACCATTTCAAAGCTGTAGTTGAAGGAATGAAGGGTTAGAACAATAAGAAAATATGGAGATGTTAAACTCCATTTCAAGTTTGGCATATAAAGTTATTTGCCACGCCTACATTTTGAGGGCATGAATCTATGCTCTCAACACTTTTTTCTCTGGGTCACATAGGGTAAAATAATCTTCAAAAGCTGACCAAAATGTTTTGACAAAAGTCAATTATAAAGTGCGGAAGAAAATTTTTTATATGTGTAGTTTTTTATTTCTTTTACTATATATTTATGTATTAAAATAAATCTTATATATAAATATACTCTTGATTTTAGAGAGAAATATAAGGAAAAGGCAAAGTGTTTTGGATTGCGTTTTTTATAAGCGAGTTTTTCATATATCCGCAAAATATTTTCCTATTCATGTGATGCAAATTTTTTTAATAAATATAATTAATTTTAAACGTTAACAATTTGAGAGAAACATTACTAATAACCGATGCTACCTATTATCTACATGGAATTTTGTCTCAGAATTAATATTTATATAACATTTTTTTTCCATGGTCGGGAAGACCCACAGGTGGTCATGCGTAATAAACACAAAAAAAAAGTCCCAGTTCACTCACACTCACTAAACACACTTGGCACAATGGTATTTTGCTTTGCACCCAGGGGGAGACTTCTTTTTGCCAAAAGACACATTCGAAAAATAGTTGCTGATTTTTGTATATAAAAAAAAATTTAAATAAATAAAATGACCTCTCGCAATTTTTGATCCAGTTTAGTAGTTTCAGTAGTTTACTACCTTCAAAGTGAACTTTAAATATCATAATTATTAGGCGTAGACGGCACAAGCAGGACCTTAAGCCTCGGACCTACAGTTCGATTCTGAACGGTAGTTTCATTTTTGAATTAAACTTAAACGCGCTTAACCACCAAACCACTGCCACTGGCTCTATAGAACAATTTAATTTAATGAAATTCGCCTAAAGCAATAGTGTATTTCGTAGCGTTCTATTATTAAATGAATTTTCAAAATCGCTTTGAGCTATCCTCCTACAAAACAAACTTTACCATTTTTGAGTGCCAGATTTAAGTTCCAAAATATGATAAAATACTGCAAGTTTAATTTTTCTATATTTAAATCAATGCCCGAAAGGAATTGTTAAACATCTAGCAGTAGCATTTTAGTATTTACTGCTGGCACGTGTTTCATAAAAAAAATATTGAGTTGACCAATTGTTTCGAATTTCTTTCTCTAAGGCATCCCTGTTTGTTGGAAAGTTCAAATAATTTTTTGCTACATAATAACCATAACATACGAGTAGTTCAACAGCAGAACTTTTGCATACAACCCACTCCTCGATTGTTAATTAAATTAATAGAAAATTTTAGGAGTGAGGCAATTAAATCAAATTACAAATTTGTAGATACAAATGCAAAAATTATAGGAATTCAAGTTGCAAATAACCACTGTGCATTCGGATAAAATATAACCCACCCAGTTTTAAGGACTATTAAAGACTATTAATGGCTCAAATCCCTGAAATTTGATTTGTGCTTCTTTGTATGTCGACTGTTGTCCAGATTACCCGATGGTCAACATAAAATAGTCGCCAAAAAACCAAATCGCAAATGGTAGATTACTTTTGCGCACATTTTGGCTGATTTCAAATGTATTTCAGTAAATATGCAAAATATCATTTGGAGCCTTTTCTAAAATGATAATGGCAACTGCCATTTCAACTGATACAAGCTAGTACGACCTTTGGGTAGCCAAACATTTGCAATGCTCTGCCTTCGATGGGAGGAATTGTGTTCACACTTCTGGGACCCGATTCCGCAAGAATGAGTTTAAGCACTGACGTCACTACGCACTTTTGCATTTATAAGATTTACAAAACAAGACGTAATACTCGGTTTCCGATTTGAGGTTTAATTTTCAATATTATCTAATTCAGACAATGTGAACCAGTATAACTGCCTTTTAAGACTGAACGATTTTTGAAAGTTCAATTCGACACTTTTTTGTTCTGGGAAAACTCCTCACATGCACGGTTCCTTTGACGTTTGAATGAGTTTTCCAATTGAGACTTGACAACTTTTAACTTTCACTGTGAAGCACCCTTAAACCAAAAACCAAACTGTCAATGTTAAAACATGAATGTCCTTTTCGTTTAGTAATCCGGGAGGGCTCTCCGATTCAGGATGCCAATCTAACAAGCAAACATATTTCATTTGAATTTAAAGCGTAAATTCTGCTGCATTTGTGTATATATGTCAAATTTCATATTTTCAACCGCCCCAATGTCAATCTTATGACGATAAAGGGTGGACGACAAATACATTTAGTTATTGTAATATGTCTATAATACACCCAATATTATTTCATTATTTGTTTAGTTAATTTTGGTAATAAATTTCAGCTTATCTTGTCAAAATTGAGGAATTATTAAATGCATAGCAACAAACATATCATTTTTTGATTATGACGTCTATGGTGCTTGAATGTGTAAGTGATTCTGTTTTTAATTCTGAACTCAAAGCCGGACGCAAATTTCTCTTCTTTTAAAGAGAGAGTCTGTCATTTAAGTACCAAACGAACACTTTCAAAAGTGTCCGGAAGACTTCCGTATTACCAACCCGAAAACGACATAAGTAAAATCAACATTTTAAGTATGGTGATTTTCACGAACGAAGAACATTTAGAAATACTTAAAATTTATTGCCAAAATTTCGAGTCTGTGACGTCAACTTTAAGAGCGTTAAGGCCAATTTTTGGTCGTAATCACTTTCACAGCATATGTTTGTAAGAGTTTTCCAATTCGGACTTCTTGACAACTTTTAACTTTCACTGTGAAGCACCCTTAAACCAAAAACCAAACTCTCAATGTCGAAACATTAAGAGGCAAGTTATAGCTATCAGTGGAACAAATCAGTGGAATATTTGTTTTATTTTTTTGACAAGTCGGTTATAGCAATCATTGAAAAATTTCTGTCCGGTTTTAAGTATACGTTATAGGTTTTAAGGTAAGAGTTGATCATTGAAAGCAAAACTGACACCTGAGACTCGAACACATCAGTGGAAAGATTGTGTTCCAAATTGTAGAAACGAATATCAGCTGTTCATTGAAAACGATTTCTATCAGTGAAATAATAAAAATCGATTAAAAAAAAAGTTTAAATCAGAATTTAGTAATTTTGTTTGTAGAAAAATTCTATAAGCTTTATATGATACCGCTTGAAGCCAATATGGTTTGTTTAGTCGTCTTTAAATCGTAAAACAAGATTTTCAATGATGGATTTCAATGATAGCTATAACTGGCCCCTAGGTTAGGTTAGGTTGAAGTGGCAGTCGGATAGAAGTCCGACTCACTTAGACCAATATAAGGTCCATTGTGATACCACGTGGATCTGAAGTTCCTCCCTACACGTTGAACCACTGGCCCCTAAGTAAAATCAACATTTTTAGCATGCTGAACAGACGAAGACCATTTACAAATAATTAAAATTTATTAGTAAATTATTCTTAAAATTAATACTGATAATAACGCTAATAAATAATATCCGAAAGCACTAACCTAATGTAGTAATGTAGTTGCATTTTATACTGAAGGTCAGATTAAATGTGGTTTTTCCAGAAAAATGTTTAATTTTATTAAAAAAAACATAAGAAAAGGCTACAGTCTGCTTGGGGCGAACAGTATGATACCCTATCCATATCCCTATATGCCGGAAAGAAAAAAGCATTAAGAAGATGATGTGTACAATTTTATTTCATTCGATAAATTTTATAAAAAAAAATATTTTTTTAAAAAACGCTCCTATAAAGTGGGCGTGGCCAACAACTTGGTATAGGCGATACATTGGAAAAAATATTGGCTAAATATCTTGTGAAACATTTTTTTCGGTTTCTATAAAAATTTTCGAATAAAACAGCATTTTAGTGAAAAACGGCCACAAAATGTAGGCGTGGCAAAAAACTTTATATGACAAACTTGTAAAGGTGGGCTGAACCTACATATCTAACTTGTAACGGTGGGCTGAACTTACATATCTTGTAAAGATTACAACACTCTATCTCTCTAAGTTTAGCTTTAAAACAGTTTTTTTTAATTGTGGGCGTGGCAGTGGGCGTATCAAAAAGAATTTTACACTCTACCATTTCGGGACCCTAGGGAGTATATGTTCCAAATTTCAGCTTTTTAGCTTTAATTTAGGTTTTGGTCCTGATCATAAATATATATACTTTTAGGGGTCTATGACGAATATTAATGGGTGTTACAAACTGTGAGTCAAAATTAATATACCCTTAGGATAAGGTATAAAAATATTGGCCAAATATCTTGTTAAACAATTTTTTTCGGTTTCTATGAAAATTTTCGCTGAAAACAGCATTTAAGTGAAAAAAGGGGGCATGACGAAAAATCTTGTCAGTGTCTAGATATCTTGTGAAGGTTCTAACACTCCTCTCCAACTTTAGCGTTAAAACGTTTTTTTCTAAATTGTGGGCGTAGCAGTAGGCGGATTTAAAAACTTTTAACGCCTTTCCATTTCGGGACCCTAGGGAGTATATGCTCTAAATTTCAGCTTCCTAGTATAGATTTAAAGGCCTCAGAATAGAAGGCTAAGATGGAACTGCCGTGTTCAAAGGAGGGACCCTACGAACCGCGTCAAAAGGGCATTGTCAATCAACGTTCTCTTATGCAAGCGCAAAAAAGTGGCACGCCTAAAAAAGAAACGATACGAAACCGGGAGGCCTGTAAATATTTTTTTAAAGGTCGAACCACCGAACCAGTAGGGATGCGTACCCAACCCAATTATAACTATAGTTCACCTTTTCCTTATTTCTATCGTGTGTTGTGTATTATACAATGCGAAATAGCAAAATGTGAACAAATCACAACGGGAGATATAAATTTGCGAGATGACAAATGCGAAATAATGATCTTGCGATACGATTACAAATTGAAATGAAAGATTGCCTAACAAAAATTGCGATTTGATGAAATGCGAAATAAGTAAAATGCAAGACAACAAATGATGATCGGGAAATGATCAGGCGAAATGATATATTGCCAAAAAAAATAATCCCCCCTCAGACAAGTTGTCGCTAATTCAACCGAAAATGCCACAAAAACACAAAAAAAATGTTTGACAGTTTGGCACCACTGAATTCTGAAGTCAATTTGAAATCTCTTTTGACTTTAAAACAATTTAAAACAACAACACGAGCACTGCTCGTGTATCTTGCTTGCAGTACTGCGCGCTTCGCTCCATCCAGAATTTCTGCACATGTGTGTGGGCAATATATCTACAAATTAATTTAGTTCATGTTCTGAGTATGGTTGGTTTTCACTTACTCATGAAGCTTTCGCAACGCATACCACTTTATGGTCATTATCGAACCGGTGAGACAAAGGACTAAGCGCTATAAGCCTATAGTGTCAAATGTGCTGGTTAACACTTATCAAAAGAGTGCGGTCTGAAGGAAAACGAACACATTAACACTTGCGTAAATTGTTGTTTAAGAACTACATTTAAAATAAAGCTTCCAGCTACAAAGTGATTCTCGGAAAGAATTCTTAAATTTTTTGTTGGTGATTCAATTTCGTTTGAAAAATCGCTGATCCTTTCGCATCCATAAAAGACAGTAACCCTAACAGGAATACATATAATGAATGCGTTATGTATTTGAAAATTTAGTAGAATTTAATGAATAAACATAAGGAAAGGCTACAGTCCGCTTGGGGCGAACAGTATGATACCCTATCCATATCCCTATATGCCCCAAAGAAAAAAGCATTAAGTGGCAGTGGGCGTATTCAAAAAAATTTTACACTTAACCATTTCGGAGCCCTATGGAATATGTGGTCCAAATTTCAGCTTCCTAGCTTAATTTTAAAGGCCTAAAAATTGCGTACGGACGGACGGACGGACGGACATTGCTAGATAGTCTTAGGACTTGGTCCTGATCATAAATATATATACTTTTATGGGTCTATGACGATTATTAAGGGGTGTTACAAACTATGTGTCAAAATTAATATACCCTTAGGATAGGGTATAAAGACATCTGAACTCATTGCTGGATAGAAAACATACTATTAATATACATGCGAACCATTCTTAATTATTCCTAAATTCTAAAAATATCGTAATTATAAGAACGAATTTACTTGGAAATTGTAAACAACACTTTCGCAATCCTACGTCCGTCAAGGGAATGCACATAAACATCTTTCATAGCAATGCCTTCACATTATGTTCAACGAAATTGGCCCCCTCATTTATTCGCATTGACGTTGAATGACATGTTTGGCATCCAGAACGGCTGCCATAAACACAATAATTGAATGTGAAGGGATTTTAGCCTTCTTGTATACATAAGTATACTAAAGAGAAAGTTATTGCGATCGTGCGGAAATTTCGAACTTAAAGTGATATTACGACTATAGAGTCAAAAAAGTCAAAAAGTTCGAATGGGTTTTTTATTTTTGCTTTATCGTTTTATATACCGGTACTTGCCATACAATATTTTCTTTTTAAATAACTTATCACTAATTTTATCGAAAATTTTTCCAAGGACTTTGGTCTTTTTTTGTACTTTGGATGGGGCCGAAAAAACGGCATGCTCAGTTTTTTTTTTTGCAAAAAATTGGAGTAAAGGCAATGTATAAAACCGTCAATATCTCAAAAACTAATAAAGGGAATTCCGAAAAAATTTTCTATTTATACCCTATCCTAAGGGTATATTAATTTTGACACATAGTTTTCAACACCCCTTAATATTCGTCGCAGACCCCTAAAAGTATATATATTTATGATCAGGACCAAAATCTAAGACTATTTAGCAATGTCCGTCCGTCCGTCCGTATCAACTTTTGAGGCCTTTAAAGTTTTGCTAGGAAGCTGATACTAAGCTATACTCCCTAGGGCTCCGAAATGGTAAAGTGTTAAAATTTTCAAAATACGCCCACTGCTACGCCCACAGTTTAGAAAAAACCGTTTTAAGGCTTAAGTTAGAGAGTTATAGTTTTACAACCTTCACAAGATATGTAGGTACTGCCCCCCTTTATAAATTTTTCATATACGGTTTTTTGCCACGCCTACTTTTGGTGGGCGTTTTTCACTAAAATGGTGTTTTCTTCGAAAATTTTCATAGAAATCGAATAAAAAATTTCAACAATTTATTTAGCCAATATATTTTGCAATATATCGTCCATACAAAGTTTATGGCCACGCCCACTTTTTTTAATTATTGTCTATAAATTTCATCATAAACATCATCTTCCTAATGCTTTTTTTCTTTGGGGTACATAGGGATAAGGATAGGGTATCATACTGTTCGCCCCAAGCGGACTGTAGCCTTTCCTTATGTTTTTTTTTCTAAATTATGTGAGAGGCAGTGGGCTCATTAAAATGCTTACACTTAAACACTTCAGCTTTCTAGCTCAACATTAAAATCGAACGATGGACTAATTGATATTGCTAAATCGTAATAACATTAAACTTTTAGAGGTCTACGTCGAATATAAATGGGTATGACAAACTATGTGTCAAAATTATTATACCTTTGGGATAGTGTAAAAAAAGAGACCATTAAACATATTTTCTTAAAACAAACGTATTCTGATAGCACAAGTCATCTAATATAGCAATCAGATCTGCTTCAAAATTGAAGAAATAATTCGCTGTGATGTAGATTGCTTTAAGACCGCGGAAAATAGTAACCCGTTGTGGAAAGGGGCTTCTTGACAATTCTTCTTTGATTGTTCTTATTTTTCCGGTATATCCGACTCAAAGTGAAATATAATCCATTATCGCTTTTTTCGAACTGTGTCCGAACTTGTTTAAATCTAGAGCTGAAATTACGCGAAACAAATGGATTTATGGCGTCCTCGCCTTAATATTATACGTACTCTATTATGTCCGGCTATGAAGAAATAACATAATTGTTGGGTTTAGCTTTCGTGTTGCCTTTACAATTCAGGTTAAAGTATCTAAAACAAGTCTTTGTTTCCTGGATATTGTCGTCTAGTGTTTCTATGAGGCAGCATAGTTTTTTGCAAATTTTAGCAAATTTTTCAGGAGTCCCTAAAAACTGTATAATTAGATAATGCTTGATATTTGAACTCATAGACTTGTTTTGTTCTTCATAAAATTTGGACTTAGAAATTTTTGAAACAAATTCACCGAAATTATATATAAAACACCGAACTTCTTCTTTCCTTTTAGGTTATGATCAGAAATATAGGAATCATAGCCCTCCCACTTCACTGCATCACTACAAGTCTACTACAAGCCTGTGCCACTTTATGACATTCTTGCATACCGCACTAATATTTTTTAGTCGTTCTTCGGGGCTGTGATTTCCGTATGACTTGATGGCCGTATGTTTCTATACTTTGTCAGAGCTAAGAAAATAAAATAGTCAGTCCTCAAATCGTGTCAAATTTATAACTAGTTAGCCATTGAACGTAGCTAGATAATGGGTTGAGTTTGGTATGTGTACCAAAAGCAATAACGATCGGTAGAGCCGTTTATAAAAAAATATGATGTGTCTTAAATGTTTAATAAAGTCCTAAGGACTGTTTCGAATTTTGAGCTTTATCGAGAAGATACCGATGAAGTCATGTTGGTTTATTATTTTAAAGCTACAGGCTGGTAAAAATAGCACGTTTGTTGTCACCAGTTACTAACAGTTGGTACCAAGATTCGATCGTTCCTGCCGTTCTCATACCGAATTTACAGTTAGATCAGAAGGGACTGGAATAAAACCTATGCGGGGAAGTTACTTTATCAATTCCCACTTCTAATTCAGCACTAAATACCAAAAAAGGACATAAGATCTGCTAATTTGCCTAGAAAAGAAAGGATGCAAAGTGATTGCTTATAAGGAACGATGTTGCTTAGGATATGCTCAATCTTAATATCATAAGAGAACTTCTTTAAAACGATCTGAACAAGCTAATAAAATGGACAGAGGGAACACGTCCTCTTCACTCGAGTATTACATAAGTATTAAGCGCAAAAGTCATCACTCTTTCGAAACATGCTTTATTTTTTGCAAATGCCGGGAAACGTACATTCTACTTCGACATTTTTGAATTAAGCAGGCACAAAAAAAACGTCTACATGACATGAGACGCCATCCACAAATTGTTGTGTGGATGAGTGAATAAGCAAACTAATCGCTTCCAGGGTACCGAAAATCAGCGTATAACCCACTAAGACCCACCCCCTAAAAGTTACTATATGGTGTGTTGTTGCCGACGGACAAAAGACAGCTGTGGACCGCAAGCTCAACGTCCTTACTCTTCAATGACTTAGGACTGGAATTAATTGTGGTTCCTACAGGATGGAGCAATGGCTCTTCAATCACGACCCACAATCGAAATTCTGAGGAAATTCTGAAACTCGCCGGCAAGATCGTATGATTTAACCCTCCAAGATATTTGTCAGTCTCAATATAAAATTCTGTTCTAAACTATACTCGACTACAATTAAACACATCTTACTATAGAATTAAATAAGTGACCTAAGTCAATAAGGATATTTAAATACTCTTGTGTTTCTCTTTAAGATGACATATAGTCAATGTGTGGCAAAAGCGAGAGCTTTTTTTTAATCTAAAATGACCCCCATGATCCTTTTTACTGTTCAAACCATTCTTAAATTAAATCATTTAGTTCGTAATTGATCAAAATAGAAGTGGTGTGCTTAAAACACGAAATAACCTGGCATTTAGAATCATTGGTATGTAGAAAATTCCATTGACATCATACATTTAATCTGAGTAAAAGAAAATCGTATACACAATTTATTCTACAATACAGCTTAAGATCGTGCATTTGGGATCAATGACACCCTTCTTCAATGAATTATAAAATATCTTTCGGAACGTTCAATTGAAGTTGTTTTGGACGGTTTCAAATGCTGGTGTTTCTCAAGAATTTTATTATTTATATACCCTATCCTAAGGGTATATTAATTTTGACACATAGCTTGTAACACTCCTTAATATTCGTCGTATACCCCTAAAAGTATATATATTCATGGTCAGCACCAAAACCTAAGACTATTTAGCAATGTCCGTCCGTTCGTCCATCCGTCCTTATCAACGTTTGCCTTTAAATTTAAGCTCAAATTCGGAACATATATATACTTCCTAGGGTCCCTAAATGGTAAAGTGCTAATATTTTTTAAATTCGCCCACGGCCACAGTTTAGACAAAAACTTTTAAAGCTAAAGTTAGAGAGATAGAGTGTTACAACCTATACTCCCCTTCTATATTAGTTTGTCATATATAATTATTGCTACGCCTACTTTTTGTGGGCGATTTTACTAAAATTCTTCTTCAAAAATAAAATGTTTAACAAGATATTTTGCCAATATTTTTTCCAATATATCGGTAATACAAAGTTTTTGCCTATGCCCTTTTTTTGCGTGGGTTTTTTTAAAAAAAAATTTTTTTTTATAAATTCCATAGAATGAAATAACATACTATCCATCATGTAAATTATATTTGGGGCTACTTGAAAGAATTCAAAACTGTGCGGTAAAAGTTATTGGCGATCGAGGCATCGCGAAATCACTGGACTCTCTTAGTCATCGTCGTAATATTTCCTGTCATTTTTTTATCGATATTTCCACATCAAGTGCTCAAACGATCAATTGCATTCCACTCCTTGAACAATTCAACCACAATACCATCTAAGCCAGAAATGTCTAACAGTTTACCCTTAAGCCAATATTCGATATATAAAGATTCACTCATCTTCCGTTCAACACGTACAGTGCTCTTAACTTGATTAGACGCACCAACTTTTTTTTAAATAAATCAATTTTCTTGTAAGTGTGGGTAGCAATTTTCAAACAATTGCATTTATTTGAAAGCTTATGCGACTGTTTTTAATAAAATTTCTAACGACATGGTCACTTCGGCCTATTTTTTTGGCAATACTTCTCATCGAAAAGCCTTCGGAATGCAACGCGTCAATTTTCCCTTTTTCTTCTGCAATTAAAACTTTTTTTTCACCATTTTGGATTAAAATCTGTGGCAAACACTTTTTTACTGCTTAAACTTTGCAGCTAACTTTTTTTGTTGAGAACTTAATCAGCTTTCAAATAAATGCAATTGTTTGATAATTGCTACCCACACTTACAAAAAAATGCTTTTATTTAAAAAAAAAGTTAGTGCGTCTAATCAAGTGAAGAGCACTGTATGTGGAATGCTTTCCCACACTTCGTTACACTGCACATTACAGTTTACAGACATTCAAACCCAATGTGCATCGCCATCTATTTCTTTCTTCTAAAATCCCCTTAAATTTCTTTAATGCCCGCACTGTGTTTATTGGTAATAATGGTACCAAAAGGCTCTTTAGAGCGTGTTAAGGAAGGTATGTCATTAAAAAATAAAAGAAATAATTGAGAGACACCAGATGGGACAAATTTACTTTCAGAACAAAGTCTTCAATTATAAAATCAAATAAACATAATCCAAGAACCAAATTTTTAAACAAATTATTAAATCAAAACTACAAGATATGAAGAACTTAGTTATTTTGAAGGGAGCTTTTTTTTAGCGCGAATCTAACACGTGAGGCCGGTCCATGAAGACCATATCGTTTCCTGAAAATTAATTTCCACCCAATTCTCGAAAAAAAAAATTATACTACTTCATTTAAAAGATAATAAAAATCTCGTCAGTATGTAACACCCTGTCCCTGACTTTCACTGGTTTCCAATAACTCTTCAGTATAATAACAATTTTACACAAACATAACCTGCGTCGCTACATGTGCATTCCGATAACACTTGATTTTCTTGAAAAATTAATAAAAACATATTCCCCATTCCTGAAAATTTTTAGTTACTATATTTTGCTCTATTTAATTTGAACTGCAGCAACTATTAATTATGAACTTGAAAATATATTTTATAGACGCCCGGCATGGTGCCCATTCCATTTTATGCAGACTTTTTTTTATTGAATTTATTGAAAATAGAAAACGAAAAGACAAACGCTTCTGATTTAGTTGGTGGTTTATTCAGAACTAAAGTAATGAGTATAAAAGTAGAATAGTTAGACAAGTTAATAGTATTAATGTTAAATGAATAAGGATAGAACGATGCTATTAGACTGTGAAAGTATACACGATTCATTTGCGTTGTACTTCACTTGCGAGTTGAACTTTTCAACCATCCTTCTCAACACAAATTGTATTAAATTTAAAATAATTTCATTAATTCAGTAAATTTAATATTTTTAGTTTTTGACAAATTTTTCGTAAAAATATCTGCTACCATATCACTTGATTGGACATATTTCAGTGTTACTTCTTTGCTCTTCACAACTTCTCTTACATGGTGGTACTTGATGTCTATGTGTTTACTACGGGCGTGATACACTGAATTCTTTGCTAGTTGATTGGCACTTAAGTTGTCTCCATTGATGGTAATCGGGCAATCAGCACCAAGAAAATCGATCTCCATCAAAAGTCTCCTCAAGTAAGTAGCGTCCTTTGCCGCAGTTGACAGAGCCATGTACTGGGCTTCAGTGCTACTCAAGGCGACGGCATTCTGTTTTTTGCTTTCCCAAGAGAAAACGCTTCCAGTTAAGAAGAATGCATATCCAGTATATGATTTTCGATCCGTGTGATCTCCACCCGAATTGGCATCCACATACCCGTAGACTTGATGTCCTTGCTTGCTGTAATGGAGCTTAAAATTAATCGTTCTGGTCAAATACCTTAAAATATGTTTTGCTCCAGCTTCGTGTTCATATGGGGATTCGATGTTGACAAAGTCAATTTTTGTCCAACATGCTAAAATTATATCATCAACATAAACAGCAATGAGGTTAAATTTACCTTCGTAGTTCATTTTGTATAAGCATGGTTCATTTTGACAAGCGTTGAAACCTATACCTTTCAGAACCATGTCAAGCTTAGAGTTCCACTCGCGGCCGGACTGCTTAAGGCCATATATGGCTTTATTAAGCCTTAACACTCGATCGGGAAACTGAGCGTTAACAAATCCTTCCGGTTGGTGCATATATACCTCGTCCTTTAAATCGCTGTTTAGGTAAGCCGTTGAAACATCCATCTGATGCAAATATAAATATAGCTCACAGGCTACAGGAAATAACATCCGTATTGTTGCGTGACGCACTACTGGTGCAAACGTTTCTGAGTAATTAACTCCAAACTGTTGGCAACACCCCTGGGAACAAGTCTGGACTTGAATCGTTCGATTGAGCCATCCGTATTTTTGGTAGTAAGCGCTTCATACTCCTTTCGCATGAACTCTATCCAATTCTCAGCGTTCGCGGTTGACATTGCTTCTTTTAAAGTTTGCGGAATGTCGATGTCGAGATCTGACTTTATAAAATACAATTCCCTTAAAAGCTTTCGCGGACGGCCGGGCGCTCCGGTACGAATAATTCTTCGTCTACCTGGTCCTGCTCTAGTTCTATTCGTAGGGCAATGTTTCTTCTTCTGTTTTCGTGCCTTCGTGGTTCTCTTTTTTCTTTTCAGTGGTAGGGATCTTCGTGTGGTGGTGCTTTTAGTAGCATTTGCGGTGGTGGCGGTTGTCTCCTCTCCTTTTTCAACAGACTTGCATTTGATGTCTGTACTAAAAGAATCAGTTTTGTCTAAAGAAAGAAGCTCAAATGAATTTTCATTGTTTAAATTGGATATAATATTCTCGTCAAACAAAACATCTCTTCTCTCGATTACTTTTCGAGTGGATGGATCAAACAGACGATATGCTTTAGATGTGAGAGAATAACATACCATAATGTATTCATTACCTTTTGGGCGGAATCTACTTGCCCTTGTCTTATCTAAAGCTATAGCAAGTGCGCCGAAAACCTTGATGTTGCACCGTTGGTTTCTCTCCGGTCCATATTTCATGTGGCGTTTTGTGAACCAGGGATTTTGTTGGAGATCTATTCCGTATGTAGACTGCGGTTGCAATTGCTTCTACCCATAGAGATTCATTCGCTCCCGCATGCAATAACATGCTCCTTGCCATCTCCACTAGTGTCCGATTAGCGCGCTCAGCTACGCCGTTCTGCTGTGGTGTATATGGTACGGTGAGTTGGCGTTTGATACCCTGTTCATTTAAAAAGGCATTAAAATCGTTACATGCATATTCGGTACCATTATCACTTCGCAAAGCTTTTATTATACCCTATCCTAAGGGTATATTAATTTTGACACATAGTTTGTAACACCCCTTAATATTCGTCGTAGACCCATAAAAGTATATATATTTATGATGAGGACCAAATCCTAGGACTATCTAGCAATGTCCGTCCGTCCGTCCGTCCGTACGCAATTTTTAGGCCTTTAAAATTAAGCTAGGAAGCTGAAATTTTGACCACATATTCCCTAGGGCTCCGAAATGGTTAAGTGTAAACATTTTTTGAATACGCCCACTGCCACGCCCACAATTTAGAAAAAATCGTTTTAAAGCTAAAGTTAGAGAGATAGAGTGTTACCTTCACAAGATATGTAGGCACTGCCCTGCTTTATAAGTTTTGCCACGCCTACTTTTTGTGGGGGTTTTTTAAATAATACAACGAAATAAAATGCTAGCCATCATCTTCTTAATGCTTTTTTTCTTTGGGGCATATAGGGATATGGATAGGGTATCATACTGTTCGCCCCAAGCGGACTGTAGCCTTTCTTTATGTTTTTTCTACCCGTTTGACATTCTACCATTGCTTTAAAAGATTTGAATTTTTCAAAAACCTCATTCTTTGTCTTCAAAAAATAAATAAATGCGTGCCGCGACATATCGTCGATGAAAGTGACGAAATATTTCGATCCTCCATAGGATGGTTTACTTATCGGAACACACACATCCGTATGAACTACGTCTAATGAATTTGTTGATCGATTTTGTGTTGCTTGCGGGAATGGTTTTACACATATTTTACATTTCATGCAAGTTTTACATGCTATCTCGCTCGAAATATTCAGAATTTTAATTCCATGCACCAGTGACTTATTTGCTAAACCACGCAGACTTGAAAAATTCAGGTGCCCATCGCGGTCGTGCCACCTTAATGTATTTATAATCAATAGATGAATAAAAACATGCATTTTCTACGTTTTGAAATACAAATAAATTATTTCTTCTGTTTGCCCTTACCACCACACCACCTCTCTTATCATTAATTTTAGCAGCTCTTTTATTAAATGACACGGAGAACCCATTTTCAACCGCTTTGCTCACCGACATGAAACTGCTTTGCAATCCAGGAACATATAGCGCGTCACACGCAGCAGTTTTGACGACGACATTACCTTTCCCAATTGCCTCTATACAGTTGTTTCCCGCAAGAATAAATTTCTCTTTTGTCTCTTGAAACGTTTTGAACATACTGCGCTCGTTGCACATATGTGTAGTGGCTCCACTGTCGATACACCAACTTGTTGAATTAAGCCCTTGAATTTCTGCCGCCGTTAGAATGGAATAGGAATATGTCTTATAAATTTGTTGCTGCTGCTTCGGTGTTCTACATTTAGCAGCGAAATTACCTTTTTGTCCATAGTTATAAAACTTTCCGTTGACTTTAAAAATTTGTTTTTTAGTTCTATCTCCTTTTCCCTTTTTTTATACCCTATCCTAAGGGTATATTAATTTTGACACATAGTTTGTAACACCCCTTAATATTCGTCGTAGACCCATAAAAGTATATATATTTATGATCAGGACCAAATCCTAAGACTATGTAGCAATGTCCGTGCGTCCGTCCGTACGCAATTTTTAGGCCTTTAAAATTAAGCTAGGAAGCTGAAATTTTGGCCACATATTCCCTAGGCCTCCGAAATGGTTAAGTGTAAAATATATGTGCCACGCCTACTTTTTGTGGGCTTTTGTTTTTACTAGAATGCTGTTTTCTTCGATAATTTTCATAGAAAGCGAAAAAATATGTATAACAAGATATTTACCTAATATTTTTTCCAACATATCACCCATACAAAGTTTTTGGCCACTCCCACATTTTGGGGTCATTTATTAAAAATTTTTTTTTTTAATTAATAGAATGAAATAAAATCTTCTTAATGCTTTTTTCTTTGGGGCATATAGGGATATGGATAGGGTATCATACTGATCGCCTCAAGCGGACTGTAGCCTTTCCTTATGTTTTTAAAATGTACGCGCACTAAAGGGACTTTGGATACTCTTATAATGAAGTGACACAGTGCGGGCATTAAGGAAATGAAGGATTAGAGAGAGGGAGAAGCCGATGCATGTTGATTTTAAATGTTTGTAAATTATAATGCAAAAGAAAAACAGAGCGTGGTAGAGCATTCCACATTCGTATTGTACGGTTGGGAAAGGAATCTTTATATTTCACCGTACGTCCGAAAACAGGCTAAAGGGTAAACTGATGTGCATTATCCGCATGGCGAGTATTGCGGTTGAACTGCTGTAGGGGTGGAATGCAACTGGCTATTTCATTTGAGCACTTGTGGTGGAAATACCGATAAAACAATGACAGGCAGATCGCCAATAAATTTTACCGCACGTTTTGGGATCCTGTCAAGTAACTCCAAATATGTTATTGGTGCACCAGACCAGATATGAGCGTTGTACTCAAGTTTTGGGCGAATAAACGCCTTGTAGATTCTAGCCAGATCAGAAGGGTGAAATATTTCTTGCATCGCTTAAGGAAGCCTAGGCATTTCGCAGCGTTCTTGGCGACATCAAATATGTGGTCATTCCAACTAAGGTTGGATAATGATGGATAATGATTTGGGTAAACTGGATAGTAATATAATAACCAGGAGTTCATCTTTTATGACTACATTAATTTGTGCTAGTTTTTCCACAATGTTTGAGAACGCATTAATGTGCTGGGAAACATTTCCATCCTCAGCCATACTTGCCTGTAGTAACTGCATGAACAATGATACCTTACGAGCAGGTCCTTTGGGCTGATATATTTCACGAAGTGTTGTCCATGCTGCCGCTGCTGTTCTGCTATGCTTGATGTGATTGATCTGGGATGGTTTTACACTCAGCATAATTTTCGCCAATGCCTTTCCCATCTGTCGGATTCTTCAGGTTTCATACCCTCCTTTTTTTCGAATATGCCGCCCACGATCTGCCATAATTCCGAGTGAATGAGTATGCTTTGCATCTGTACATTCCACGAATCAAAATTGGTATCGTCGAGCTTCTCAATCTGATAAAGAGAACTCATTTCGAGAACAAAAAAAATTGCAATCTAAACTAATTAGAAAAATTAAGGCAAAATCCTGGTTCTTATTTTATCGATGGGTGCCTGGGCCCATAACCTATTGAGAATAGAAAACGAAAAGACAAACGCTTCTGATTTAGTTGGTGGTTTATTCAGAACTAATGTAATGAGTATAAAAGTAAAATAGTTAGTCACGTTAATAGTATTAATGTTGAATGAATAGAGATAGAACGATGCTTATTAGACTGAGAAAGGATACACGATTCATTTGCGTTGTACTTTACTTGCGAGTTGAACTTTCCAACAGAATTAAGTATAATAATGGAAATAATGAAACCTTGGAACAGTGTATAGTTTTCGATGGTAACTACTTTACTCTCAATGGGAGTTTTGAAACTGTTGTTTCCAGTTTTTGGGTTTCTGATAGTGACTTAAATGAATGAAATTTCCAACTGTTTTAGTTTCTAATAAAAACTTTTATATAGTTTTTATAGAAGTCGTTTATATATTTGTTTCTATAAAATAAAACATACATTAATTTGCCCATCGACACGTAGAGCTCCTGAAACAATGAAAACTACCATTACAGTCGATGAAGAGGTGGTGTGTCTCGTCTTGAAATTCTTTGGTCGTTTCCAGGATTTGCTTAAGTGTGCTTTTAAGAGTAGAGGGAAGGCATTTTGGAGAGTATACTACAATCGATCTGGGTCCGATTCTATTTTTAATCTATAGTCGAAATATTCCGCGAGACGAAGGTACGACTGTAGCTCCGGTTGAATCAGCAACGAACAAGCTCCAACGGGCTATCGACAGTGTTTTTGAGTGGAAAAAGACTTGGCGTATTGTCCTAAATGAAACAAAATTTACGCACGTTAATTTTACTTACAAAAATGTAAATACGCTACCCATTTTTTTATATTCCGTACAAATTCCGTACAAATTCCGTACGCAAATGAAGCTAAATATTTGGGAATAACATTAGAAGCGAAACTTAAATGAAAACCGCATCTAAGGAAGAAACGGGAAGAGCTCGTTATTAAAAATAATCAAATGAATTGGCTGCTTGGCCGATTTGGGACCAGCAGTATACAGTATATGAATAGCTTATAAACCTTGAGCAATAAAGAATACACTTTTCTTGTAGCACACAAATGGAAATATCCATATAGTAAATATCAATTACATTATTTGCAATGATTTTAGAAAAGTAGAACTCCGAGTAGGAAATAAAAGCTGTAGAAGTTGTGGCTTCGGCTTAAAAAATGGCCAGTTTATTTTATCTAGTTCACTTTTAACGATGAGTAGCGTCATAAGAGAAGAGAATCCCTTCAAAATAGAATGAACCAACACTTTTGATATAAAATATTATATCAAAAAACAAATAACCATACCCAAGTGATATGCCTGTGTTCGTTTTTCTCTTGTCGAGCTTGAGCAAACTGTATTTATGGGAGCAAACAAAGTTCCAGTTCCAGGAATCCATTTCTCTGTGAAATGCAAAGATGACTAATTAACCAGATAGTCAACGCAGCATACCCGTGTCCCTTTAAAAAGGCAAACAATTTTAAGAAATGGCCACAAAGACCTCTCTTAAATTTCCTATATGTATTCACACCTGTGAACTACAGAGGGTGCTGTTGATTATCAAATATTTGGTGTTTAAAGCCCAGTTTGACATTAATGATACCTATATACATACATGACATCACATGTTTTTCCAAAATGGATTCCTTGGCGCAATTTGATTTGAATGCAAAAATTTGCGGTCGGCCTTTTAAAGATCACATTGCCGACGGAAAAATCAGGGTTAGGACTAATTATAGTCCGACCGAATGTTTGGCTTTGGATAAGGCCAAACGGAAATATATTAATGCGTATTGGTCACTTTCAAGTGTCGCAAATCTTAAAAGACTGTTTTGGGATAGGTAGTTATCTATATTTTAAAAATTATTTACCAGTAGTCCCTCCCTTTTTAACTGCAATTTTTTATGGGTAGGTACCTACATACAATAAAACTGTTATGAATACCGCTTTAAAGGTTAAAAAATTGAAGGTTTTGCAGTGGTATAGCGTAACAGCAAATCGTTTTGGAATTACATTAATTTGAAAAGATATACGAAAGGCTTACCTAAGGTAATGGAACTCGAAGTTATAAAAAGGTTTATCCTCCGTTTTTCATCCACGTAAAGTTATTTTTAACCAGTCTCTTGTAAGTGGGAACTTCCTAAATGAATGGAAATATTCATTCATAACACCTATTTATAAAAGCCATTTAAGGCAAAAAGTAGTAAACTATTGGCCTACATCAAGGCTTTCTGCAATACCAAAATTGTTTGAAAGTATTGTTAAGGACAAGCTCTTTTTCGCGGTAAAAGAAATTATTTAAAATAGTTAACATGGCGTTGTTCGTGGTAGATCCTGTAATACTAATTTAGCTTTGTTGACTTATTAATTGATGTACTTTACACTGACTTTACAAAAGCGTTTGACAGGGTTCATCACACCCTTCTTTTGGCTAAGCTAAAGTCTTTGGGTTTTAATTCTTCAGTGGTAAATTGGTTTTGAAATTTCCTTACTAACAGAAGGCAAATAATTAAAGTCGATGGTTTGACTTCTCGCGTTATAGAAGTTACTTTAGATGTTTCACAGGGCAGTCATTTGGGGCAGTTGGTATTTATATTAGTCATTAATGACGTTCTTGAAATCTTTCAATTTTATAAGGCTTTTACTTTCGCGGTGGATTTGAAATTATTTGTTCGGATAGATAATATTACTGATTGCATTGATTTTCAATCAGATATTAATAGATTGTCGTGGTACAATCGCAACGCTATGGAAATTAATATTTTAAAATGTTAAGTTTTTTCAGCAAATGTATCGTATTAGTACATCAATTTTGTATAATTATTTTATAAATGATCTTAGACTTCGACGTTTTGATGAAGTGAAACATCTTGGTGTCATATTTGGCAATAAGTTAGCTTATTTTATGCAGATAGGCACAGACCCAATTATGGTAATAATGAGCCAATTATGAGGTGCATAATTTAATGAATTTAGCAACTAAATTGATTTTTGATTGCCGCGAGCGGATTTTAAAAGTTTTATTAACTTAAAACTAATTAAAGTTATATTTATTTGAAATAGTTTAATAGGTGAAGAAGTCTAGATAAAGCTTAGTCGTGCAACAAACAACCGTTGCGTAAAGCGATACTGTGCGCTTACACTGAGAGAGTAATAGTGTTTTCTGTTTTGCACTGTGATCATCATCAGCTGTCAAGTGTCTGCACTGACTTCTTTAGTAATATTTGCCAAACTTGCCTGATTTTTGACGACAAAAATTAACACATTAGTTTTGCAATTGAATCGAAATTTTAAAATAATTAATATTTTCCAAAGTGTTTGATGCAAATAGCTGGTATGAGAAAGTGAAGATGACACTTTTATTCTAAACACTCAGAAATAGAATGACACAAACTTAGACTGTTCTAGCATCGATGCAACGTGTTATACCTTTTATACAACTTTTGGGAGCACAGAGCACAGAAACAGAGAGAGAGGATGTAGGCGAGGCTGATGGTTTTTCAGTTTAAACTTTAGAAATTGTAACAACAAAGTGCTAATTGGTAAAAATTTATTTCGAGAATTATTAAAAGGATTCTTCGAATGTTTACTTTAAGAATTTGCAAGTATACAAGTGATTGCTTTCACAAAATCAATTAAAACTAGCTTTTCACCTACCTTCCTATTCGCCTTTTTATGAAGATCTTTGCAAAGATCTGAATTTTATTGCTTTTCGTTACGTTTAAGAGATAACAAATAAAAACTAAGGCTTATGTTTGTTGCACATTGTTTTGGAAAGTTACCTAAAAGTCAAAACTGTGCATGGGTTAAAAAAATTGTTACTAGCTTAAATATTTAATATCTTTAGAATCTTAGACTTCAAGTAAATGCAAATAGGTACCTATAAAGAATACTGATTGAGCTTTAATTGCATTAATATTTTATAGGGTACACCGAAGATTTATGTATATATATCATATATCTACCTAATGCACCTAGGCAGGTACATTTCGAAAACATACCCTTACCTAGAATAAATCTATTTCCCATTTTCCTTAGAATAGTTTCAAACATATTGGGTGCAGTTGCCTAATGGTTAAGCGTTGAACTACTAATGATTGGAGAAGCTAGGCTTTATGTTCAGTATGGGCCTTTCACAACTTTATTTTATGTTCAAAAATCATTTCAAGTAGGTATTGACCTTTAAGACGAAGAAACTACCTATGTCTATAGTTCCTTAAAAATAATAATCAATTTCATTTAATATTTAACAAAAATCAGTTTGGTCAGGTATTTTATGTAAGGTTTACATCATCTTCGCTCATGCAACCGGCTTAAGAAGGTAAGCTTCGGGTCTAACATAAGCTGTTAGCGTCTTATATTTATTTTTCAGATTGGGGCATAAAAGAAAGATAATTTCATGCAAAATTGCTGTGTAGTTTTGGCTGAGCGATGTTTAAACACAAATGTCTTTTAAAATATGTTGGTTGGTATCGTGTTGTACTACTTACTGCTATACGTTGATTTACTTCATAATAGATTATGCAGATGATGGACTAAAGTAATGGACAGTTTTGTGTATGGACATGTTCTCAGAATAAAATCGTTGTAAGGGATTGATGTATCTCCAATCTCTATCTACCATATTAACCGAGCGCAAAACATCGAGTGTAGCTTCGACTGTGTGGCACGTAGCGCCATCCTGTTGAAACCAAATGTTGCCAATATCCTCCTCTTAAATTTTTGTGAACATAAATTCGTTCAACATGGCCCGATAACGATCGCCATTGACTGTAACGGCGACTCCGTGCTCATTTAAAAAAAAATGAAAAATGGCCCAATTATGCAATATTTCCCAGCGTTGTTCAAGCGTACATACAACCATATTCGTTCAGCGGTATATTATCTGTCAAATCAGGCATGAGCTAAGTGTTACCATTCACGAAATAAGCACTAGTTAGATGGCGGACCCTTTAGTTTGCAGAAGAAAAATGGCCCAATTATGTCGTAATATTTCCCAGCATTGTTCAAGCGTATACAAAACCATATTCGTTCAGCGGAAGGATAAAACTAATTATCTGTCAAATCAGATTTAAGCTAAGTGTTACCATTCGCGAAGTAAGCATTAGTTGAAAAAAAAAACTTTAGATGGCAGACCCTATATAGGAGACACCATGCATAAATGGAAGTAAAAACCTGCTTTTAGATCGTGTAAAATCAAAACGATCGAACGCGATCGTTTCAAAGTTTTTGTATCTATCTTTTTGCTTTATATATGATAAAGAGAAAATCGTCGACACGATGTCCCCCAATCGTTTATAGTTTACGCGATTATAGCCCTGCTTGCCCCTTTTGAATAGAAATGCGAATTATTGTTTGAGTGGGGAAGTGTGTACCTTAGGTATTTTTACTCTCCAACAAATAAAACAAATTAAATATCTTCCCATTCTTCAACTTGTTTGTTGTGTTTAGCAGTTCAGTTTAAGAGTAATGGACTTAACTTTTTTACTCATTATGCGATTTTGAACGCTTATGATTTGATTTGAATGTTAAGCTGTATATCACTGTCATTTATACATACAGGGTGTGCCATCTAGTGGTTTCATTTTAATTCGTAGGTTTAGGTTTGACACTGACAGCTGTCCGAAATGTTGACAGAACGTCAGCATTATACATCCGCGGGATGAAAAGAGTCGCTGCTTGAACAACGTTGGGAAAATTATTTCCAAAGCGAGTGCTGTGTAGCCCAAGCAGTGGGTTTTTTTAAATTAAGTTTTGCCCGAAATGAAGCACCCACCGCGCCTGCTGTACACAAGTTTGTGCAAAAAGTTAGTTAGACTGTTATGCTAGTATCCAACACTTATGGTCCCCACCATCGTACAGTGCGCACAGATAAGAATTTGTCTGCTTCAGCGGATTGTGTAGTGTAGGCATCATTGGACAATTTTTCGATAATGAGGCTGGGAACAACGATTCGGTCAACTGTGGGCCTTACGCGAAATTGAAGATGAACCATCGAAGATGAACCATCGACCTTTTGCGCACCAAATCCCCTTAGCCGTCTTGGCGATGTCAATTGGCCGCCCCGGAGCTGTGATTTTACCCCTTTGGACTATTTTTTTTGTGGGGAACCGTGAAGGATTGATGTTCTGTCAATAAACTGGAAACGATTCAAGCACTTAACGGCAATATCATACAAGTAATCCGTGAGCTATAGCCCGAAACCATCAACAAGATCTTGGAAAATTTGAGTCACAGAATGAGCTACCGCGAAACCAGACCAGAAACGACGTTGTGTTCCACAATTAATAGGATTGTTTGCTCTTATTAATATAGCCATCGCACATTGAACTTGATAATTTTATTGCATTTTTAAAAAGAGACTTTTATTTGGTCTACCCTTTTAAATATCTAAAATATAATAAAAACGAAGTTAGACGATATTAGATCCTGGCCCCACCCCAAGTATTCAAGGAACAAAAACAGACCAGAATCCGCAAGCCAAAAAAAAACGCAGCGAGAGGTTACCCCAAAAACTTTATATACGAACTTAAAAAAAAAAATTAAAACCACCCTGCGGTATTGAGAAAAACCAATAACGTAAACGGTTTTCAAGTGATCCTATTTCAAAATATCAATTACCAACATTAACATATTGCAACTGTTAACAGATTAAGTTCAGGTTCAGGCCGAAAGTAAAAATAAATTACATTAATTTGCATTTAGAGCCATTCATTTGCATATACTATTACGTTGATCAGAATTAATTTGGATGCTAAAATAAATTGAAACTACCTATTGAAGTGATTTTTAAATGGACTTTAGAGCAGATTGGATTCTTGAACATATATTTTTACTTATTATTTTTAAATGCTCAGATACGTATGTATCTACTAGGCAGAAGGTGCGACTTTTTTGTTTTTATTCGTGAAAGCAAAGCTCCTTAAAGTAGTATAGATAGATAGTGTTACTGACTTAATGTTCAATACTTTGGGATATCATATCCCATTATTGGCAATTTTTACACATTGGAAAAAACCAGAATCAAATAGCTGGAGTAGAACTCAAATGGTTAGTTTTCCAGAAAAAATATCGTCAAGTTTCAAAAAAAAATACCCAAAAATTAATGACGGCAAGCATTTTGGTTTAGCAAAACTTTTAAATAAAAATAACCAAATATAAATTAATAGTTCAGATATAGAGGCCGCGATTTTTTTTGTTTTAAAATCCTTTTAAGCTAAAAGAAAACTTTATAAAACAATTGGGATGTTTTGTAAATTTTTTCTGAGGAAATTCTAACTATTACCATTGGAAACTATATAGCAAAAGGCTACTTAGGCATATCAGTTTCAACATGGAAACCCTTTTTAAAACTGCATGCAATAGAGACAACAAACCACAGATGGGCACTGTCTGATAGGCAGGCAACAAAGCGTGGTGCTTATTCAAACGACTTTTGTAGGACTTGTATGGATGAGGAGAAGGAAGAGACAACTTTACATCCCCTTTGTGCATGCTCTCCTCTCTCCCGGAATCGAAATCTCCATCTACGAGCTCACTTCTATAATGATCTTAACGATCTAAACTTGACCGACCTAAAATGTCTTCAACGATTAGGCAGGAACTTCAGATCCACGTGGTATCACAAGGACCTTACATAGGTCTAAGTGAGTCGGACCTCTATCCGAATGCCACCTCAACCTAACGTAACCTATCATATGGCAAGCATTAAAACTTATGTGTAGAAATTGTGTCATTTGAACGTTAAACGATTAAGGGGTCAGGAGCATTTTTTCTTAAAGCATAATATCTTGAATATATTCGTTGAAAATTTCAAGAGAATCCGACAAATGCTTTTCGAGTAATTGAACAACGAACGGCGGACTCTCTGACGCTGGGATCGTTTTTCGTTTTTAAGGTCGGTGACCACGCGCGATGGATTTGAATGCAATTTATACACCTTTTTTTAAAATATATATTTCCAAAACTTCGATTTTTTTATAAACCTGTTGTACCTGTTGCCTTTTTATACCCTATCCTAAGGATATATTAATTTTGACACATAGTTTGTAATATAATATATTACAAACTATGTGTAATAAGATATATATATATATTTAAAAAAAATTTTATTGAATGAAATAAAATGCTTTCCATCATCTTCTAAATGCTTTTTTCTTTTTGGCATATAGGGATATGGATAGGTTATCATACTGTTTGCCCCAAGCGGACCTTCAGTAGCCTTTCCTTATGTTTTATTTTAAATTCAAATTCGAACGTAAATTGTCCGAGGCCGCTAAAAAAATGTTTTATTTTAATGAAGTTGGGTGAACTGTTAGAAGTTATGATGGTCACTGCAACGGACTACTTGTGGAACAGGGCCGATACACATAGCGATTAATATAACTAAATTTTATTTTTAAGTTTGGGTCAAGTCAAGTTGAAAAACTACATAATGATGTAGTATTGTTACTTGTATAAACAAAAAGTTGTCAAAAAGTACTTGTGTTTTCTTGCTTCTATCTGCCCCTAACCCCTTTTGAGAAGATACAACTGACTAAACGTTAAAAAAAATTGCAAAATAGAGGAATGAGGATTATTTTATTGTGCAATATGTTGATCAATCAAAGAACAATGATTAATGTTTCATCAAATAGTGTAGGTATGTAAAAAGATGCGGTTTTACTACTTTTTACCTTCCACAAAGGCTTCAGATTATTCAATAATTTGATTTTCATTTGGTTCAATATGAAATTTACAAGTATATACATTCGAATTTTGATACAAATAAGTGGAAGAACTAGTGCTCATTCAGCTTTAATATTGATTATGTTTATGTAAAAGAACAAAGTAAGAATATGAGCATATATTTTGGAAACCTTAAGTTGATGTGAAAACCCATTGACAATTTAATTATTTTTTTTATAAAACTAACGTGTACATAGGCAAAAATTGCTTTATATTTGGATGTTCTGAAAATGTAAATTTTTCGGAAAACTCGCTTGCTGCGGAGTTTATTTTAAATACAAGAAAATCGGCGTTCGACATATTATGTAATTCAGAGGTGGATATGCTTCTTCAATAGATCCGTCAAACTACTGGTGTATGCGGACGATAGTGACATCATCGGTCGCTCCCAGCGTGCCGTTATAGAGACTTTCACGGCTATTGAAGAACAGGCGAAGTAAGTTGGTCTTATAGTAAATCAGTTAACGAATTTATTTTACTTTCTATCAACAAACATCTGTCCACCGACTAGGACAAAATGTCACTTTTTATAGCAGTAACTTCGAGGTAGTTAAGGAGTTTATCTACCTCGGTGTGAATATCAACTCCATGAATGACATCTTGGTGGAGATCCGACCAAGAACTACCCTAACTCGACGAACAAAGTGTATGCTATATAGAACCCTTATTCTTTTATATGTGTTGTACGCTTCGAGTGCTGGACGATAAGCAGGAAGGGAGAGTTAATATTTTTGTTAATTCGGTGTGAATATCAACTCCATGAATGACAACTTGGTGGAGATCCGACCAAGAACTACCCTAACTCGACGAACAAAGTGTATGCTGTATAGAACCCTTATTCTTTTATATGTGTTGTACGCTCCGAGTGCTGGACGATAAGCAGTAAGGGAGAGTTAATATTTTTGTTAATTCGGTGTGAATATCAACTCCATGAATGACAACTTGGTGGAGATCCGACCAAGAACTACCCTAACTCGAAGAACAAAGTGTATGCTGTATAGAACCCTTATTCTTTTATATGTGTTGTACGCTCCGAGTGCTGGACGATAAGCAAGAAGGGAGAGTTAATACTTAATAAAAGAAAAACTCTTCGTCGGAAATTTGAACCTGTGCGCAAAAAGGGCGTATGGAGGAGAAGATACAACCGCAAACTCTCTGAGACGCACCAAGAAGTGGATATAGTTCAAATAGCGGAAACTCGTCGACTACAATGGCTCGGCCACATCGAGCAATAATGCTCCAGCCCCCAGGTTTGAGACGACAAGGAAGACCGAACCTCCGTTTGAAAGACCAAGCCATCGCGGATGCCAGAACGCTTGATCTGGATAACTGGAAGCAGCGTGCGTGCATATGATGGAAGGCTGCCGTGTGTGAAGCAGGGACTCTTCAAGGGTCGGGAGCCCGTTAAGAAGAAGAGATAGGATAGGATAGAATAGGATCTTAATCGCGCAATAGTCCCAAGGGGCATTTAATGAGTACGATATCAAAATCGCTGTGAGCAATTAAGACACAAACTCTGGATGATATTTTTTTATTGGTTTACGCGACCTTGCAGACTTTTTTGAAAAGCTGTATAATGACATACAAACTCCTTAACATCTTCAATATGTTATGTTGATCCGGACAGAAAATTACAAAATAAAAATAAACTCTCACGAGTTTATTTAATAATAATGTCAGTACTAAATGCTCTAAATGCATCAAGGCAGCTTTAAGAACACCTAGATCATACAAAAATAGATTTTTATTTCCTTCAGTTAAAATGGACGGGCTGACGAAATTTGTAAAAGTTAAACGGGTGAACCCCACAGGAAGACTAGTAGAAATGCAGTTAAAAAAGTGGAAAGTTATGATCTGTTACTTTTGATCGTAATATCCTCGTAAATGCGAAAGCAAATGAAGAAAAAAAGCTGTCAAAATTTTTTTCGAAATATATAGATACATAAAAACCAAAGCGACAACTTAACCTTATTAATCAACTAAAATGCAGTATAGATACCTCAATTCAAAATATTCATTATTTTGGCTAGCAGCATGAATATTGCCAATATAATTTGCATGCCTAATGCACCAAAGTCGAAGGATAAAATACAATGTATGTTTGTCTAATTATTATCAGTAGATTCAAATTTCTCGCGAGCAAAATCTCAATGTTGCCATTCCACTGTCAGATGTTATACCCTCTGTTAAAACATCATAAGGACTCAATCGAAATTCAAGTTTTACATTTAACATTCTTAAATGTGATGAATTGAAACATAAGACCTATCTTTTTCTTTCATATAAAAACGTTTACACGGCTTAAAAGTTGCTAGACCGAATCTATATATATCAATGAAAACGCAAACATTTTTTTAGAAAAAATCCTCTCTTAACTTTCCTATCTGTGAATACGTGTGAACCACAGAGGGTGCTGATGATTGTTAGAAATATGGTGTTTGAAACCTAGTTTGACATTAATGATACATACATAAAATAATAAAAATATTTCGCCAAGAGCAGTAGAGTGCAGCACTGCTTTCACAGCCAGCGGAGAATGCGGTTTTGAGAAGCTTCTCAAAAATAAATTGCTGTTCGGATTCGTCATTAAACTATAGGTCCTTCCATTCGTGTAAAAAATATAACTTCGCACACACATTGGTTGGAGAAGCTCGGCTTTAGGTTCTGTGTGGGCCGTTACGCCTAATATTTTTTTTAATTTTTTATGGGTACCTACTTACTTTAAAACTGTTAGCTGAATAACGCTTAGAAGGTTAAAATATGAAAGGATCGAGACTTAAGAATAAAATATAAACCTTTTGGCCAGTTTTCACGTGTCTTGTCTTAAATACTTCCTGTAAGTATTAGCTAACCATAACTTCGGTGTGCAGAAGTCAACTTACTGAAATGGTTTATATGTAAACGGTAGAAAGTATTGCGAAAGAAAGTTTTGTTACAGTCTTTAAGCTTTTTTTGCTGGGTTTTGGAAGGTCTCCTTACCTTCCAATACTCAGGCGGGTTTTATAGGCGGTCCATATTTCAACAATTAAAGAGAAAACTCTCTTACCGACGTGCTCGGCAATGATCACGGCGATTTTTTATAAATGGTTGAAAGGAATGCTTTTTTTTTGTTCAAAAATTCCACCCATCGTTGGTCAGCAGCAACACTATTTTCTTGCTATGACTGAATTTTTTCTCAGATTACCGAGGTCAAAAACGGTTCTTAGATTGAATGAACTTTACACGGGCTTCAACATGTTCCAATTCCGAGACGCAGTCGCTTTCAGTTAATTTAACTGTACGATTAAAAAGTGATGCCTATACAAATTCAAAGAGTCAAAGAGTCGATGGAGATTCGTACTTGATCCCGGAAAGGGAATTTTGGATTACCCAAACACATTTCTTTTATTTCGCCATTGACTGAATCGGAAAATTGCTTTATTTTCGCCACTCGCACAGAAATAGAAATGTGAATATGTATTCACGATGTCAAATGACATTTAGTTGCAGGCCTTTAAATAAAGTGCCCATATGGTTTCACATTTTCTTTCTTTTTTACTCTATTGGCTTTGGAAAATATCGGTTCGCCAATATGTCCTTCAAGGATTTCGGTATAATTGTGTGTACCGACTCTTAGCTTGGGTACCGGGTACACCGATACACAGAGTACGGCTCTGTTTCACAGAATTTTATAATACATTGTATGTCTACAATGTATGATACATTTTCATACATCACATACAGCAGAATAAATTGATGTGAAAAGGAAGCAATGGACGTTTCAAAACGAAAATATAAGTAGGTAAGTAGTATTTGTTGCTATAATTATTGTTTATGTAATTTTGCCGGCACAACATTACAAATTCTGTAATAAAGGAAGAATGGGAAAAGGTTTTACAACGTCCAATGAGAAGGTAAATACATAATAAAGCAAAAAACACCTAATGTTAAGGAATTGAATGAATCTGAAGACGAAGGACACTGACGTCGTTGCATGACCCTGGTCCTTATTCCTCAAACTATTTGTTCATTCTGTTCTGTTGAGGTTTGAGAAGACTAGGAAATGAATTGTGCGAAATGTACTGGTCTCCTCAATATTGAATATAGTTGAATTGAGGTATGGGGTTGTATTGAATAAAGAAGAAAAGCATGCGAATGCGAGTTGAGGTGGTCAGACATGATGTATTTTCTTTTGTCGAAGGTATGGTTGAATTGAAAGAGAGAGAGTTTTACCACAACCATCTTTCCTTTTTCACATCATCGCTCGTTATCTAAAACAGGAAATGGAGTCGCAAATATTCATTCTTTCGCCGTCAATTCCAGCCACAAGGTCCATAAACTTGCTCATGATCGATTTGCAAAGTACACATAACTGAAATTACGCTAGTAACCGTATTTTGGAGAGGGGAATTAGAATTTTTGACATGAAAAAATAATTGACCAATAAGAAATTTCTAATTTCCTGATGAATTCCTGACAAATTTTTTTAATTTCAAATTATACGTTTCATACAACCAGTGTATGTATCATACAATATTTCCCATGAAATCTGTGAAACAGAAATTTGAATATAATGCATGATACTTGATTAGTTGTATGATGTATCTAATGTATGTGATGTATGATCTGTGAAATAGGCCCCTGGTTTATTTGTATACCCTATCCTAAGGGTATATTAATTTTGACACATAGTTTGTAACACCCCTGAATATTCGTCGTAGACCCATAAAAGTATATATATTTATGATCAGGACCAAATCCTAAGACTATTTAGCAATGTCCGTCCGTCCTTCCGTCCGTCCGTATCAACTTTTGAGGCCTTTAAAGTTATGCTAGGAAGCTGAAATTTGGAGCATATACTCCCTAGGGTCCCGAAATGGTAAAGTGTTAAAAGTTGTTAAATCCGCCCACTGCCACGCCCACAATTTAGAAAAAACCGTTTTAAGGCTTAAGTTAGAGAGATAAAGTTTTAAAACCTTCACAAGATATGTAGGTACTGCCTACCTTTATAAATTTGTCATATAAAGTTTTTTGCCACGCCTACTTTTTGTGGGCGTTTTTCACTAAAATGCTGTTTTCTTTGAAAATGTTCATAGAAATCGAAAAAAAATGTTTAACAATATATTTAGCCAATATTTTTTCCAATATATCGCCCATACAAATTTTTTGGCCACGCCCACTTTTTGGGGGCGTTTTTTCAAAAAAATATTTTTTTTTCTATAAATTTTATAGAATGAAATAAAATGCTATCTATCATCCACCTTATGAATTTTTTCTTTGGGGTACATAGGGATAAGGATAGGGTATTATACTGTTCGCCCCAAGCGGACTGTAGCCTTTCCTTATGTTTTTAATTCTGCTTAACTTCATTATGGGGAACAAGAACTTGAGTGGGCTTTCCCTTAAGTCTTATAAATGGGAACAAAACATGCCTATTAATTTTTTTTTTAACGATCATACCTGTAATGTCGACATTTTAATATTTGTTTGTATGTACTTTCGATTAAAAAATGCAAAATATTCAATGTAATTTTAGGCGATTGTTTTTTATTTTTTCTATTCGAATCAGATCAAATCTGTGTTTGAATTATTTATAACAAAAACGCGGCTTAATAAAAGGTTTAAAATTCTTTATTTAATTAAGGATGGGTTAATTTACGTAACATAAAAAGGAAAGTTTATTCGCGCTATCTGTTTAATAAAACGAATTGTAACCGTGAACTTCTTTTGAGATTCAGGAAAGAATATGAGTTTTTAAATCGGTCTCGATACAGGTAAATATATTTTGTCTGTAGAGTCGTCGGTGAAGCGTAACAGGAAATCGTTTTGGAATTACATTAATTTAAAATGAAATACCGCAGGCTTACATAAGGTAATTGAATTTAAGTTAAAAAAAGGTTTATCCTCCGTTTTTATCCACGTAAAGTTAATTTTAACCAGTCTCTTGTAAGGGGGAACTTCCTAAATGAATGGAAATATTCATTCATAACACTTATTTATAAAAGCCATTTAAGGCAAAAAGTAGAAAACTATCGGCCTATATCAAAGCTTTCTGCAATACCACAATTGTTTGAAGGTATTGTTAAGGACAAATTCTTTTTCGCGGTAAAAGAAATTATTTAAAATAGTCAACATGGCTTTGTTCGGTAGAACATGTACTACTAACTTAGCTTTGTTGACTTATTAGTTGATGTACTTTACACTGACTTTACAAAAGCGTTTGCCATTGTGCATCACACCCTGCTTTTGGCTAAGCTAAATCTTTGGGTTTTCATTCTACAGTGCTAAATTGGTTTTGAAATTTCCTTACTAATAGAAGGCAAATGGTTAAAGTCGATGGTTTGACTTCTCGCGTTATAGAAGTTACTTTAGATGTTTCACAGGGCAGTCATTTGGGGCAGTTGGTATTTATATTATTCATTAATGACGTATTATGGTAATAATGAGCCAATTTTTTTTTTATTGTTTGTATAATTTGCACGGGCTAACAATTCCTAGCACCCTTATAATGTTGAAAGTAACACAGCACGGGCATTAAGGAAATAAGTGATTAGAAGACAGGGTGAGAAACCGATGCACATTGATTTTAAATGTTTGCAAATTGTAAATGATCATTGGTCAGGAAAACCAGAGTAAAGAGCATTCCACATTCGTGTTGTGCGGCATATGAACGAATCCTATGAGCATTCCTGGAATGGCGGGGATACATAAGAACATTTAACTAATTTAGCAAAGAAATTGATTTTGGTTTGTCGCAAGCAGATTATGAAAAGTTTATTTATTCATTAACTTTAAATTAATTCAATTTCTATTTATTTGAAATAGTCTAGATGAAGATCGTTAGATTAGTCGATTAGTCGCGCAACAAACACCCGTTGTGTAAAAAAAACTGAGAGAGAGCTTAGAGTACGTAGTGTTTTATGTTTTTCTCTGTGTATCAGTGTCAATTCTCTACACTGAATAACATTTACACTTTTCGTTTGCGCAAATCCAGTGGCGAGGCGTACACAAAATATGTTGTCGTTCAGAATATTTTTACTTGCGATTTAGGTGCATAAGTACATATTGCATACAAATAAGTTAACTTTGGCACCTGATAATCAATCAAATAATTACTCTCGTGGTTTTCATACCTTCAAAAACTTAGTTTGTAAAAATGATTATCTCCTTTAAAAACCAAACCCAATGCAAAATACCAATTAGGCGCCTTTTCGTTAAATAAAAGAATATTTAATTCGCAACCAATTCCGCATGGAAACCAAACCAAATAATTAAAAATGTAATGTGCATCTGCAATTATTGTGCTCGTTGATATGTCACATGCTTAACAAAACGAACCCTTTCACAATAAAACAAAAAAAAACATTATTTTCCAACAAATAATTGCTACGTATTACCTACTACATTAGTAATATTTGCTCAACTTGCCTGATTTTCGACGATAATTTTTTTGGCCTTTTGGCAACGCTGCTGTGTGCTCTCATTTCTCATGCTTCATTAATTTCATTCATTTTCATACTAAATACAATTCTCGCTCATAACTAATTTGAACAAATTATATAAATATTAGTTCGTTCCTATGATGTGCAACCTTTGTTTTTACCCGCCAAATCAAGTATGACCGTCCCTTAATTTCGTTGACACTTAAGGAACAATTAAATTTTGGGTACATTTATTCTTGATGGTGCTCCTTAATATATCAAAGATATGCCATCTAATGTCTCCGTTATCACTTGAAAAAAGTATATTTTGAGGAATACCGATGTAGGTACACCTGTTCGGTATATCAGCTGTCACTCTAGAACAAAACATTTTTTTGGGCACACTTACTGTACTTAAGTAATTTCTGAGCACCTGGTTTAAGCCCACCCTTTTTATTTTTAAGATACACCAAAAAGGCCCAAAATGAAATTATTTCCGCCTCGTCTCTTTAATTATTTTGAACTTAAGAGACACTTATTTTCTCGATTTCTGCACGCCTAAATTTTTTCCACTTACTTAATACCTCAACGATGTCACGCCCCGTATACCGTATGCGATTTTAGAGAAAAATATATTTTGAAGGATACATGCCTATTGTATTAGAGCCTAAATACATGTTCATGGGAATGATTGTGATGTCGCACGAGACAGGTAGATTTTATGTGAGTCAGTAATAAAAGTGTAGTTGCACCAAGAATCCCCCAAAAATCCCATTTCAAGTTGGAATTTTGGGTGTGGGCATGAATGTTACAGCACCAAACCATTATCGCTTTTGACAGAAATCTTCATTTGGTATTTGCGTTGGAAGAGTGAATTAACTAATGAGGAATTTTCAAAGAGAAAACAAAATGTGCGTTGTTGTACCAATCAGAAACCAAAACTAACTGAAATTTGAAACAAAAAATTATTTCAATAGGAAAGTCGAATATTTATGAGCTCTCTAGTACCTGTATTCGGTCTTCGCTCTTCCAACACAAATCTCAAATGAGGATTTCTAAAAGTGATATGGTTTGGAACCGAAACGTTCATGCCCACGCCGAGAATTCAAATCGAAAGAGGATTTTCGGTGAATTCTTGGTGCAATGTACACTTTTCTTTCTGACTCACATAGAATCTACCTGTCTCGTGCGACATGACGATCATTCCCTCCAACGTGTGGCCGAGCACTAAGATAACAAAGGAGAGAAAGGATGTGGGCGAGGCCGATGAGTTTTTAGTGTAAGCTTCAGAAATTGTACCAATAAAGAGCTAATTGATAAAAATTTATTTCAAGAATTAGTAAAATGACTTTTCGAATGTTTACTTTAAGAATCTGCAAGTATGCAAGTGACTGCTTTCACAAAATCAATCAAAACTAGCTTTTTTCCTTTGAAGATCTTTGCAAAGATCGGAATGGATATTTTATTGCGTTTCGTTACGTTTAATAGATAACAAATAAAAACGAAGGTTTATGTTTGTTGCACATTGTTTTGAAAAGTGAACTAAAAATCAAAAATGTGCATGGGTAATAAAGAACCTTAGACTTCAAGTAAATGCAAATAGGTACCTATAAAGAATACTGATTGAGCTTTAATTGCATTAATATTTAATAGGGTACATCGAAGATTTATATATCTACCTAATGCACCTAGGCAGGTACTTTTCGAAAACATACCCTTACCTAGAATGTATCTATTTCCCATATTCCTTAGTATATTTTCAAACATCTTGGGTGCAGTTGCTTAATGGTTAAGCGTTGGACTACTAATGATTGGAGAAGCTAGGCTTTAGGTCCTGTATAAGCCTAATATTTATTTATTTTATCTTCAAAAAAAAATCATTTCAATTAGGTATTGAACTTTAAGACGGAGAAACTATCTATGTGTGTAGTTAAACATTCTTAAAAAAATTAATATTCAATTTCATTTAATATTTTACAAAAACTTGTTTGGCCAGGTATTTTATGTAGACCTTCTTTTCATCTTCGCGCACGCAACGGCTTAAGAAGCTAAGCTTCGGTTCCAATATGAGCTGTTAATATCTTATATATATTTTTAGATTGGGGCAGAAAAGAGGGATAATTTCATGCAAAATTGGTGTATAGCTGTGGCTGAGCGATGTTAAAACACAAATGTCTTCCAAAATATGTATGTTGGTATTTGATCCGTATTTGGAACTTTTTAACGCGTTTTATAAGAGAACATCAAAACGCAGCAAGTAAAAAGGGCCATCAATTTGTATTAAATACAGCTTCAATTCTATTAAATTAATATTTCCAATGTTATAAAATTAGCTTATGACAATCTTAAGAGATATTGTACTTTGCAGTTGTTATTGATAAGCATTAACGAAATAAATTAAAATAAATAAATATTGAGTTTTACTACTAACTGCCATACGTTGATTTACTTAATAACAGTCTTGATAACGCTCAGCTATGTAGACTACGGACTGAAGTAATGAACAGTTTTGTGGTCAGTGACCCTTGGACATGTTCTCTGAATAAAATAATTGTGAGAAAATGATCTATCTTTAATGCGTATCTACTCTATTTACAGACGTATTTACAACATTTCCTTAAAACACCTCTCAGATGTTGCTTAGTTAAACAACGCGTAGGTATTTACGCAACCCTTACGCATCTTTGCTGAAATTCTGATATATAAACGATTTTCTTCTGTGGTTTAACTAAACGAGTTTTGTGTCTAAATAAGTAAGAATACTTAAAAAACTAGTACCAAAAACATAAGATTCTACTACATTTCGCTTTAAGAGTGCAGAAACTTAGCTGCATTTGACAGCTTTTTGTTTATTTATATTGAAATATTTTGCGTAGCATGATGAACTCCCAAAATAAAAGAAAACGGTCGAAAAATTGGGATTCCACTGATAAAGTACTACAATTTGTTTATGAAATATGTTACAAAGGCACGCATATAAATAATCAATTATACGATTTGCATTGTCTCGGGTTACTTTGTTGGCTGAAAAAGTTAATTAAATCGATATCCTTCACAAAATCCACGAAATCAAACGGCATTTTTATATCTTTTATTAACTTTTTTGTTTTAATAAAAATATAAAAATTACATTTGCATCAAAAACAAATTTTACACATACCTTACGCAGCCTCTAAACGCAAGTGTTGTTCAGGTTACGCATCGCTTAAGCAACGCTGCTTACAATTTATAAATAATGTTGTGCTGCGTAAGGGTAGTTCAAGTATTGCGTAAAGTTACGCTGGCCTTAAAATATGTTTATAAATATGGCTGTTACTGTGTAGCTCAAACATTGCGCTTTTTAAAAAGAAGTTTTGGCTAATATGAAGCGTGGTGGGTGCTTTCTGTACGCAATTTTGTGCAAAAAGTTAGTGAGACTGGTATGATAGTGGACAACACTCATGGTCCCCGTCGTCGTAGGATGTGCACAGATGAGAATTTGGCTGCTGTAGCGGATTGTGGAGTGTAAGCATCATTGGACCATTTTTCTTCGAAAATGAGGCTGGAAACAATGTTTCGGTCAACGGCGAGTGATGACTTCTTTTTTTACTGAAATTAAAAACTTAGATTTGGACGACCTCTGGTTCATGGCGCGCCATGATCCGCAATCGATCGTTTGCGCATCAAATTCAATCTTTGGTGATGTCAATTGGCCACCTCGGAACTGCGAGGAACCGTGAAGGAGCAGTGTTCTGCCAACAAACCGGAAACGATTAAGGCCCTTAAAGCCAATATCATCCAAGTAATCCGTGAGCTACAGCCCGAAACCATCAACAAGGTCTTGGAAAATTGGAGTCACAGCTTGCGGTCTGCGAAACCAGACAAGGCAGCCACTTCAACGACGTTGTGTTCCATAAATTAATGGGAATCTTTGCTCTTACTAACACAATATTTTTGTTTTATTTTGTTCATTTTATTGCATTTTAAAAAAGAGACTTTTATTTGGTCCACCCTTTTAAATATCTCAAAAATAATAAAAAACGGCGTTAGACGGTTAAACATTTAAGCCGGCGCTAATCCAATTTATCCTTTCCGGCGTGAAGAAAAGAACTAATTTAATTTAAATTTAAGAAAGGCATTTTGTGAAAATATGAAGTTATTCCAGAAATCTATACACTATCTATACACTATTCTTGGCCCCTACCCAAGTATCCAAAGAACAAAAACAGACCAAAATCCTTGGGACCATTTTTAAGAAAATAAGTGATAAGTGATTTTCAGCAAACTAAAAAAAACCGCCGCGAGAGGTTACCCCAAAAACTTTATATACCAACTTCAAAACAGAAATTAAAACCACTCTGCGGTATTGAGAAAGACGTAACGTAAACGGTATTCAAGTGATCCTATTTGAAAATATCAATTACTGAGATAATTAAAATTTTGAAACAGGACGATTTTTATCGAGCTCTTTTCTGGACAATTAATTTAATATATATTAATCCTCATACGTATAACCTGGAGGAGCGTATAGTCTTGCGTTTGTCACATCAACATAACCAGCACCTAAACCAGCGCACCAACGTAAAAATATTGCAATTGCTAACAGATGAAGTTCAGGTTTACGCCGAAAGAAAAATAAATTGCATTCATTTGCATTTAGAGCCATTCTTTTGCATATACTATTACGTTGATCAGAATTTATTTGGATGCTAAAATAAATTGAAATTACCTATTGAAATGATTTTTAAGTTGACTTTAGAGCAGATTGGATTGTTGAACATATATTTTTATTTATCGGATATGTATGTATGTATCTACTGTAGGCATGATGCGTAATATTTTTGTTTTTATTAGTGAAATCAAAGCTCCTTATAGTGGTATAGATAGATAGTGTTACCGACTTAATGTTCAATACTTAGGGATATCATAATTCAACAATTCAACAATTTTTACACATTGGAAAAAAACCAGAATCAAATAGCTGGAGTAGAACTCAAATGGTTAGTTTTCCAGAAAAAATATCGTCAAGTTTCGAAAAAAAAATACCCAAAAATTAATGACGGCGAGCATTTTGGTTAAGCAAAATTTTTAAATAAAAATAACCAAATATAAATTAATAGTTCAGATATAGAGGCCGCGATTTTTTTTGTTTTAAAATCCTTTTAAGCTAAAAGAAAACTTTGTAAAACAATTGGGATGTTTTGTAAATTTTTCTGAGGAAATTCTAACAATTACCATTGGAAACTATATAGCAAAAGGCTACTTAGGCATATCAGTTTCCACATGCAAACCCTTGTTTAAACTGCATGCAATAGAGACAACAAACCACAGATGGGCACTGTCTGATAGGCAGGCAACAAGGCGTGGTGCTTATTCAAACGACTTTTTTTGGACTTGTATGGATGAGGAGAAGGAAGAGACAACTCTACATCGTGGTGCTTATTCAAGGACTTGTATGGATGAGGAGAAGGAAGAGACAACTCTACATCCCCTTTGTGCATGCTCTCCTCTCTTCCGGAATCGAAATCTCCATCTACGAGCTTACTTCTATAATGATCTTAACGATCTAAACTCGACCGACCCAAAATGTCTTCAACGAGTAGGTAGGAACTTCAGATCCACGTGGTATCACAAGGACCTTACATAGGTCTAAGTGAGTCGGACCTCTATCCGACTGCCACCTCAACCTAACGTAACCTATCATATGGCAAACATTAAAACTTATGTGTCGAGAATTTTTTCTTATATTTTCTCAAAGCATAAAAATTTCAAGAGTAGCCGACAAATACTTTTCGAGTAATTGAACAACGAACGGCGGGCTCTCTGACGCTATCGTTTTTAAGGTCGGTGACCACTGAAACGCGAGATGGATTTGAATGCAATTTATACACCTTTTTTTAATATATATATTTTCAAAACTTCGATTTTTTTATAAACATGTACCTGTTGCCGTTTTATACCCTATCCTAAGGGTATATTAATTTTATATGTTATTACCCATAGTTTGTAATATATTATATTACAAGCTATTTGTAATAAGATATATATATATTTAAACACAATTTATTGAATGAAATATAATGCTTTCCATCATCTTCTTAATACTTTTTTCTTTCTGGCACATAGGTATATGGATAGGATATAATACTGTTCGCCCCAAGCGGTAGCCTTTCCTTATGTTTTATTTTAAATTCAAATTCGAACGTAAATTGTCCGAGGCCGCTGTCGAAAAATTTACATTTTCAGAAATTAAGTTGAAAATCAACTTCCAGAAGACGGAAACAATCCTGTTTAGGACCCCATTGGCTAATGCCACTAGGGATACCAGAAAAAACTGGAAAAAATTGGCCATTATTGGACAGTATGGGCAGGCATTGGCGGTGAAAAACGTGGTCAGGCATCTTGGAATCTGGCTCGAGCAGTATCTGTATTTTAATAAACATATAGATGCTTGTCTTGCTGGAGCTAAGAAGGCTTTTGCTCTGACAAGAAGACTGTTTCATAGCAGTCAACTTGCTTCTAGAGTTAAGGTCATATGCTACGTGGCCCTAATAAGGCCCATCATCGCTTATGGCTGTCCATTGTGGTTCAATATAGCGCCATCGTATATGGAAAGGATTCGGGTTTTCGAGAGACAATGTCTTAGGACATGTCTCGGGTTGTTTCGAACACCTGAATCCTTTCCATATACGAGCATATACGAGCTCCCTCGGTTTAGTACCGCGATAGGGGGGAGGGATCATATTGATACGGACACGCAATTCACCGAATATTGGTGGCTTGCGGAGGAAATATTGGAAGAGGTAGGAATGCCATGCAAGGTGTGGTGTTTCTGAGAGTCGACAGACACATTTCGGTGTCAGTGGACTCTCGGTGGCGCATGTGCGCTAGGTTGGCGGCTTCTGCTAATGGTGTTTGGGGGTGGGCACCGTTGCCTCTGTAGATGAGGCGGCGAGTGCACATGACCTCCGATTGTACTTAGTATTAGTTTGGTAATTCTAAGTAGCATTAGTTAGATTTTAAGTTTTTAATTTCTTAAGCAGTTTTTTTAGTTTTTTTTTTTAGTTTTTAGTTTTAATCAAAAACGAAATAAATAAAGATGTCAAGTTTTTAAAAAATTTTCTTGTAAAAAAATATATATTGAAAAAATAAAAAATATTATTAATTAAGGCCGAAAGGTAATAGTATTAAGCGATATAGTTAAGCTTAGAGCGTCCGCATAAGGACCAGTAAGCTAGAATAAGTATCCTGTTAATTTTAAGTTAGATTTAATCATTTTTGTCTAGTATGTAAGATCTTTTGGAAAAAATAAAAATGAATTTAAAACTAACACTCAAATTCATTAAAATAAAACATTTTTTTTAGCGGCCTCGGATAATTTACGTTCGAATTTAAAATAAAACATAAGGAAAGGCTACTGAAGGTCCGCTTGGGGCGAACAGTATGATACCCTATCCATATACCTACGTGCCAAAATGAAAAAAAGCATTAGGAAGATGATGGATAGCATTTTATACCATTCTATTAAATTTAAAACCTTCCACAAAGGTTTCAGATTATTCAATAATTTTCCCAGCGATTTTTTGATTTGATTTAATTTTCATTTGGTTCAATATGAAATTTACAAGTATATACATTCGAATTTTTATACAAATAAGTGGAAGAACTAGTGCTCATCCGGCTTTAATATTGATTATGTTTATGTAAAAGAACAAAGTAAGAATATGAGCATATATTTGGGAAACCTTAAGTGAGTGTGAAAACCCATTGACAATTTAATTATGTTTTTTTCTAAAACTTACGTGTACATTGGCAAAAATTGGTTTATATTTGGATATTCTGAAAATGTAAATTTTTCGGAAAACTCGCTTACTGCGGAGTTTATTTTAAATACAAGAAAATCGACGTTCGACATATTATGTAATTCAGAGGTGGATATGCTTGTTCAATAGATCTGTCAAGCTACTGGTGTATGCGAACGATAGTGACATCATCGGTCGCTTCCAGCGTGCAGTTATAGAAACTCTCTGAGATGCACCAAGAAGTGGATGTGGCTCAAAAAGCCGAAAATCGTCGACTACAATGGCTCGGCCACATCGAGCAATAATGCTCCAGCCCCCAGGTTCGAGACGACATGGAAGACCGAACCTCCGTTTGAAAGACCAAGCCATCGCGGATACCAGAACGCTTGGTCTGGATAACTGAAAGCAACGTGCGTGCATATGATGGAAGGCTGCCGTGTGTGAAGCAGGGACTCTTCAAGGGTCCGGAGCCCGTTTAGAAGAAGAGATAGGATAGGATAGGATAGGATCATAACAGTCCCAAGGGACATTTAATGAGTACGATATCAAAATCGCTGTGAGCAATTAAGACACAAACTCTGGATGATATTTTTATACCCTATCCTAAGGGTATATTAATTTTGACACATAGTTTGTAACACCCCTTAATATTCGTCGTAGACCCATAAAAGTATATATATTTATGATCAGGACCAAATCCTAAGACTATTTAGCAATGTCCGTCCGTCCGTCCGTCCGTCCGTCCGTCCGTATCAACTTTTGAGGCCTTTAAAGTTATGCTAGGAAGCCGAAATTTGGAGCATATACTCCCTAGGGTCCCGAAATGGTAAAGTGTTAAAAGTTGTTAAATCCGCCCACTGCCACGCCCACAATTTAGAAAAACCCGTTTTAAGGCTTAAGTTAGAGAGATAAAGTTTTAAAACCTTCACAAGATATGTAGGTACTGCCTACCTTTATAAATTTGTCATATAAAGTTTTTTGCCACGCCTACTTTTTGTGGGCGTTTTTCACTAAAATGCTGTTTTCTTTGAAAATTTTCATAGAAATCGAAAAAAAATGTTTAACAATATATATAGCCAATATTTTTCCCAATATATCGCCCATACAAAGTTTATGGCCACGCCCACTTTTTGGGGGCGTTTTTTCAAAAAAATATTTTTTTTTCTATAAATTTTATAGAATGAAATGAAATGCTATCTATCATCTTCCTTATGAATTTTTTCTTTGGGGTACATAGGGATAAGGATAGGGTATCATACTGTTCGCCCCAAGCGGACTGTAGCCTTTCCTTATGTTTTTTTATTGTTTTACACGACCTTTCAGACTTTTTTGGAAAGCTGTATAATGATATACAAACTCCTTAACATCTTCAATATGTTTTTGTTGATCCGGACTGATTTTTATTTCCTTCAGTTAAAACGGGCTGACGAAATTTGTTAAAGTTAAACGGGTGAACCCCACAGGAAAACTGGTAGAAATGCAGTTAAAAAAGTGGAAAGTTATGATCTGTTACTTTTGATCGTAATATCCTTGTAAATGCGAAAGCAAATGCAGAAAAAAAGCAGTCAAATTTTTTTTCAAATTATATAGATACATAAAAACCAAAGCGACAACTTAACCTTATTAATCAACTAAAATGCAGTATAGATACCTCAATTCAAAATATTCATTATTTTGGCTAGCAGCATGAATATTGCCAATATAATTTGCATGCCTAATGCAGCCGAGTGCAAGCCAAAAAAAAAACATAAGGAAAGGCTACAGTCCGCTTGAGGCGAATAGTATGATACCCTATCCATATCCCTATATGCCCCAAAGAAAAAAGCATTAAGTAGATGATGGAAAACGCCCCCAAAAAGTGGGCGTGGCCAAAAACTTTATATGACAAACTTATAACGGAGGGCAGTGCCTACATATCTTGTGAAGGTTGTAATACTCTATCTCTCTAACTTTAGCTTTAAAACGGTTTTTTCTAAATTGTGGGCGTGCAGTGGGCGTATTCAAACATTTTTTACACTTAGCCATTTCGGAGCCCTAGGGAATATTTGGTCCAAATTTCAGCTTCCTAGCTTAATTTTAAAGACCTAGAAATTGCGTACGGACGGACGGACGGACATTGCTGATAGTCTTACGATTTGGTCCTGATCATAAATATATATACTTTTATTGGTCTACGGCGAATATTAAGGGGTGTTACAAACTATGTGTCAAAATTAATATACCCTTAGGATAGGGTATAAAAAGTGTGGGCATCGCGAGTGTAAGATATTACCTCTCCATTGAGAACCTCTCCCCTAGAACAGTACTATAAATAATAATAGGTAATATGTGAAGTTTGATAAAAATTTCAATATGCTTACATCAGAATTTTATTATTATCTACTAATAACAATATTATTATTATTCAACTTATTTATTAACACTTTTTTTTAATTGCCCCCTGCAGGGACAGTAAGAATATTCCGTAAGCGCCCGCCAGTGCTTGCCGTAGGAGGCGACCAAGGGGGGAGGAATCACATCTAGGCAATTTAAACATCCAGGTGAGCCTAGCAACATATTTAACACCTTTAAACCGCCCCGGTGTCATAAAAGTAAGATCAATAAAGAACTTAAATCAGGAGCATGTACTTGTTGAACAAACAAACTCGCTTAACCTTAACGCATTATGGCAATTCACGTTCAGAGAAACAGTACTTCGCCAGGCACCTCTAATGCTACGCATGGTTCTGATCCTGGGATGAGCAGAAATGCACAGGTCAGAGCTATTCGGTTTCCGGGAGATAGCAAAATAATGCAAAGACTTAGGCGAAACCTATGGGTTGCGAGTTGTAACGTTGGATGTATGAGTGGTCGCAGGTACGAGCTGGATCTTATCTCCAAACTCATGAGAGGTGAACCAATGCCCAACTAGTGGAGGGAAAGTTATCTTCTTCCTTTACACAAAGGAAAGGGAGATACTCGAAACTGTGATAATTACCTTTCAGTTAAGTTGAAGTCACACACCATGAAGATCATTGCACGGGTTTTAGATGGTCGCCTAAGACAAATAATACGGCTGTCTGACGACCAGTCAATCCAAAGTATTACGATCATAATGGAAAAGCATCGCGATTCCTTAAAGGATCTGCAAATGATTCTGGTTAATTTTCGAAAAGCATTCGATAGACAACCAAGAGATCTGATATGGGTAGCTATAAGACAGCAAGGAGTTCCTGAAACCTACGTACAGATGATCATGGACATTTACTCGGGAGGGAAGGTAAAAGTCAGATGTCCCGCAGGGGTTACCGATGAATTCCCAATTAAAGTCGGTTTTCACCAGGGAAGTGTCTTAAATCCTTTGCTCTTTATTACAGTCCTAGATTATCTGCTTGAGTGAAAAGGACGGACCCTAAAGTGCATCAGTTATTCTGACAACGGTACCATCATAAGTGATGATCAGACTTCCCTGCAACGATGTTTGGGTAGATGTTTTAGAATGGGTATCGTATTAGCCAAAAAAAGACAGAATATCTGTACTACCCATTCTCTGACTCTGGCCAACCCATTCCAGACATTTATATGAATGCGGTGATGGTTCCCAAGCGTGAAAAGTTCAAATATCTGGGATCAATGATTAACAACGTAGCAACCGTTGATGACGACATCAATAATGGCATAAGCGTAGGGTGGATGATGTGGCAGGAAAACTTTTTTGAGGTCGAACCGGCGAACCCCACAGGCGGACCAGTAGGAATGCGGTGAAGTGGGAGGGTTATGATCCCTATTATCCTGATCATAATCTCTTCGTTAAATGGAGAGAAGAAGAAAGAACATGGTGTTTAAAGAAGTGCAGGTACCATTACAAATCCCGAACAGTGCATTGAGTTTCCACCTAGTGACACTGAAACCTTTTACGGTGATTTATATAAAACATCCGAAATTGTGCTCCGTACAAAAATTGTTCCACCTGCGCTCAAAAAGTAAGGGTGAAGCTAAGAACTTAGCTTAATTTTGAGCTATCATGGAAATCACTTTCGGATCAATACGAAAACAAAAGAATCTTAGTTAACAACCAGTTCAAAATTCATTTTAATGGATATTTTTTAACTAGCCGATATAGAGTACTCGAAACTGTATCTGATTTTAAGTTTGTATGAAAACCGAAAGGTCAACAAACCTTTTTGGGGCGAAGGGGCGAAGGAACACCAAGCTTTTCATTCAAAGGTCACACATTTCAACTGCAAAGGTTCACATTCTATTCGGCAGTGCCCAAACTTTATCCAAATAAGTATCGCCGATCGGATTTCGAAGGTTCTCTTAAGATTTGCCTAAATTGCTTAGCTTTAAAACTTAAACTTCAAAAAGTCAAGTTGACAGAAGCTCTTATTGATTTACATAACCTAGGGACCAAGTTTAGAAAGAACCTTTATATCAGAGGATGCTCAGAGAAAACTGGATTTTCCAGTGAAACAAATACATGCCAAGATATCGGGAATGAGTGCTGTCATTACATCAACTTATTTAAGTTCTATCGTTAATGACTATGGCTAACGCGATCGTATTGAAATGGCTTACAGGTGATTTGCCCTTTTGTTTGATACGGCGTAAAGAAGTTTCAGAGCCAATAGATTTTGACCTTGCAGATCCGTATTTCTGTGAAATTATGAAGGTAGGTAATACAGAAAGCGACGACTGATACAGTTCTTCGCAGATAAAGTCTGGTGGATGATTTGTGATGAAACAAACCTCTATGAGGTACAAACTTATGGAGTAGAATAAAAATGTAATATGTCTGAAATAAAGAGTATTTACTATATCTTGCTGTTATTAGAGTTCCGACATATAGACGCCAAATTTCCAATTGACATCCATAGCAAATTCTTTGTCTAGAACTCGCTTTGAGAAAATTAAAAAATATTTTCATCCCAACAATAATTCTGTTCAGCCTCAAAAGGGGCAACCTGGGTATGCTAAGTTATACAAAGTTCGCCCATTGCTAAATTTTATAAAAACAAAATTCAACGACATTCCCCAAGAATAATTCCAAGGCGTCGATGAGCATTGTATTGCATATAAATGTAATTTATAAATGGGGATTCAAAATGTTTACTAGAGCTGGTGTATATGGCATTATAGATGATTTCACCCTTTATATTCGAGAACGAACATGCAAATCCTTTGGCTTGGGAATTTCATCTGCCATTGTTTTACACTTGGCGTCCAATATTCCTCAGAACCAAAATTTCAAATTATTTTTTGACAATTGGTTTACTTCAATAAGCTTAATGAATGGTCTGGGACAAAGAGGTATATTGTCCGTTGGTACAATCCGAAGCAATCGATTGCAAAATTGTACTCTAAGAAGGAGCTTCAAAAATGCGGACGTGGGTCAAGCGATTTCAAATATGAGGCAACGCACAATTTGATTGCTTGTCGTTGGTATGCTAATAAGAGTGTGCAACTGCCATCTAACTGTGCAGGCAAGAAATGGTGCCGAAAAGACATAAAATTTATAAGTATACCACGTCCAGGCATAGCCGAATGCTACAACAAGCATATGGGAGCAGTTGATCAAATACCGCACAAATAAATGGTACATGCGCATAGCATAGTGGTGCATAAATTCTTGTGTAGTCAATAGTTGGCTGTTGCATCGAAGAGACATCAGAAATACAAACGCCGACAAAGTAAAGCATATGCCGCTAGTAAATTTGCATATGGACATTGCAATACTGGTTTTTTGCTCAGTTTATTTTGAACCAAGACTGACACATATTTGTTTATAATAATTTTTTTGACATGAAGGGTTAATGAAGGACCACGAACTTCATTCGAAATATAATCAAGTTTTAGAAGAATATGCAACCCTTGGGCTTATGAAGTTAGTTTCGTCAGATGAAATAATTCGGAATCAAAGCTTATTTTCCTATTATCTACCACACCACTCAGTGATCAAGCCTGAAAGTATCACAACAAAGATTAGAGTGGTTTTTAATACATCGAATTCTTCTAGCAATGTAGTCATTCTTACTGACCTGTTGCACACGGGTCCGGTTCTACAAACCGACTTAACCACTCTAATCTTAAAATGGCGATTTTATCGGTTTGTTTTTAATGCTGACATTGAAAAGATATACCGGCAAATATTGGTTCATTCAGATCACTCTTAGCATCAAAGAATTTTATTTCGTGATGGCAGCCTTCAAGACTACGAACAAAGACTGTTACCTTTTGCGTTAATTGTGCCCCATGTTTGGTTATACGTACCTTGCTGCAACTAGTCGATGACGTACAAGATACATTCCCGATCGTTTCTAATATTTTAAAAAATTACTTTTACGTCGACGATATCCTTTCCGGATCCCATAATATTCAAACTGTTCTACGGGCATAGAAACAACTTTCTGAGGCTTTGTGCTCAGCAGGGTTCTTCTTACGGAAATGGACATCCAACTGCGTCGATCTAATTATAGAATTTCCATCTTCGCATCTCTATAATAAAGAATTTTTTTTGCGTTTAGAAGACAAAACCATTTTCAAAACTCTGGGAATCCAATGAAAAGCGAAAATAGATTCCCTTCATTTCTTTTTTTAAATTTTAGAAGACGATCAACTTTTTACGAAACGAGTTATTGGAAGATTGTTTGATCTCGCCAATTAGTTAGCTCCAGTCATCGCCATTGATAAAATAAAAATGGAGCAGATATGGCATGATGGAACGTCTTGTCCCATGCCTTGTGCCCCTGACGTATCACCGTTGGAAATCGTTCCTTGCTACTCTTTCGGATACACAAAATATTTAAGTTCCTCGATGAATCAACTACAGTCCATGTGATTCAATTGAAATCCATGGGTTTTGTTACGCCTCAGAGAGAGCTTATGCAGCTACATTTTATAAACGAATTCAGCACAATAACAATGACTGGTCGGCTCACATCACCAGTAACACAGCTTGCTTTACCTAGACTGGAGCCTTGCGGTGCTGGTTTGCTATCAAAACTTTATAATAAAGTTATAACACAGCTTAAGTGTCCGGCCCACGAACTGTTTCTTTGGATGGATAGTTCCATCATTTAAGCGTGGTTGAATAAGCCCCGAGCAATCGCGTCTCACTGATACAATCCTGCGTATCTACCGACACAGTTTGTGGTGGCATGTTCCTACTTGGCTTTGCCAGGCTCAGTCATCATGGCCCCTCACCAATACACAAACATCTGATGACACCCTTCTTGAGCAAAAACCAATTAAAGCAAACTATGCAGCAGTGCTTCCTAACATTGAGACCATTATAGAAAGATTCTCTTCGTGGTCTAAAACTTTACATGGGAAGTGTTACACTTTGCGTTTCTTTTATAGAACTATTCCTCGCTTTAGAGGCGAAATTTTCTATTCCTGTACATTGATTAATTTTAATCCAGTAATAGATGCTATGCAAATCATTCGTTCTGATGGAAGACTAACCTCTTCGACTCTTTCTGACAGCGAAATATATCCGATTCTTCTTTCCTACCCAGCGAATATATCAACTCTTCTAGTGAAATCCATTCATGATATTTCAATTCATGGTGGAAACCAATTGGTTGTTCGTTTGATTAGGTGTGAATTTTGGATACCAAAAGTTAAAAACTTGGTGAACAAATGCATTCGTTTGTGTAAAAATTGTATTATCCACAAAAATAAAGTCCAAACTCAGATTACTTCTTGCTTAGATCGAAGGTTGTGTTAACTCTCGACTCATTTTTTTTTTGTCCAAGCTGAAATGTCGGTTAACATTAGGTACATTCTGCCTTATATAGACCTGAAAAGGCGGAGCGAAATTCAGGACGTAACCATTCGTCAGAACGCGTTAAAGCGTGTTGTAAGTAGCGAACTTTTTCTATGACTGGAACATGAAAGGAATTCATTCATATCATAAAAACCTATAAGTATGACTAAAATACAATTTACAGTTTTTTTTAAAGCTTATTAGTTTATTGAAAACATATTTAATGCGATCATTTATACTTATAAAAAACATTTGACTCTGAATCTCAACATTTTAAATGACCCAAACACGTCTGAGGTAACAACAACAAAAAGGCCCATTTTCCAAAACGAAAATTTAATTTGATTCATAGCTTTTACGTGATACATAAATGTAACTAAATTATATTAACAAATTCATGGTCAACATAGAAGGAAGCACTTAAATGTTAAACTAATATTTTTGTGTTAGTTTAGCTAATAACATAAATGAAGTTAGCATATAATTAAAATATATATTCGTTTCGAAGCCGACCATATAATTGTTTTGTAGCCGACTGAGCGTATTTTCTAATATTTTTCCCTGAAGCAAAAGGCATTTTTTTTGCATTCCCATACCCACACCACCACACCATGTTTTTTTTACTTTCTCGTATACATTAGTATACTAAAGAGAAAGTTATTGCGATCGTGCGGAAATTTAGAACTCAAACTGAGTATGAGAGTGGCCGGCAATGACGTCCGTCGGTTTTTCTTTCTGACGTATGGCGAAACAGTTCGACGGACTTGCTTCAAAGTTCGTATATAAGGGCGTTTTTTATTTTTTGCTTTATCGATTGAAATAACATTACATTTTCTTTGGTGATTTTCTAGAAAATGGATGCAAGGATTTTGGTCTTTTTAAAGCCGCTAATATCTCAAAAACTACTAAAGGGAAGTCCGAAAAAATTCACAAATTTTTTTACGATGTAACAAATCTGCGTATTTCGAAATAATTTTTTTAATTTCTTTCTCATATAACGATTTCTTAAATTTAAATTCGATTTCTCAAAAACGGCTCAAACGATTTGGATAATTTTTGGTAAATGTACGAAATTACATGAAAATCATTGGTGCCGTTTTTGAGAAAATCTATTAAAAACTAAAAAGTGATTTAAATAAATTTGTTATGTGATCAAAAGTTACCATTCTTTTTTAAGGCGCTTTAATAATGCACATCATGTGCACTTTATTTTATACATGATGAATGAGAGAAGTTATTTCTAGTTGTGTTTTAACACCCTCCGTAATAAAAGGTATTGCTTGATTATAGGAGTGTTGCAAAATCTCTGCCGATAAACTATGTTTTTGTTGTGTTACTAAATGGTATACTGTTACACTATTCAGCGATGCGACACCAGTTGGAACGAAACGTGAATACGCTTGTTTAAAGCCTAGTCACGTTCTGAAAACCTACCGCAATGGGACTATCTCTTATTGTTAGTTGAAACTATTTAATATATTGAAATGGCATTCTAAAGGCTTTTCTATTTTCTCCAAAATAACTATTTATATTGTTTTTGTTAAACGAAATATTTTGTAAAAATATAGCCTCTCGTTCAACGTCGTCTTCAATAAATTATAACATTTAAAAATTTAAGTTTATTTAATTTTACAGTAAAACGCGCAAAGCACATGTCTCTATCCCGATTTATTTTTTACTTCAAGTGTTTAATGTATAGGTTGACGTTAAATGTCTCATAAGCATTTTTGTTGAACTTTAATACTTATGTGTGGTTTCAGAATTGGTTATTCGTGTTTGGGCCATTTAATATGTTAGGACTTAGAGTTAAATATTTTTAAAAGTACGTGAGTCCGCATCACTTTTGTCACTTTTTAACTTAAAAATGTTGGTTATTCGTGTTTGGGCCATTTAATATGTTAGGACTTAGAGTTAAATATTTTTAAAAGTACGTGGGCCATTTAATATGTTAGGACTTAGAGTTAAATATTTTTAAAAGTACGTGAGTCCGCATCACTTTTGTCACTTTTTAACTTAAAAATGTTGGTTATTCGTGTTTGGGCCATTTAATATGTTAGGACTTAGAGTTAAATATTTTTAAAAGTACGTGAGTCCGCATCACTTTTGTCACTTTTTAACTTAAAAATGTGGTAGATTAGGAAAAATGATGGTAGATTTGAAAATATGGTGGTAGATTTAAAATTGTGTTGCATAAGCTACGTAAACTGTATAAACTGTTATAAAAGCAATACTACGGAATTCTTTTCTATTCGGTTAACAAGGAAACTTAACTAGGAGTTTGAATGCCAATAAACGGGTAAGGAAGGCACCAAATGCATTTAATGCATGCAACCGCGTCGGCTTACGCAGACGATATTGTGTTGCTTGTGTCAGGCAAATTCTTTTAAACTATAAGTAAATTGTTAGAAAACTCACGCGACACTTAACGAGTGGACAAACGGACACTTAACTAGTGGACAAAACAATGTGGTCTTGGGGTAAGTCGCCAAAAAACCGAAATTGTGCTGTTCACAAATAAAAGGATCATACCACAATTCGAACAAATAGCTATCGAAGGGATCCCTCGAGGTGGCGGAGAGTGCGAAGTATCTAGGTGTTACCCTTGTTAGGAAACTTAACTAGGAGGTTGAATGTCGTCACTATCTCTGTCACTACCCGGGTCTCTGTCGCTTGCAGAATAGAGCACTTGGAAGTGTCTTCTTCTAAGACATTGAGGAATTGTCAGATGTCTCACTCTCTAATCTTTGCGGGTTTCTGGAGATATCAGGATGGCTTTTTAGAATTGAGTAGCCAAGAGCGGAGAAAAGGAACCACAAAGAAGGTTACAACCCCGACTTATCCCCCACTGAAGAGTATCAAAATTGTCCACAATTATGTGGTAGGAAGGAAACTCTTCTTCCATCTAACCTTACCTAACCTCACTCCACGTAGAAAATTAAACTTTGGTAGAGTAAATGAGGTATAATATTACCACTATTAAGAATTCCAACAAAGAGATTCCCGAAATTCCTCCGCTCAGAAACGGTAGCGTGGTTCTACGGATTTGTTTTAATAGTTTTTGGGCAAAATCTTGCTGCGGTTTAGCTTGGTGTTTTTGAAATTTACGGTTTTTTTAAGGAAATTACGTACCTAATTTGTTCCTAGCACGTATATTTTATATAAATAAAATATTTATATAATTTATATAAATACTAATATCTCAGGATCAAGGGAAGTGAATTTACACTCCATTTGACATGACATTGCTATTAAGCATAAACTTATCTAGCTTTTGATTCTTTTAAGATATTGGCTTGTGATTTAAAAACGCATATATTAAAGAGACACAACATTTGGTACTACCGAGTTTTGAATTTTTTTGCATTAACTGAAGCAAAATCATCACAACCCAAATCTTGTGAAAGTTTGTTACATGGCCAATGCAATGACGTGGAATAGACAAATCTGAACTCATTGAGCTACAGAAACAATAGACATATTTGCGGGAATAGAAGTGTTCTTAGCTTTATTAACTGATTCTGAACAATTTATGAACAAAAACGTGCTTACGTGGGCTGAGAAACCTTTAACAATACGCCATGTTTCAGAGAAATTTCTACTATCGTACTGAATAGTGATCAAAATTCCAATGCACACAAATGCACAGTTTTTACTTTACAAAATTGTGTCTTAGGCTTATGAACATCAGAAATGGTTTATAAAAATGTTTTTTTTTGTTTCCACGTGGCAGAGTGTCTTGAGTCAACTTAATATGATATATCTATATATTATATTTTATACAATTATAAATAAGTAAATCTCAAGATAAAATAATCTTAAATCTACTTAACATGTTCTGATTTCACACAACACCCAAGATATTTTACTTTGTGTCACTATGTGATTTTCCTACGGAATAAACAATTGTTTCCTTTATAAAAAGGTAGAGGAATGAGATAGAAAAATATGGATAACACAGATCTGTGCGCTTCTGAGATTCAGTATAAAAAGCTAATCCGCTTAAGCAAAGCAAGGCAAAGCAAATATCCTCCAACGATATATATAAACCCAGGAAAATCATGTGAAACCGTCAAAAGCAAGCTGCACATCTGTAGTGCAGAGATTTTATTATTTGTTACATTTTCAAACTTTTTCTTTCTTTTGTGTACATAAACCTATAGGAAATATGTTTGCACAATATTCTTCTTAATTCATTAAAAATTGGAAAATAATTAAGAATAATATAAAGGTCAGCAGAAGTAGAATCGCGCACAACTTTTACGTTTTCCTTCGGGTTTTAATTCAATTATTATTTTCATCGTTTTTTATCCTATATTTAAATTCAATATATACAATCTATTTTACATACATAGGGAAAAATATATTTCGATATTCTTTACCCTACATACATACATATATCGATGTATTTTCTATTTGCCCATCATAAACAACTACAAATGAAACACAAACGTATTAAAGTTAAAGCACTTTATTCAGTTCGGTCATTTCATTTCCATATTATAAGCCCACGAGTTTTTGCTTAAAGTTGAGAGATTAAAGCTACAACATCTGAACACTGAAAAAACGACATATCTGCAAACCAGTTGACAGCTGTAATCAAATTCTCCAAACTAATGGTGAAGCAGTTTCTTTAAATACAGCATTTTAACAATTTGTTACACTTGTGTTTGATGCTCTAACACTAAACCCTAAAATACACTTTTGTTTGTTGTATTGACATTAAATTTTAAAGAAAATTAATTCCACTATGAAACTGACTACCTACAATTTACGCATTTAAAAATAAATAAAGACACAGCGCAAGTCAGACTCAAATATTTAAAGCCGACAAAAATAGTTCATAAACAACTGTCGTATCTGGGATCATCAATCAGGTATATAATTGAACATTTAAGCATAAAATCAGAAAACACCGTTGAGTGTCATAACACAATTTGTACCAGCACCATGTCTAAGTCTCGCTTCATAATCCATATCATGCAAAGATGAGCCTCATGCACTATGCTCCACGTGCTCAGTGCTACATGTTGCCAGCGGCATGCATGTTGCTATGTAAAGCGTATACACAGCGCAACTAGTGTTAGTAAGTCGTGGGAAATTAACCTTTTTGTGAGAATTTTGATGGTATGAAACCTTCTCGTGGGAAAAGAAAAAAGGAGTTCCAAAATGCAATTTTGTGGGAAATTCCAAGAAAATGAAATATGCCGAAATAAAACTAACATCTTTATAGCCAAACATAACCTTCCATTATATAGACTGGTACACGCTTTTAAGCAAATACGTTGGAAACATTGTCAATTGTAATTATATGTGTCCCCAACTGAACTTTAACAGACCATTCTCCTGCTACTTCCCGAGCAGAGATGAATGGGATAAGAATAAACCCACGAAAAGTAAAGCGCTAACCGTTTACACAGACGGATCTAAGATGGACTGTGGAACCGGTGCCGGAATATTCTCGGAAGAACTAAAGCTACACTTTTCAATAAAGCCTCCAACGACAGCATTTTTATTGACAGTCAGGCAGCTTTTATAAGCAGTTTCTGCTATTGAAATAAAATCCAAGCTAGTTCGCCGCTGCCGTGAAGAGCTAAAGGCTCTGCTCCCAGCACGCCATACATCTCTGTTGGGTCCAGAAACATAGTGACTAAGCCGGAAATGAGAGGGCTGAAGAATTGGCGAGGTATTTGTCTGCAATGACCATGATCGAGAACACTGCGATCTTAGGAAACGAGTAGGGATCCTCATACATCGATACATGGAAAAACATCGATGTTACTATTCGAGAAATCGAATCAATCCGATGCATTGTATGCTTCCAATGTTTACCGATGCATCGATGTATTTCATTCGATGTTTCGAATAAAAGTATGCTCTGTAGAAGTGCCGAATTTCAAATTAAATTCATTTTATATGCTCTCAAATCTTTTCTTTTTGTCAACTTTCATATAAAAAAAAAATATGGACCTCCTTAATGAAAATCCAGCTGAATCTGATTCGGATAGTTCCAACAAAATATCGGAAGATTTCAGCCTTTGGAGCAACCATCACGAAGTATTTCACCGAAAATGGAAGGCGAACAAAGTGAAGAAAGTTTTTGTGATAAGCTTTCGGTCTACTTTACCCGACTACAAGATCTAAATTCCAAAACTTTTTGAAATTGCGTAACACTGAGAGCAACTATAACCGATTTTCTTTTTTAGCTAAGATCAGACATAAACGTCAAAACTTAGAATTTGTTTCCTTTTAATTTTGCTCCGAGCGCACTCCTTGAACTCAGAATAAATTGACTGAGTAGCAGTGTTGTCACTTGGGAAAAGTGGTAGTTTTGAAGAAAAAATAGTGGTAGATTCAAAAAATTCTGGTAGATTTGAAATATATCCCCATAAGCTATGCAAACTGTATAGTTTATGGAAATATCGTAAACTGCCTCTGTTGTACTTTTCTTTTTATATTTCGGTTAAAAAGCCTTGAATATGGAAAGGTGACTCAACGTACGGAATTAATTTTTTTTTAATTAATCCAAAACTTTTTGAAATTGCGTAACACTGAGAGCAACTATAACCGATTTTCTTTTTTAGCTAAGATCAGACATAAACGTCAGAGCTTAGAATTTGTTTCCTTTTAATTTAGCTCCGAGCGCACTCCTTGAACTCAGAATAAATTGACTGAGTAGCAGTGTTGTCACTTGGGAAAAGTGGTAGTTTTGAAGAAAAAATAGTGGTAGATTCAAAAAATTCTGGTAGATTTGAAATATATCCCCATAAGCTATGCAAACTGTATAGTTTATGGAAATATCGTAAACTGCCTCTGTTGTACTTTTCTTTTTATATTTCGGTTAAAAAGCCTTGAATATGGAACGTACGGAATTAATTTTTGGAAAAGTTCTGCAGTAAATGAGGGATCATATTATGACAATGAAGAAGTCCCGCAATTCCGTCTGTCCAGAAGGCGTTGCGCGGTTTTGGGCAATACCTTGCGGCATGTGCTTATGTTTTTTGAGTTTTTTGGAGACTGGTATCCAAAGTTTTCGATATTCTTCAAATATCTAGTGTGCACTAATTCACATACACACAGCATTGCAAGAGCGAACGGTATGGTTTAATCTTATCTCTATCGTAATGTGTGTATGGCGTGCATGCAGCAGTGATGCCAAAAAAAAAAATCAATTGCAACTAAAAACTACAACTAATTTAGTTGCAGATTTAGTGGAACTAATAACTAAGACATTAGTTATAAGTTGTGGACGTACAATTGATTTTGAAACTAAATTAGTTTTTAGTTGTCGTGTGCAACTGAAGTTAATTAGTTGTAAAACATAAGGAAAGGCTACAGTCCGCTTGGGGCGAACAGTATGATACCCTATCCTTATCCCTATGTACCTCAAAGAAAAAAAGCATTAGGAAGATGATAGATAGCATTTTATTTCATTCTATGAAATTTATAGAAAAAGAATTATTTATATCAAAAAACGCCCCCAAAAAGTGGGCGTGGCCAAAAACTTCGTTTAGGCGATATATTGAGAAAAATATTGGCATAATATATTGTTAAACATTTTTTTTCGATTTCTGTGAAAATTTTCGAAGAAAACAGCATTTTAGTGAAAAACGCCTACAAAAAGTAGGCGTGGGCAGTGGGCGTATTTTGAAAATGTTAACACTTTACCATTTCGGAACCCTACGGAGTATATGTTCCAAATTTCAGCTTCCTAGCATAATTTTAAAGGCCTCAAAAGTTGATACGGACGGACGGACATTGCTAAATAGTCTTAGATTTTGGTGCTGATCATAAATATATATACTTTTGTGGGTCTATGACGAATATTAAGGGGTGTTACAAACTATGTGTCAAAATTAATATACCCTTAGGATAGGGTATAAACATTAGTTGCAAAACACAACAAACAACTGATAGTTTCAATTGTAGTTTTCGAATAAAATATTGCAGATATGGATAGTTATTAGTTTAAAAAGTGATTTAACTAAGTCGCAACTCTGGCATGCAGGATCGCTCTGGCAGAGCAAAAATGTTTTTCAGTTGTTAAAAAATACTCGCAATATAGAACACGTGCCTCTGCGCATAGATTTAACTCTTTGTGCTTTATTTTTATAAATTTATAGTGTTTTACAGTCCATCCACCAACAAAAATCAAACCGAATTACATTAAATTTAATTCCAAAGCCGAACACTGAGCTGGCCCTATTGTTTGAATTTTGTGTCAATTGAAAAGTTCGATAAAGTGTTTTCTGTGCTAGAAATATAAACTAAGTACCAGCAGCAGTTTTATCCAGAAGGAGCAACAGTTTTATCCAGAAAGCAGTTAATAAATCAGACGCAGAAAACAGTGTAAGTCATTTTATTTATTATTACGTGTGGGTCAACCGATATACAGCAAAACAAATGGCCCATGTGCGCGAGTGTGTCAGGGTTTCCCGAGTCATTCGACATGCTATCATTACGTGTACTTGCGCAAATAATTTTCAAGTTTGATACGTATCGTATTCAAATTCAAAATATTGAAGATTTTATGTGTGGCTCCGCACATTCCATTTAATTATGTGCATAAAAGGCAACTTCCGAAAACTTTTGTTTTATTACAATAATTTAAAATTTAATTCTGAGGATGACAGCTGCTCGCTAACGACGATTCGCAACCTCTTTTTCGATAAAAGTTATCGCAATAAACATTTATGACCCTGCACAGCCTGTACATCGTTTTACGTCCTGGGTTCAAATTTATATTTGAATATGCAAGGATGTGGCTTTCACAACAGGTAGCTTTGTTCGATGCTGACAATCATTGTCATGCGCATTTGGTTGTGATTATATAGTTTAGGGACTAACTTTTCTGTTGTACTCAACCGTTGATCTTCTTAATGTGGTTGCATATGTCGTAGAGATTTCGTGGCGACTAACGATCTCAACATGACTGTTATAGGCTGCATGCGCCACAGCAAAAGGATGAATGAGGACAGAGTGAGGGATTGTGAAGTTTTATGCGGAAAATGAGTTCAAAAATACAATAACACACAATATTTTACATTTCAAAGGATGGTGTAAGCTTTTTTACAAAAAACCAACAGTATCAGAAGAGTCCAAGACTACACTAAGGAAAGAAAAAGTTTTCTTCACTATTAGCAGCTTCTACCATTTCGTGTACAAGAAACATATAAACTTATATATCCATATCTAAAAACTGCATTTAAATAATTATGTTCCTAAACATTATTGTTTTTTTTTTTTTAATAAAAATAAAAAATCTTTAATAAACAATATATTAAATTCTTCGTTTTTTTTATGTGTCATACACGAAAATAATTTATAGTACAAATGACTGATGAAACATCTGTAGACACTTTTAAAATTTTCAGATTAAAAGCCAATATCCATTAAAATATTATGTTTTCGTAGGATTAAAACTAAATTTTTTTTAAAAGAGCATAAGTCCTTAATATTTGAAGATTCATTGACTAGCAATAAACTTGTTTTAATTGTCTTTAATTATAATGCTTTTAATAATCTTAATATTCTTGAAATTTATATATTACTTAATTACAATTTATGCAATACTTAGCTCTGCTTACTCTCTAGCCAGGATGTAGTGTCTGCAGCGTTCGAAATCCAAGTGAGCGAGAGCTTTAACATTTTACCAGCAGCAGCAGCACAACGAATGCATGCACAAAGAGGAATCAAAACAAATTATTCACACGGCACACGCAGTTTAAATATGCGTGCGGTACTTGACTATGTAGTTTGTACAATTGTTGTTGCGCTGCTATTGCCGAAAATGCGTACATATAATTTGACATTGTGTAGAATGTACAGTGAAGCAAACAAAAAATATTGAGAATTTTATGTGTAGGATATGATAATGAAGATTCCAAAACATTCATATAAAATCGGGAAAATATCCTAATCATCAGATTTTTAACTAAAAACTTACGTAAGAATTAATCCTCATTCTTTGAAATGAGATTTTGGCGTTATGCGTAAGCACAGACAGTTTTTTTAATTTGCGGAAAACTTGTTCATTGTGACTCACGCACTATCAATCACTATTCATTTACATATTATATTCATTTATATTTTTTGTATTAACTTTATTTAAGTGTTGAGTTGTCAAGTATATTTCAACATAATGTGTATATGCTCTTGGTTTGGTGCTCGGCTTTGAAAAAAAAAGACAACCGCCATATATTTAGGTGAACCATCATGGGGCAACCACTTGCAGTTTTTTAAAAATCGTATATCCTATTCACACTGCACTGCAATCTGAGGTTTTAACAAAAAAATTTGGAAATCTCGTTAGAGTATTCACAGTGAACACTACATGGGTTTTGTTTGACGTAAAAGCGAATATACAATTATTGCGTTAAAGTTGCAAGTCCACTATTAGCTAACAATGCCTACATATATGTTGGAACAATTCACGTAATATTTTCATAGTTCAAGTAATTGGTAAGCTGACTCTTATGTGACTCGCAGTTGACTTGTGAAACAGTCGAAAATCTGTCATGTGCTCTGTGGAATTTGTAGAATGTGTTAAAAGGTGCGTTTGCGTCGACCAAATTCACCATTGCAAGCAGATTCTGAGGAGGTTTCATCGAAATCATACACAACAATGAGGTTTTGAAATCTAAGAAATGTATGGGAAAGCTCCTAATTTTGATGGTGATTCCAGGAGTTTGCACGTAACTTCAGATATCGGTGCGGTATGCGTATGAATAGGGTATTCGGCAAGGACTACACGTGAAAGCTTAAATTATTTACTTATTCGTATGAAATATATCGTCTGTTCAAATTTAAAACTCATTAACTCATTAAAACTCAAATTTAACTCATTCTCCTACGACCAAAAGTCCCTCCGGTAGTAAAAACTTTTGGTCGTTTGTTAAGAATATTCAAAATTCGGGCTCGTCATCTATCGCGACACTCATTTACAATGGCACTCCAGCTGTCAGCTCTTCGGATAAAGCCAATCTGCTCGCTGCTTATTTTGCAGCTAGCTCAACGCTCCCAGATTGTGCTTTATCTCCCCCAGTACTCGAGCGCATAGGCCACTCCATGGGACAAATCCACTTCCGCACCCGTACTGTGGCACGAGTACTTCAAGATCTCAACATTCACATATCCGCTGGCCCAGATGGTATTTCCCCTATCGTTCTGAAGAGGTGTTCTTCCACGCTGGCAAAACCACTGCGTAAGCTTTTCTATCTGTCCTATTCTTCAGGGCTCTTTCCGAGAAGATGGAAACGCTGATAAATCGCCAGCTTATGAAATATCTCGAATCCCGAAAACTTCTTAATGACCGGCAGTACGGTTTGCGCAGCAACAGATCCACTGGTGATCTGATGACATATCTAACCGAAAAGTGGAACCAATCTATTCACCATGGTGGTGAAAGCAAGGTCGTTGCGCTTGATATTTCAAAGGCATTTGACAGAGTTTGGCATCAAGCTCTCTTGTCGAAAATGCGTGCATTTGGGATCGATGTTACCTTTATTCAATGGATTAGAAATTACCTTTCGGACCGTTCAATACAAGTTGTTTTGGACGGTTTCAAGTCTGCAACTCACCAAATAAATGCTGGTGTTCCCCAAGGCTCCGTTTTGTCCCCGACTCCCTTTCTCATTTTTATCAATGACCTCCTGTCTGTCACTTCTAATGTTCACTGATGACAGTACCCTCAGCTTTACATATTCGTTTCCTGGGTAACGCCCCTCATCTTCGGGCGTTGAACTGGAATGGCAACGTATGTTAAGCTCATTGAATTCCGATCTTGACAGCATACTTAAATGGGGTAAAACAAACAGAGTGGAATTTAATGCTTCCAAAACGCAATGCTGTCTGCTGTCATTGAAGCGAACCCCTAATTCTCTGCCATTATCCATGAATGGCACTTGCATCGCTGAAACCGAAAGGCTTTCCATTCTCGGTATGTGTGTTAATGACAACCTGCGTTGGAATGACCACATATTTGATGTCGCCAAGAACGCTGCGAAATGTCTAGGCTTCCTAAAGCGATGCAAGAAATATTTCACCCCTTCTGATCTGGCTAGAATCTACAAGGCGTTTATTCGCCCAAAACTTGAGTACAACGCTCATATCTGGTCTGGTGCACCAATAACATATTTGGAGCTACTTGACAGGATCCAAAAACGTGCGGTAAAACTTATTGGCCATCGAGACATCGCGAAATCACTTGACTCTCTTAGTCATCGTCGTAATGTCTCGTGCCTGTCATTGTTTTATCGGTATTTCCACCACAAGTGCTCAAATGAAATAGCCAGTTGCATTCCATCCCTACAGCAATTCAACCGCAATACTCGCCTTGCGAGGAATGCTCATCAGTTTACCCTTAAGCCTGTTTGGACGTACTGTTTGTCGGACGTACTGTGAAATATAAAGATTCCTTTCTGAACCGTACAATACGAATGTGGAATGCTCTACTACGCTCTGTTTTTCCTTTGCATTATAATTTACAAACATTTAAAACCAACGTGCATCGGTTTCTCCCTTTCTCTAATCCTTCATTTCCCTAATGCACTGTGTCACTTCATTATAAGGGTATCCAAAGTCCCTTTAGTGCGCGTACATTATAAAAAAAAAATAACAAAACAGACAAAAGGAGATAATTCAATTTAAAGGTGTAAAAATGCTTGCACTTAGTGAGTATTATAACTTTGTGAATCCTGTAAAAATTGTAGAAATGACAATTTTTCCTCGTTATTTTTTTCCAAATATAGAACGAGAATAATTATATTTATATTCTTAAAAAACTGAATTTTTACAAATTTTGTACTTAATGAGTTTTACATTCGAACCGACGATATGTTGCAGAAAGTATAACAAGTATACTTCATTTTAAGGTAAAAAAATGCTACTTAATGAGCTCAAAATACGCCTTCAACAAACAGTTCTTCGTAAAAATACTAGTACAGTTTCCTAAACTCATTTGCATCCTTTCTGTTATAATGAGTGGCTGATGGCCCCCCGAAATGATCTTAAATTTGAGGCACCTTTTGCTTACAAAGTGTGATGTTTTTGATCTTATTGATTGATTGATCCCGTCGGTAATGCAAAGTTAAAAAAGCCGACGGCAAATACAACACAGGACAGCAGGAAAGCAGAAACAGCATGTCCAACCTAACCGATGGATTAGCTATTTTACACTATGAAGGCGTCAATGTGTCAGCTATTACAGCTGCGCTCGCATAATATTTACATCGGATACTTTGCTGCTTGTGAAAGCAGTGTTGTGACATTACAAAGAAGAATCACTCGACTACTATTGGGTGATCTTGACACCAAAATAAGAACTATTTTAAAGAAATGCAAATAAATAATTAAAAAAAAAAGTGGTATAAACTATACATATGTTGTTTTTAATTTGACTGCGGAATAGCAATTAGATCGCGCGGATTTAAGCAATCTGACAGAAAATATGAAAGAATTGTTTCAAGGATTCCTGAAAATCTAACTTTGTAACCTCCCTTAAAAAAGGGCTTATTAAATGAGGGACAATGTAATTTCCTTTTAAATTTTATCATACTACCAACATATAACTAGCTTATTTGTTTATATTTTTCTTTTTTCTCATTTGCAGTCTTACTCACAAAATGATTACTATTACAATAATGAAAACGATGCCTTATCATACAACAGCCGACCAATTAGTAGCACTAACTATATCAAAAATAGTAGTTATGGACACTCCACGGACCCAATGTTACTCAAACGAGGAGGTCACCAGAACAACTCGGATACTGTAAACAGCATGTACGACAATTATGGCAGCGCTGTCGCCAGCGCCAATAATGGTGGCGGCAGTGTATATGACAGCGGCATCGTATTGCGCGGAGGCGGACAGTATTATCCGAATACGACAAATAATGATAATGACATTTACCATCAGCAGCAGAAGCAGCATCATCAGTCCTACAATACTGATAGCTATGGACGAGGATTAGGAAGAGGAGGAAGTGGAGGTGGATACTACGACGACGGCTGTGATAATATGTCCGACTATGGCGCTGACAATCGGATGAGCGGTAGGCACAGCTCAATGTCAACAACAGCTAAACATCTTCCACAAATCCCAATGAAGCATAGCAGTAGCATGGTGGATGGCATTTCGTATGCACGTGGCGCCAGTTTACCGACAACACCACCCGTAGCACACAAGAAGAGCCGTATGTTGCCACAGCCGACGGCGAATGGTGGTATTGGCGGTAGTACTGGCAAATGTCTTCCAGCGACGCCTCGCACCCTGCCGCAGGTGAATAGTAATAAGCAGTCACCTGTGGCAAGAAGCGGGACAATGAGCCGCAAAATGTTGCCAACGCCAAAAAATCATCAACAGCAGATAAGCGATAATTTTGACACAATGTCAATGAGCTCTTACGACAATGCGACAATAAGCAACTCATATAACAATGTTCGTCCACACAGTTCAATACCCCCGGCTAGCTATAACGACGATTACAACAATTATGGCTATAGCAGTAGTCCAACTTCAACGTCGTTGAACCATAAGCGAGCGCCAAAGATTGGCAGCATTGATATGGCGTCATCGTTGGACAGTAGTACTGCGGTTACCACTAGGGAGCTGTTTGATTCAAATGCGACGACGATATCCACCACGACTGATGACATTTTTTACGATGTACGCACTAATGCATCGGAGTCGTCATCGTCGTCGACGACAACATCATCCTGCTCATCGAGTGGTAATGGTTGCAGCAGCGGTTCTGGTCGCAAGCTACCAAAACGATTGCCAACTCCAAATATGAAGTCGGCAAATGGCAGCGGCGCTGGTAAGCAATTACCGAAGCTGCCAACTACTAAAAATAAAACTTTTTCTACAGTTGTAGCGTCAACAACAACCGATGCTGCGACAGAAAATGTCAAACTTGCATCGTCCAATTATTCCAAATCGTATTCACCATATTCATACACATCATCAATGTCATCATCAATGACCTCAACCTCGACAAACAATAGAAGTAGTCTTAATATCGATAGTAGTAATCATAGTAGTAATTTGTATCCACCACCGTCAATATCAGTATCATCAGCATCAGCAGCATCCGTGACCACCAGTGGCTATCACAATTCATATCTGCAAACATCAACATCTCCATCAGCATCTTCGAAATTGTCGTCGATGGCGTCGGCAACATATTCCACGGCTGTGACAAACCTCTACGACGATGATGGCAATACATCATCGACGATCTCCTATTTGAATAACGATTACCACTCATTAAAAAGTTATCCTCCCGAAATCACAACCACCTCGACAGCAACCGTCACAACAGCCGTTACAATAACAACTAGTGCCACCACCACAACCACCACCACCAGCAACAGCACCAACAAGTCATCGTCGTTCTCTGTTACGGATTATTTGAAGAAGTTCGACATTAAGTCAGCGATCCCCGCCAGTTCGGCAACCACCAAAACCACCAGCAGTAGTAGTATGATCTGCAACACATGCGGCGGCGATAGCATCAGTTGCAGTTGCTCGCTAAAGATTTCTGCGAACAGTACTCAGATGACATCATCATCGTTGACCAATGGACCATTGTCGAATGGCACTACCCCGACATACCTGACAAAACGGT